>CM068835.1:116249957-116787457 GCA_028554795.2 Sinohyriopsis cumingii | reverse complement strand
TTTGTTGTTCTTATTCTTGTTTGGGGTTTAGCACCATTTTTTTTCTCAGTGTATGATAGGTAATACATGGTGTAACAAACCACTTGGGGTAAATTCACCATATTCAGAAAGACCTGACCTTTTTTTCCTAATTCCGTTTGGGCAGTTGATTCAGAAAATGGCAACCAAAATGTTGAGAGTATTAGCAAAAACAGAAAGTTCCCGAAGGTGTGGTAAATAAATTTTCTAACAGTTGCAGCCAGTCAGTAAAGAGAATTTTGCCTGATAATTTTCATTATCTTATTTGGACCAATCAGAATCACACAAAGTGATATGTTAACATGTTGTAATATCACAAATATTAAACTGCTCACACTATTTGTAAAGCGTACAGACTGTGTGATAACAGTAGATATCAGAAGTGCATTTAGTAGTGGATAACATACATGTGGATTAAGAAAGAAAGAATCTGTATTGATTCCAAAGTCTAAAGGTCAAGGACAGTCTAACAGAAAAATGAAAAATGGTTTTTGCATAATAACTACAGTTTTAGACCACACAAAAAAATGTCTATGTTGGTGCTAGCAATGTTCAGGGTCACAGATGTGTCAAAACTGTAAGATTATGTGTCATCTAATTAATGATTTATTAGTCTGGAAAGGAAAGTAATTCAGAAAACATAAATATTTATTATAATAAATGCTGGTAGATACTGAGTTTCCAGTAAAGTTAAATTAGAGAGTGAAATCCGGAATGAAAAATTCCATGGTACATCCCATTTAATTTTAACCAGATAATGTTTTCATGAGTTACTTGAGCACATGATAAAACTTCTATTGCAATAATGTAAGTGTTCAAGGAAACTATGATAGTACAGTCCAGACCACAAAGTCAAGGTGGCACAACTGTTGAAGAAACCATGATTACTTCATTTTTAATGCATTATTAGTGTATTATGTGCTATTATTTTCATTGTCCTTCTAAAATGGTTTGTGTCCCCCAGATCTGAAGGGAGGGGGACATGGTGTCCTCAGCCCTTGGGATTTTATGTGCAACACTAGTTGTGCATTTGTATAGAAAATTTATATATGTTTCCAGGTTAACAATTATAAGGAGTTTTTTTTAAAATCTGTATACAGTTGACTGTTTTTTGTTTTTTTAATGAACCAGTGCATAAAGTGATAACAAAAAGAAAAACGTCTTCATACAAGACTGAATTTTGGATGATATTTAAATGAATTAATAAGTTAGAATTAATCTAGCTGATTGAATTCAAGATAGAGTTGAATGTGAAATATTTGTATATACCAGGTATTGTCGACTGAGGAATTACAACTGTCTGTATGTGTGTGGAACAGATGAGTATGGTACAGCTACTGAGACAAAGGCCATTGAGGAAGGACTCACACCTCAACAGATCTGTGACAAGTACAACGTCATCCATGAGGAAATCTACAGATGGTTCAACATTGACTTTGATTACTTTGGCAGAACCACAACAAAACAACAAACAGAGTATGAATCAGATTGTTACAGATTTATCATTAATGCATCAGCCATATAAGACACATTTACAAAACCGCATACATGTTTTGTTTTGAGTTGGCAGAAAGAACGAGTTTGATATGTAGTAGGGATATATCGAGGCTGTTGGGCCTAGACATATTCATTAGCCACATCAAATGATATATCGAGGCTGTTGGGCCTAGACATATTCATTAGCCACATCAAAATGATATATCGAGGCTGTTGGGCCTAGACATATTCATTAGCCACATCAAATGATATATCGAGGCTGTTGGGCCTAGACATATTCATTAGCCACATCAAATGATATATCGAGGCTGTTGGGCCTAGACATATTCATTAGCCACATCAAATGAGTTCATTCCCTGACTCACACAAATACAGTATTGTATGTATCACATACCCCTCTTTTATGCTTTCTAACTACTGTACATTAGCAAATATAACACATGTCCAAGTATAACCTGCACTTATTTGTTGCAAGCATTTTTATTATTGTGTTTGGAATTATATTAGATTACCCGTGGATGTACATAACCCACAAGTTAATTTCTGCATGAAGTTCAGACTCATGGCAAATAATTGAGTGGCTTCATTACAAGTGACACATAACTTTGTTTTATGGTCTGGTTCCATATTCATCCAACATTTGACTGCACACTCAAACTCATACTTTGGTTTTCAGTAGAAAAGAAGCTGGTTTACATAAATGAGATTGTGATTTATTCAGTTCAATAATAGTGATAAATCTGGATAGTAGTTTAATGAAAATAAGTATGTTGGAATCTAAAAAATCAGAACTTTATTTTCAGTATGCACTTAAGAAGCTCAATCAGTATGGAACCAGGTTATGTAAGGCTAATGATATAGAATTCACTTAAACACATGACTAAAGTACTTATGTGACAAATCCTGTTGACCAATACTTAGGGCTCATACAGGTTGTTGAAAACCTTGAAAGTACTTGAATTTTTAGGTGGCCAAATCAAGGTCTTAAAAGTGCTTGAAAGCCAACATCTTTGCAAAAAATTGCTTGCAACAGTCAAAACATCACTTGCATAATTTTCTGAAATACTTGCAAGCCATGCTGTTTATTTGCATTGATGGAAAGAGATATTGCACATATTCTAAATTCTCTGCTAATACATTTACTTAGAGAGCAGGCAAGGAAAATGGGTAAATAATTTGTAATTAAGCCGTTGGAGATCATTGCAGTTGTCATGGAAATCCCTGAATTTTAAACTTCCATGGCTTTATGAACCCTGATATTTGTTTTATTTAAGTACTGCAGTATTAACTAATGTCAATTCCTGTGCATAAAACTTGACCAGCTGCAAACATCGTAGACCGAGATCTGCTAGTAGAGTGGTAGGCCCATTGAGGGACACTTTATTAGTTAAGAACTGCCATGATAGATGCTGTATATACCTGTGCATAGAATTCAACCAGCTGCATACAGAATACACTCAGATCTGCCATTGCTTCTATACAAAATTAAATATTCAGCAAAATTAATTTCCTGTAAAGGTTTTTTTTAAAGTATTTATTTTGTATGTAATGTAGCCCAAAACTTAAAATGTGTTGGCTCTTTCATCATGGTACATGTAATGAAGTTTGCAAGAATTAAAACACCATCTGATATTTTCTTGGAAAAAAATCATATTGTATATAGACCCTGAAAAAAATCATACTGTATATAGACCCTGAAAATAATCATACTGTATATAGACCCTGAAAATAATCATACTGTATATAGATGCTGAAAATAATCATACTGTATATAGACCCTGAAAATAATCATACTGTATATAGACCCTGAAAATAATCATACTGTTTATAGACCCTGAAAAAAATCATACTGTATATAGACCCTGAAAATAATCATACTGTATATAGATGCTGAAAATAATCATACTGTATATAGATGCTGAAAATAATCATACTGTATATAGACCCTGAAAATAATCATACTGTATATAGACCCTGAAAATAATCATGCTGTATATAGACCCTGAAAATAATCATGCTGTATATAGACCCTGAAAAAAATCATACTGTATATAGACCCTGAAAATAATCATACTGTATATAGACCCTGAAAATAATCATACTGTATATAGACCCTGAAAATAATCATACTGTATATAGACCCTGAAAATAATCATACTGTATATAGACCCTGAAAATAATTTTATTATATGCTCAGTTTTTTCTCCGTTAACTTCACATTATCAGAATCATTCAATATTTTACGATATTGCACACCTCATATTGCAACCACATGCAGGACATGTGTGCCCAATAATGTATTAGCAACTACTTTGTAAACAAATCATGTACATTCGCATAGTAGGTGCAGTATGTTTTGGTTGATTAAATTTGTTTCTGAATGAACTAAAGCAGATGTTTCGTGGACTGCAACATACCAACTGCTTTGCTACATTCCACGTTTACTTTTTGATACATTGTTTCAGATTTTGCGATAGACACCAGATTTCATAAAATTGCTTGGTACCTATAAATAGCATGCAAGCTATACAGGCATAAACTGCCTCCTTTAGCTGGTAATAAGAATGGCAAAAAAATATACTTACAGTTTTACATCCAGAATTTCCTCAAAATGTACTTTCTTAGTTCTGCAAATCTGAATTACATGAGCCATGTCATGAGTTCTCAAGCTTGATTACACATTTCGAAATTGTACTGTAATTTCGACTATATTCCAAGGGCAATTACATCTTCCTTACTGCACTCAAAATGAAATAAACATTAAATTCAATAGCGTCTTTTTGATAATTGCAATTGAAACACTTCACATTTTTCCCACATTATGATTTCAAATAGTCAGTGACAGAACAAACACACTTGCAGATGTAAACATGCTTCTCCCATGCTGCTTCAGTCCGATGTATTTCATGTACAATTTGCACAGATAAATCCAGTCCAAAATCACGAACTTTCATAGAATCGAAACAAAATACCAAAATCTATTCATTCCAGAACAAATGGAAAAGTTGTTGCAGTGCATATTCATTCACAATATGCAAAGTTCAATTTTAACTAGACACGCCATTTTCTTTCGAAAGTTATGCAGAGCGTGTGACTAAGTTCAAATTTATCTGGGCGGAGTTATGTGCGCATTAATAATGTTATTGTTGTGTACTGATGAATCTGCGCTTGTGTATTTAGTTTGGAATACTGCATAAATTCCATGACTTTGTTTCTTCTAGTGTATTTTTGTTTATATAATTATGCCTTAGGTAGAATAAGAAAATGAGCATATAATGAAAAGGTTACTGCATTTGTATGGGAAAATATGAACTCGTTTTGTCAGATGGATATACTGCACTCCCAAGGTCGTGCAGTATTCCATCCACAAAACTCGTTCATATTTTCCCATACAAATGCAGTAACCTATAAATACTGTATATAGACCCTGAAAATAATCACTGACTGGAACAATAAAAATGATTTCTGCACAATATTATTTCTACATTACGTACTGGGACAAAAAGTTTTGTGGATTGCTACTGCTACTACTTGAGTTAAGGAAGATGCCTATTGCTTTTGTAGTTAAAAGGTCAAGGTGACCGGAAATAGAAAATGATTTCTGCACACTTACCTGAACCAGACTTTGTAGATGGCATTTACTTGGGGTTGGAAGAAGCCTATTGATTTTGAGATCAAAAAGTTGGTCAGAGTCACTGACAGGCAGAAGAAAAATGTGTTTTGCATAATAGCTTTGGTTCTAGACCACAGATCTTGACCAAAATTTGTGGAAGGCTTGTGTTTAAGGTATACAAAACTCTGTTGATTTGGGGGTCCAAAGGTCAAGTCATTGTGTTGAAAGAAATATGGATTTTGCATAATAATGTTTATTCTAGACGAAGTTCCTTGACCAAACTATATGGTTAGCTTGCACATGGGGTAATAAAGAAATCTTTAAATCCTGGGGTCAAAAAGTCAGAGTAAAGGTCATGGTAAGTCAAATAAGAAAATAATGGTTTCTTCATATTAAGTTTAGTTCAAGACTGCATGACCAAAGGCTGATGTAATTAAGACTTGCTGGTCAGTAATCTCCAGAGTCAACCATACTGTATTATTAAGCATGGGGCAAGCAAAAAATTTGCTTTTTACATTACTCTTTTAAAAATTTATTTGTTTTCTAACATACGTTTTCTAATTTTCACTGCAGGATAGCCCAAGATATCTTCTGGCGACTATACAATCGAGATTTGATACTTAAAGACAGCATCGACCAGTTACAGTGTGAAGCCTGTGACAGGTTTGTTCTAAAATTAGCGCAGAGCTGTTAATTCTCCTTTTTATTCATAATTGTACCACTGACATGTAGGTTACTAAAAATTACATTATTTGATGGAACAGGGACAGTAGTAGAGAGAGTTGGGTAAGCATTTTCTCAGAAGGAGAAAAATTGAATTTTATGAACAGATTGATTAAATTGGCAGAAAATGTTGTAAATGATATTTTTCTTTAAAGAAATTGTTCATTTTTGTCCTTATCTTGCGAAGAATGTTAAGGTAGGATTCTCATTAACTGACAGCTCGTTTATGGCAGATTGTACAAAACTAATAAAATGGACATACATACTTTTTGTATTTGTTTTTAACACATTATATTTATGAGCAGCTATTTAATGTCAAAAACTTAAAAGTTACAAAAGTATATTTGTCGATCTTAAGAATGTTGTATAATCTGCAGCAAACAGGTTTCCTTTATTAACAGTGGTCCCTCTTACCAATAAAGTTCTCCCTGGCCAGAAGCAATTTTTAAAAGTTCTTGGTCCTCCAGAACACATGATTTTTTTTTGTCAGCTTGAAGAGAAAATTGTCTGCATCAGACAGGCAGGCTGTTGTTTAATGAATGATCATTCTTATATTATTAATGTCAGCAACTTACGAAATTGAAGTGGGATTTCTCTTAATTTTTATTTATTATTGATGATAAACAAGCCATTTCCTCCACTTTCTCTGCACAGTATTAGACTATGTCCCCTTGTCATTAAAGAGCTAGAGTTGTGTCTGAAAATAATCTTTTAAAATGATATACAAAAACTAAAGTTTTGGACATATTTAAAAATAAAAAATGTCTGAAAACAAACAGTAAATACAATATGCTTTTAGCATCTCTGTTTCCTTCAATATTTCAGATTTCTTGCTGACCGGTTTGTGGAGGGCACCTGTCCATTTTGTGCGTTTGATGATGCCCGTGGAGACCAGTGTGATGCTTGTGGAAAACTGATCAATGCCATTGAACTGAAAAATCCCAAGTGTAAATTGTGTAGTAACTCTCCAGTTATCAAATCAACTCAGCACCTCTTCCTTGACCTGCCAAAAGTGAGTTAATTCCCAATGCAATATCATAAATAATAAAAAAAATAGCTAGTTCTATCAGAAATCTTTATAACAGCTATTGTTCATATAAACTATACTTAATATGGCTCAAATTTCATGCGACAGTTACATAGATATTTTGTTATATTGTAATGCGATCAGGTAATGTATTTTATGGAGAATGATAATTTTTCAGTAAATTATGTATCTCCAATAATATTTACCTGATCACATTACAGAAAAATCACTACCCACCTTCCTCACAATGTGAGCATCCTTGAAAGTTTTTACTAAAGTAAAAGCTAGTTTAAACCAGGTATAATGGCAGACACCAAGCAGGCATAAAGGGGAGTTAATCCGTAAGAGTTGGTTCCCTTTATAGTTATAATGCATAAACTGAGGGATTAGAGGAAGCAGAGCAAGTTATCTTAATGTAATGTATTTGGGCAGGTGTTACTGGAGAGATATAATTTGCTAAAAACTTTCCTTTCTTATTATATCTTTTATCCAAACCCTCACATCAGGTTGATAGTGATATTTTTTTATGCCCCTGCCATACCTATTGAGTTGGTATATTGTGTTTCCCATGTCCATCCATTCTATCATAAATTACCCATAATTATCCATCTCATCATAAAGAGTTGCATCCAGACTGCATAGTTTCAGGAGTCTTCCATTCTGCAAGAAATTCAAGCAAATATACAGGTTTGAAAGGAAAGAAATTGCATAAAAGAAATAATATTCCTGCATGTTTGATACAATGGTACATGATAATTATAATAAAAGTTTGTAAGAATAAACAGCCACAGCCTCCATTTTATAAGCCAGTAACAGTCAGCATGGTTTATATTTAAAACTGGAATGCTCCAGAAATTAGCCAGTATACATGTAATTGTGCCTAGAGGGGTTTTGAAATAGCTTCAACAAGCCTGGGCCAGTAGTTTTAAGTCATTAAATGGAGTGGATAACTTTTTTTTATGTCAGAGTAATGACAGAGAGGAAAATATAAATTTCCTCCCAATAATGTTGACACCTGGTGCAAATGCACTGTACAGAAATGCTCCAGTTGAACTTGAAATGATGAAGAGGGGACTGCTGCTGAAGCAGACGAACATTGCAGATGAGATGTTCATGTTACTATGGAAATGAGAATAATTTCTCAATCAAAAAGTGCAGTTACAATCCAAGGTTCCAATTAGCTTGTTCCTAAACATATTGATGGTTGATATTGACCAAATAAGGGTGGTATGAAATGCAGTCTGTGTAAGAAGTCAATAAAAATAAAACCCTTTACATCTGAGGGAGAAGGGGAAGAGAGAGAAGATAGAGACTATTTACTTAGAACCTCATTAAATAGTAAGTTAGGAAAAATAGTAGCAATTTTATGCATAACCCCCACCCAAATAAGCTGTGGTACACCCCTTCCCTCTTTGATTAGACTTAGAAAGTTCCTAGTTTCTTGTAAAATCCTTTATGCAATGCATCAGATTAAATCAAACTGTTGGATCAGCCCAGATTGGTTACCTTTGTGTGTGTTTGGAAAAGGCACTTTCTCCAATTGTTTTTGCACTAAATAACCTAATTGTGTTGGTGTGCCATAAAACACCAATCCTGTCCAGACCATCACATCACATCATGTCCCCGAGTGAATATGTGTCTGCATGATAACCATTATGGGACTTAGTAGATTCAAAACCGAGTTATGGACATCTATTTGACTTGGAACATTGGCCTTAAGTTATATCTTAATTTTGTTTCCTCTAATAACCTTTTAAGGACTTTATGGAATGAAAACAAATTTGGTATGAGGCTTTACATTAGAAAGATATAGGTCACTTTCACTATTTTTCAAACAAATTTGATGGATTTTGTTTTTGATCTTAAGAAACTATACCCCTTAGTTGCATTATATTGCCAGGACATCCATGACATATTGGCTAATTTATCATTTACCTTATAGATAAAATCATCAAACTTGCCATTTCACTGCAGCTTATAAATGCCTGTCTTTTACAATGGGATGTAGAATTCATAAAAGCTACCACATTGATAAGTTTCCTAAATTCTTTGTTATTTCACCCATGTGTGTGTATTGTTTCAGGCTGAGCCCACATTAAAAGAACATCTGAATCGAGTGTTCAATGAGGGGACCTGGACCTCCAATTCTAAACAAATTACCAATTCCTGGATACGGGATGGTTTGAAGCCCCGCTGTATCAGCCGAGATCTGAAGTGGGGAACCCCTGTTCCTCTGGAGGGCTATACAGATAAGGTAAAAATTTGAGTTAGTTGTGTTTATACCTATCATCCTATTGTGATTGCAAAAGATAACATTAGGTAGAACATACAACTCATAAGGTATATTATGTCATAGGTGGAAAATAACATACAACTCGTAGGTGGAAAACAACATATAACTCATAGGATATAGTATGTCATAGGTGGAAAAAAACATAAAACTCGTAGGATATAGTATTTCATAGGTGGAAAATAACATACAACTAGTAGGATATAGTATGTTATAGGTGGAAAACAACATACAACTCATAGGAAATAGTATGTCATAGGTGGGAAACATCATACAAATCAAAGGATATAGTATATTATTGGTGAAAAACAACATACAATTCATAGGATGTAGTTTGTCATATGTGGAAAATAAACATACAACTCATATGATATAGTATGTCATAGGTGGAAAAAAACCTCATAGGAAATAGTATGTCATAGTTGGAAAACATCATACAAATCATAGGATATAGTATGTTATAGGCGAAAAACATACAACTCGTAGGATATAGAATGTCATAGGCAAAAAACAACATACAAATCATAGGATATAGAATGTCATAGGTGAAAAACAATGACTAGAATGCAGGAGGATAACCAGCTTTAGATAGTGTAAATTTAACTAATAATAGATATAAAATTGTGCACAACTTTAGAAAAAGTTGTTATATTTGGTGTTGACAGATTTATGGAATGTAAATAAAATCATTCTTTTCTAATAGTAATGCAGAATGGATATGTGCAGTAACTTAAAAGTCACTCACAAGTAACAGTCATGAAATTTACATCTGATTTGTTGCAGTCCACAAATAAAAAAAAATTGCAAATGTTTTCCCTAAACATTGTCATGTTCTGGATATGTTTTTTTCAAACATTTTA
Source organism: Sinohyriopsis cumingii (assembly GCA_028554795.2). Lineage (NCBI taxonomy): Eukaryota > Metazoa > Mollusca > Bivalvia > Unionida > Unionidae > Sinohyriopsis > Sinohyriopsis cumingii. The sequence continues at coordinate 116,777,429 of CM068835.1, read as the reverse complement.
ATTTTTCTGTGGACATTCTTGTTTAAGTGATATTTTTTTATTTTCCATGTAGATGAGAGAAAAGCCTGTTTAATTAAGGTTCTTTGAATTTCGAATCTCAGGCTTTCTAAATTCTGCAGAGTGTAAATGGTATCTGAATAATATCATGAGTTACACACTATTTATCAGCATCTTTTATGTGTTGTATGTTAATAAGGTAACCAGTCTGCAGAAAGTGTGTGATATCTGCATGGTATCATAAATTTTATACCTTTTAACTCCAACTTTGTTCTCTTGTCTGTCAATAGGATAAAGACAAGATCAATGTCTTTAGTTACTTTGATAACAATATTTTATTAAAATAAACAAAAACACTTGTTTGTTGTTACTTAAGTTCAGTGACTCTTAGACTGTCAGGATGCCAGTCCTGTTACATCCAGTATTAGTATTTTGATAGTTATTAATTGGAGGATTACCATGACAATTGACATACATTCATCGTATGATCTTGCTGGTCCTAATTATTACGACTCCTGAATGGATGGTCCTATCAACAATGTCTCATGATGTTTACTTGGAACAAAAAGAAAATGGTGCTTATTTGATTTCTAGTATGTCTGTCACTGCAGCCATCTTGAAAATCTTATTATTGCTGCTGAAGGGAAAGTCATGTAAACTGCATAAGGTAAGGAGAAACCATTGTTTGGTTAGGAAATACCTGGCCATGGAAGGCAGGTGACCGTTACATACAGGACAGTTGTATAGGAAATTTGCCAGAGGGAAATTAGTATGGCTGTGAACAGGTAACCACTAAGTAAAGGTGACCATTATGACAGGTTTGACTCTGTGTGATAGGTGGAATTATCACCTTTTGGTCACTGTCTGTGGCTGCAAATTTGTGATGACAAGCCATTGTACTTGCTCTGTTATTTTTCTTTACAGGTGTTCTACGTGTGGTTTGATGCCCCTATTGGATACATTTCAATCACTGCCAACTACACTGACCATTGGAAGAAATGGTGGAAAAATCCACAACAGGTTTGTAGGAACTAACTTGAAATGTTTATAAATAATGTCAGCTCATTTTTATTTTGTGGTGGTACCAAGTTTTGTGGACTTTGTGCATATAGCAAAAATCACAAATTTAAAGACCCAACAATCAATAATCCTCATTTGGAAATAATAGGATGTTTCCCCATTCCATGAATGTAGGTGCTGCAAAATTGTTATTTTCAACAAAACCACAAAAATACATGAAATAATAATATTACATACAGAACAATGAATGTCCAGGAACTTTTGTTTGATGGATTAGTAACTTGCCATGACCATAAAACCAGTTATTATGGAAGAATGTCTAATTGTTTTTAATGTGTTAAAGAGGAGCTTACATTTGTTACCTTTTTGATGTTTTTGCTCATAAAATTTAATTCCACAACTGTTTTGAGAACTACTAAAAACTGCATTTGTTTTTTAATGTTAATTCCTCTTCAGGTTGAATGAATGTTTGAATCAGTATTTTCATTTTATTGGAAGAAGAAAGGTTTTTACACAAAGCATGAAGGACACACTAAGAGTTAAGTAAATTGTGATACTGGAAAATGAACTTCTTTCCAGTAGATATTGCAAGGAGTAAGGGGAGATGTTTTAACTTGTTTAACCATGATTGATTGCAGATGAGCACAGTTGCAAGGGACACATTTATCCATGCATTTGTAATCCAAAATTAAATGTTAACATGACAACTATTAATTTACATATGGCTGTCTTTTAAATTTCCTCTTTTAATTACTTTAATGATTGCTTCTTTTCGTGGATAATTTCAACAGGTGGAGCTGTATAATTTCCTTGGAAAAGACAATGTGCCATTTCACAGTGTTATCTTCCCTTGTACATTGCTGGGAGCAGATGATGGTTATACCATTGTAAATCACATGATAGCTACAGGTTAGATACGTATGCCTTAATCTGTCTGTTTCTCTTTTCTCAATGTCTTAGTTTTGTATACTTCCTTTGTCTCATGATGTTCATCAAGAAATCTGTAGAGTTTGGTCAGTCTGTTGGTCTAATTTTCTGTCCATTTGAAATCTGTCTCTGCCAGATTAATTGGACACATGTATATGCCATAAAAGCAAGAGAGAGTGAGAAAAAGTAGATTGCTACAAGCAGTATGTGTGTGCTAGTACTCATTTTCTATGTAAATAAGTGAGAGATAGAGACAGAGATAGAGAATGCACATTTTTTTTGAGTGCACATTAGTGGAATGCAAGACTAAGTTCTTTTCTGGTGATAGCTGTGTAGTCCAATTTTTTAAATTAGTTTTTCTTTCTCATATATTTTATAACACCTTTGATGTGTTTTCTTCATGCTTTAGATGAATCATTATGAAGCTAACACAAATCATTTTAGGACATTTTTGCTTTCCTGTGACATGGTCTTAGCCTCAAGGTCATATTCATATAAAATCTGCTTTAAGGTCAAGTTAAAATTTGTTTATTTGCTTATATTTTCTAAACCTCTTGATGGAGTTTCTTCATGCTTTGGATAAATTATTATGGAGATAATTCATTTTTTGCTTTTTCCTTTGACTTTAGAATCAAGGTCACAGTTATTAAATTGGCATTGTGGTTTTCTTTTATTGGCCTCTATTGTCAAAATGACAATGGATTTTCTTCACACTTTGCATGAATCGTTATGAATCTGAGAGAATTCATTCTGTGATGTGCATGCTTGGCACTTTGACGTTGGGTTTTGGTCAGTCCTAAAAATGTATGCTGAGGTCTTTGTTATGTGCTTATCTTTTCTAAACCCCATGATTTGTTTTCTTCACTCATGGGATGAATCATTATGAAACCAGGACAATTCACACGCTCATTTGCAGTCTTGCGAACATTTGTGTCCTATGTCCAAATCTGGACCCATCTGTTTTGTTGGCACTAATAATAATAATAATGAGAACTTTGTATAGTGCCTAATCTTTAGAAGCTCTAAGTACTTTACAACATTAGACAACACCTATAGGATAAAAAACATATAATGATATGATTTCAAAAACAAACACCATGAAATTAGAAAACATTAAAAAACATGCTGAGAATATTTAAGGTAGGAAACATTATTAAGTCTTTAAGTTTGTTCTTGCAGTCGAAATAAGTGAGTTTTGAGAGCCCTCTTGAATCAGATCACTATGTCTTTGTGTCTAAGTTCAGTGGGCAATTCATTCCACGTTGCTGGGCCCTGGTATGCAAAAGAACGCTGTCCATATGACTTTGTTTTCATAGTAGGAATAATGAGTATACGATTGTCAGAAGAGGAGCATAAGTATCTTGCTGGTGTGTACACATGGGTGAGGTCGGATAGGTATGTTGGACTAGAGTCCGACATTGAAACGTAGCACAGAGAACAAATTTTATGTTTGATTCTGGATTGAATGGATAGCCAGTATAGGGTACAGAGCAGCGGGAGGGTGTGCTCTGATCATGGTACTCTAAGTATGATCTGTGCAGCTGTTTTTTAAACTTTTTGAAGTTTCTGGAGCAGATATTGAGATGAACCAGACAGAATTGAGTTACAATAGTCCAGTCTTGAAAGTACTAATGAACACACAAGTGTTTTAGTGGCATCAACTGAAAGATATTTGCGAATTGAGCTGATGCGTCTCAGCTCAAGATATGCAGCCTTGCATATGTTCAGGACATGTTGGTGCAGTGTGAGAGTACTGTCCAGAGTAACAGCTAGGTTTCGTACTGATTGTGTGAATTTAATGTTCGTGTTGCTGATATTTATTGTTTTAGGTAAAGGATGTGAATGAGAAAGTCTATGTGTTGTGATCAGAATGGCCTCAGTTTTATCATCATTCATCTGCAGCTTTGTACATGTTATCCATGATTTCACATCGGAAATGCACCTCTTTTCACCTTGGATGGTAGCTTCAACTTCAGTTGGGTGGCTAGATTTGTATATTTGTTTATCATCAGCGTACAATTGGTGAGACACTGGATGATGATCTGTGACACTTGAGAGCAACTGAGTGTACAGAATGAAGAAAACAGGTCCAAGAACAGACCCCTGTGGAACACCACAACATAGATCAACTGGGCTGGAGTGTATTCCATTTGCAGATACAGTTTATGTCCTGTTGACCAAGTAGGACTTGAACCACAGTAAGGCTGTATCATGAATGCCAAATACATGCTGGAGACCATGAAGTAATATATCATGGTCTGTTGTGTCAAATGCTGCAGATAAATCAAGGAGGGTGAGGACTGTAATATTTCCGCTATCCAACGCAGAGAGAATGTCATTAACTACTTTTAGAAGAGTAGTTTCAGTACTGTGGCAAGGGTGATATGCAGATTGTACATTGCTATAAAGACTGTTTGAATTTAGATGAGATACAAGCTGGGATAGAATAACCTTTTCTAAGATTTTTGATATGATAGGGAGATTAGAAACTGGGTGGTAGTTCTTTAAATCGTTATGGTCTAGTGTTGGATTCTTCAGCAGAGGCTTTACAATGGCAGTTTTGAAAAATGATGGGAATTCCCCTGGTGAGAGAGAGGTATTAATAACATCAGTTAGTGAAGGCAATACTGGATCTAAGCACTCAAGCAGCAGTGATGTTGGAATTGGATCAAGCTCACATGAGTTTGGTGCACTCTTCATCAGGATTGTACGTACGAAATCCATAAAGACAGGTTCAAATGCTGCTAATGGTTGCCGCTCAAATTCTGTATCCCAACTGTATGGTGACGACGAGTCAGTTGAAATTGTGGTGTCAAGCTTAATGGTTTGTGCTTTGTTACGGAAGAAATTTCCAAAACATGTCCAGAAGGTCACCTGGAGAGAAGGTAGTTGGAAGTGGTGTTGATTTGTTCCTTGACATTAGCTTGTTAGTAATCTTGAAGAGCTCTTTGCAGCTGGAACTTTCCATGATCTTAGTAGTGTAGTGGGCTGATTTCACTGCATGGACTATATTTGTGACATTCTTCTTAGCGGCTTCATAGATTTGCTTATGAATAGTGAGTCTTGTGGAAAGCCAAAGCCTCTCAGCTTTACAGTGATCTCTTTTAGCAGTGAGAAGCTGGTCCCAAACACTGCTATACCGTGGAGAACACTTTTGAATTGATACTCTGCATTTGGTAGCTGGTGCATGTTTGTCAAGCAATGAACACAGGCAGTTATCAAGTTGTTCTGCTGTAGGAGGTAAGCAAGTTGAGGACTAACAATGTCCAAAGTTACAAAGATGATAAAACATTAAGATGTATCTGGCAATGAAAACATTTAAAGTTTGTGTCAGATTATGGAGTTACAATTTAACACATTTGACAGCCATTAGTGTAACATATTTTGAGACTGAAGTCCCCCCCCAATGGCCAGGAAGATTTAATTTAATTTGAGGTTGGCAGGATTATTTGGGATTTAATTCACAATACTATAGGTGTCTCTTAAATTTTCTGTTTGTAACATAAAGAATTGAATTATTTGTTGACTTTGACTAAACTTTTTTCTTTCTCTTTTTTATGTTACATAGTTTAAGACCTAGAGTCATTACAAAAGGGTTTCCAGTTTGAATATGAATAATGCAGATAGAGTGACATCAGTTTTTGGAGACTAACCACTCCTTCAGCCAACAAAATGTGGTCTCTTAAGAGAGGTGATCTCTCAGTAAGGTTGTTATATTATATAATGCAGTAAATCCTTGCATGAAATATCTTATTTTTCATGTCAGATTTTACTTGTCACAAGGTTAATGAAAAATCTGCTGAGATCTCATTTCATCCATGGCTGCCTAAGATAAGATATCTTTTCTCATGAATATGCATTAACCTACAAACAACGGCTAGATGCATGTCTGGGTCAAATTTTCTCCAAGGTTTGACTGTACAGGACATTTCATGCAAATCGTATTTACACTTCTAAGCACAGTGGCTTATCAATTGATGAGGTTACTTCTATTATTTAGTATGCGTATTCATAAAAAATGAGGAAATCTTATTGTGGGCAGCTAATGGTGAAAAGAGAACATAGTGAATTTTTGCCCATGGCTGTTATCAATTTTTTAAAAACTTATTGAGCTATTTAAATGCACCAACATTATTTGTAGTATCATAATTCAATGAATAAGAGTTGCATAATTAAATAAAGTACTCCATTGTGCTTGACTTTTTTCCAGACAACGGAGAAGTAAAATAGCACATGTTTAATACAGCTTTTTCCAGTAAATTAACAGATTTTAAAATATATGAAAGCCATCTGTGTTAAATTTTTGAGTTATCAGCAAAGTATTTAAGGTCAACTTTGTCCTTTGATAAACATGCATACTCGCTTAGATATTGATAAACTGTTTAATTTCATTTACTTTTATTTATGTGGAAAAATATTTCTCTTTTTTTGGGTTGTTGTATGTTTTAAAAATAAACAGCAGAAGTTATTTTATTTTTCTTTATGTAACCTTTCCTTTCCATTTTTCCTAATCATGTTCTTTTTAAAAAAATGCAGCCTTTTTATAAAGTTATTTTCTTTGGGAATAGTCGTCTAAACTGTTTTAGAACAAAATATGAAATAGGTATCAATTTTATGGCAATAGTGACTATTAATTTTTTTTTATATGAAATTTTGTTTTAAACACAGGTTGTTATACAGTTAACAGGCAATACATTTTTTCATAGAACCCTTGATTTTGCTTTTAAAAATATCACTTCATTTATTGTATATTTTCAGAGTACTTGAACTATGAGGACGGGAAGTTTTCCAAGAGTAGGGGCACAGGTGTGTTTGGTAATCAGGCTAAGGACACAGGGATACCTGCTGACATCTACAGGTTCTACCTGTTGTATATCAGACCAGAAACACAGGTACATTTTATTACGCGAATTGAATGATTGCTTAAGCCAGGACAACCACATCTGCTTACAGTCATATTATACAGTGAGATCATTTATTCACCAACTGCAAAATGAGGGAGCATATTGTTTTGCTATTGTCTGTTGTACATCAGCACATCTGTACAGCCATCCCAAATTCATTTTAAAACACAAGCTATTGAACTCGGAGCCATTTATGTTTACACGCTTTATCAGGATCATACATAGATCAGATTTTAGGTCACAGTGCTTTGATTTTATGCATGGTTAATAGTGTAAAATACACAGTTGTTAAACCATGCTGGATGATAGGCAGATGAATGTAACTGTCCAGGACCCTTACATAATGATTCATGCTTCAAACATGCAACAGTTGACTTGATTTTTTTAATTAAATTTCAGGACAGCAGCTTTAGTTGGGATGACTTCTTGTTGAAGAACAACACTGAACTTTTAAACAACCTTGGAAACTTTATCAACAGGTAGAGAAGAAGAAATATCCCTAACAACCTTTTTTGATTGTTTTACCTGTCATTTTTTAGTATATAATAGAACAATGGATGAAAGAGATGGAGAGTAGGAAAGGGAAATCCTAAAATATGATAAATTAAGGAATGAGCACAAAAATTGTTTCTTTCCTTTTTTCATAATCTTCTTTACGTGGAGAATTTAGGTTATGTAAATTATGTGTGCATGTATTTTAATCAATGTTCAAACAAGGGTGATTCTCATATTATATCAGTAAAATAATTGTCATAAAATAAGTATATTGATAGACTTGATTGAACTTAAGGCTTAACTTTACAATTCCATTACAGAATGATTGTCACAGTATAGGTGAATTTAAGTTTACTTGTCTGAACCCACTTTTGTCATAATATCCTTACACTTAAGAGTTCACTGTGAGGATGTTGTGATTCCTTCAGTCTCTCCATCCATATCTCTGTCCATTACTACATCTCCTAAACTGCCAGACCGAGAATTTTTATTTATGTTATCCCTGTGGTAACCACCATGCATAAGAATGATATCATTATTGACTCCAACCCCATGGAGGTGGTCAGAGGTTAAATATCAGACATTACAAGGACAATTTCAGATGTTTTCATTCCTAAATTAAAATTTGAAGTCATAGCAGGAAGACATGCATGTGTGATTTTATGTGTGGGTCATAACAAGAAGATATACATGTGATGGATTTTGGGTGTGGGTCATAACAGGAAGATATACATGTGATGGATTTTGGGTGTGGGTCATAACAGGAAGATATACGTGATGGATTTTGTGTGTGGGTCATAACAGGAAGATATACGTGATGGATTTTGTGTGTGGGTCATAACAGGAAGACATGCACGTGATGGATTTTGTGTGTGGGTCATAACAGGAAGATATACATGTGATGGATTTTGTGTGTGGGTCATAACAGGAAGATATACATGTGATGGATTTTGTGTGTGGGTCATAACAGGAAGATATACGTGATGGATTTTGTGTGTGGGTCATAACAGGAAGATCTACATGATGGATTTTGTGTCTGGGTCATAACAGGAAGACATGCACATGATGGATTTTGTGTGTGGGTCATAACAGGAAGACCTGCTTGTGATGGATTTTGTGTGTGTGTCATAACAGGAAGACATGCACGTGATGGATTTTGTGTGTGGGTCATAACAGGAAGACATGCACGTGATGGATTTTGTGTGTGGGTCATAACAGGAAGATATACATGTGATGGATTTTGTGTGTGGGTCATAACAGGAAGATATACATGTGATGGATTTTGTGTGTGGGTCATAACAGGAAGATATACATGTGATGGATTTTGTGTGTGGGTCATAACAGGAAGATATACATGTGATGGATTTTGTGTGTGGGTCATAACAGGAAGATTGCATGTGATGGATTTTGTGTTTGGATCATAACAGGAAGACCTGCATGTGATGGATTTTGTGTGTGGGTCATAACAGGAAGACATGCATGTGATGGATTTTGTGTGTGGGTCATAACAGGAAGACATGCACGTGATGGATTTTGTGTGTGGGTCATAACAGGAAGACATGCACGTGATGGATTTTGTGTGTGGGTCATAACAGGAAGATATGCATGTGATGAATTTTGTGTGTGGGTCATAACAGGAAGACATGCACGTGATGGATTTTGTGTGTGGGTCATAACAGGAAGATATACATGTGATGGATTTTGTGTGTGGGTCATAACAGGAAGACATGCATGTGATGAATTTTGTGTGTGGGTCATAACAGGAAGACATGCATGTGATGGATTTTGTGTGTTGGTCATAACAGGAAGATATACATTTGATGGATTTTGTGTGCGAGTCATAACAGGAAGACATGCATGTGATGGATTTTGTGTGTGGGTCATAACAGGAAGACATGCACGTGATGGATTTTGTGTGTGGGTCATAACAGGAAGACATGCACATGATGGATTTTGTGTGTGGGTCATAACAGGAAGATATACATGAAATGGATTTTGTGTGTGGGTCATAACAGGAAGATATGCATGTGATGGATTTTGTGTGTGGGTCATAACAGGAAGACATGCATGTGATGAATTTTGTGTGTGGGTCATAACAGGAAGACATGCATGTGATGGATTTTGTGTGTGGGTCATAACAGGAAGACATGCATGTGATGGATTTTGTGTGTGGGTCATAACAGGAAGACATGCATGTGATGGATTTTGTGTGTGGGCCATAACAGGAAGACATGCATGTGATGGATTTTGTGTGTGGGTCATAACAGGAAGACATGCATGTGATGGATTTTGTGTGTGGGTCATAACAGGAAGACATGCATGTGATGGATTTTGTGTGTGGGTCATAACAGGAAGACATGCATGTGATGAATTTTGTGTGTGGGTCATAACAGGAAGACATACATGTGATGAATTTTGTGTGTGGGTCATAACAGGAAGACATGCATGTGATGAATTTTGTGTGTGGGTCATAACAGGAAGACATGCATGTGATGGATTTTGTGTGTGGGTCATAACAGGAAGATATACATGTGATGGATTTTGTGTGTGGGTCATAACAGGAAGACATGCATGTGATGAATTTTGTGTGTGGGTCATAACAGGAAGACATGCATGTGATGGATTTTGTGTGTGGGTCATAACAGGAAGACATGCATGTGATGGATTTTGTGTGTGGGTCATAACAGGAAGATATACATGTGATGGATTTTGTGTGTGGGTCATAACAGGAAGATATACATGTGATGGATTTTGTGTGTGGGTCATAACAGGAAGATATACATGTGATGGATTTTGTGTGTGGGTCATAACAGGAAGATTGCATGTGATGGATTTTGTGTTTGGATCATAACAGGAAGACCTGCATGTGATGGATTTTGTGTGTGGGTCATAACAGGAAGACATGCATGTGATGGATTTTGTGTGTGGGTCATAACAGGAAGACATGCACGTGATGGATTTTGTGTGTGGGTCATAACAGGAAGACCTGCTTGTGATGGATTTTGTGTTTGGGTCATAACAGGAAGATATACATGTAATGGATTTTGTGTGTGGGTCATAACAGGAAGATATACATGTGATGGATTTTGTGTGTGGGTCATAACAGGAAGATTGCATGTGATGGATTTTGTGTTTGGATCATAACAGGAAGACCTGCATGTGATGTTTTGTGTTTGGGTCATAACAGGAAGACCTGCTTGTGATGGAGTTAGTGTGTGGTTCATAACAGGAAGATATACATGTGATGGATTTTGTTTATTGGTTATTGGAGTGGTTGAGTGCTCTTGTTGGGTTTGATTTTTGTTGTTGTTGTTGTAGGGTTTAACGCCATTTTTCAGCACAAGATAGGCTAGACATGGCAGCCAGTATTAATGGTGGAGGAAGAACCCAGAAAGAACCACCAATCCACGAGAAGCTACTGGCAAACTTTCTCACATAACCACATTAGCCGAATCCGAGACTCGAACCGACGCAGACATAGGTGAGATGGCAGTGATCCATAATGGTGAACGCTTTAGACCACTCGGCCACTCGTGGCCCCTGTTGGGTTTAACTTGGAGTGTGCATTTTAAACAGTGTGAAATAATAATGTCAGTCCATTGAGTTTGCTTTGATTGTAAAATAATAAATCATGATCTGTTTGTTTATTTTTATTTATACATGCATTCATACAGTCATAGGGATGATACTTTGACACTGTACAGCCAATATTGTATCCACATGCTGTTTTAGATGCTTATCATTTTGGCTGATGGAGTCATATGAAGGTTTTTCCCCCTCTTCCTATCTGAAATATTGAATTACCAGTTGAAAATGCTTCATTATTTTTCTTTCAGAGCCCTAAAGTTTGTGGACAGCAACTTTGGTGGCACAATTCAGCAAATGGATCTGACAGCTGACGAATTCAACCTACTGGCCTTGATCAATCGTGAGCTTCACGCATATATTGAGAATATGGAACAGGCAAAGTAAGAACAGATTTACTTTCATTTACCTGTATTATGCATGCCTAATTGCAAATGGCATCTTCCATTACAGTGAACTGGTAGATAGGAGTCTGTGTTATTCTCTTTTCAACTGATTGAAATCACATACTGCAAAATAAGGATAGCAAGCAAATACAAGAAGAATATTTTAAGTATGTAATACACTGATAAATCAGGTCAATATTTTAAGTAATATAGTTTACTGCATTTGTATGGGAAAATATGAACGAGTTTTTTCGGATATACTGCACGACCCTGGGAGTGCAGTACATCCATCTGACAAAACGAGTTCATATTTTCCCATACAACACAGTAACCTTTTTAGTATATGCGCATTTTCTTAATCTACCTAAGGCTTAATTATGTAAACAAAAATACACTTCAAGAAACAAAGTAACTGAATGTATGGTTTATTTTAAACTAAATACACAAGCACAGATTCCTCAGTACACAACAACAATATTAATGCACACATAATTCTACCCAGCTTAATTTGAACTTAGTCACACAGTCGACATCACTTTCAAAAGAAATATGTAATATACTGATGAATCAGGTCAATAGTTTAAGTATGTAATATGCTGATGAATCAGGTCAACAGTTTAAGTATGTAATATACTGATGAATGAGGTCAATAGTTTAAGTATGTAATATACTGATGAATCAGGTCAACAGTTTAAGTATGTAATATGCTGATGAATCAGGTCAATAGCTTATGTAATATACTGATGAATCAGGCCAATAGCTTATGTAATATACTGATGAATCAGGTCAATAGTTTATGTAATATACTGATGAATCAGGCCAATAGCTTATGTAATATACTGATGAATCAGGTCAACAGTTTAAGTATGTAATATACTGATGAATAAGGTCAACAGTTTAAGTATGTAATATACTGATGAATGAGGTCAATAGTTTAAGTATGTAATATACTGATGAATCAGGTCAACAGTTTAAGTATGTAATATACTGATGAATCAGGTTAATAGTTTATGTAATCTACTGATGAATGAGGTCAATAGTTTAAGTATGTAATATACTGATGAATCAGGTCAACAGTTTAAGTATGTAATATACTGATGAATCAGGTCAATAGCTTATGTAATATACTGATGAATGAGGTCAATAGTTTAAGTATGTGATATACTGATGAATCAGGTCAACAGTTTAAGTATGTAATATACTGATGAATCAGGTTAATAGTTTATGTAATATACTGATGAATCAGGTTAATAGTTTAAGTATGTAATATACTGATGAATGAGTTCAATAGTTTAAGTATGTAATATACTGATGAATCAGGTCAGTAGCTTATGTAATATACTGATGAATCAGGGCAGTAACTTATGTAATATATTGATGAATCAGGTTAACAGTTTAAGTATGTAATATACTGATGAATGAGGTCAATAGTTTAAGTATGTAATATACTGATGAATCAGGTCAATAGTTTAAGTATGTAATATACTGATGAATCAGGTCAATAGCTTATGTAATATACTGATGAATGAGGTCAATAGTTTAAGTATGTGATATACTGATGAATCAGGTCAACAGTTTAAGTATGTAATATACTGATGAATCAGGTTAATAGTTTATGTAATATACTGATGAATCAGGTTAATAGTTTAAGTATGTAATATACTGATGAATGAGGTCAATAGTTTAAGTATGTAATATACTGATGAATCAGGTTAATAGTTTATGTAATATACTGATGAATCAGGTTAATAGTTTAAGTATGTAATATACTGATGAATGAGTTCAATAGTTTAAGTATGTAATATACTGATGAATCAGGTCAACAGTTTAAGTATGTAATCTACTGATGAATGAGGTCAATAGTTTAAGTATGTAATATACTGATGAATCAGGTCAACAGTTTAAGTATGTAATATACTGATGAATGAGGTCAACAGTTTAAGTATGTAATATACTGATGAATGAGGTCAATAGTTTAAGTATGTAATATACTGATGAATCAGGTCAATAGCTTATGTAATATACTGATGAATGAGGTCAATAGTTTAAGTATGTGATATACTGATGAATCAGGTCAACAGTTTAAATATGTAATATACTGATGAATCAGGTTAATAGTTTATGTAATATACTGATGAATCAGGTTAATAGTTTAAGCATGTAATACACTGATGAATCAGATCAACAGTTTAATTATGTAATATACTGATGAATGAGTTCAATAGTTTAAGTATGTGATATACTGATGAATCAGGTCAACAGTTTAAGTATGTAATATACTGATGAATCAGGTTAATAGTTTATGTAATATACTGATGAATCAGGTTAATAGTTTAAGCATGTAATACACTGATGAATCAGATCAACAGTTTAAGTATGTAATATACTGATGAATCAGGTCAGTAGTTTAGTATGTAATATACTGATGAATCAGGTCAGTAGCTTATGTAATATACTGATGAATCAGGGCAGTAACTTATGTAATATATTGATGAATCAGGTTAACAGTTTAAGTATGTAATATACTGATGAATGAGTTCAATAGTTTAAGTATGTAATATACTGATGAATCAGGTCAATAGTTTAAGTATGTAATATACTGATGAATCAGGTCAATAGTTTAAAAATGTAATATACTGATGAATCTGTAAGAATTGTCTATAGATGTTCACTTTGTACACAGGGTTTTTTGCATGAGAGACTGTTTTGAGCAGACTGTCAGTGCTTTTTCATTTGAAGTTTTTATCACTTAAGTATTTGCATCTGTACAGAAAAGGTCTGCCAAATTCACCCTGAAACTGTTAAATCTGAGTCTCATCTTGTTACATCAAATAGTGAAGTTGTGCAGAAAGTTAAAAAATGTTACAAAGCATTTCTACAAATAACCACTCTGTATGTCATTATTGTACAAAGAGTTAAAAAATGTTACAAAGCGTTTCTACAGATAACCACGCTGTATGTCATTATTGTACGAAGAGTTAAAAAATGTTACAAAGCATTTCTACAAATAACCACACTGTATGTCATTATTGTACAAAGAGTTAAAAAATGTTACAAAGCATTTCTACAAATAACCACTCTGTATGTCATTATTGTACGAAGAGTAAAAAAATGTTACAGAGCATTTCTACAAATAACCGCTCTGTATGTCATTATATAATGATTCATGTTGAGAAAGTGTTTGCTAACAAATTATATAAGTTGTTCAAAGAATAATTTGGATCAAAAGCTAAACACTCTATCACTCTATTGCCAAAATGACTTGATTCTCAATCTCACTGCTAATTGTATTGAAATTTCTGGTGAAAGTAATATGTAACATACGTTTGTGTTTTGACATTAGACTGTGCATGTGATGTCACCTTCCAGTTGTTTACATTCAGAATCAGCTAACAATATGTTAAAGTTTGGATGGACTTTGAAAATTGCTCATTCGTATTGTTTTGCTTTTTTTAAATACTTTTTTAATTTTGATGTTGAGACTTTCTTTTATAGCTCCCATCATAGGATGGGCCAGTGATGGTTATTCTCTGTGTCCTGGCTGCCAAATGAGGTTGCAAGTTTAAAGCTTGCACCGACATCTCAAATAATTATTTTTACTTTTGTGATTTTATGTTCAAACTTTCTTTTAAACCCACTCATTCAAATTTTTATTAGTTTTTTGTACCTTTTTTAAAATTATCAACCATCCTTTTTTTCCAAATAAGAGGTCATGAGTTCAAAACTCACGTCAGCATCCCAAATTTTGTAAAACAATTTTGTTCTATTTTTTTATGTTCAAACTTTCTTTTAAACCCATCCCAATTTTTTTAATTTTTCTTTTCACTTTTTCAAATTTTTATCTGGAAACTTTTTGTTATCACTCACATCCTAGGAAGGGCCATCAGGCTGCTAAACAAGAGGTTGCAAGTTTGAAACTCACAGTGGCATCCAAATTTTTTACTTCTGTTGTATTTTTATTTACAAACTTTCATTTAAACTCACTCATCCCAATTTGTTTGTCTTTTTTATCTGTTTGCTTTTTTATTTAATTTCACATCTTAGGATGGGCAATTAACCTATGGTGTGTGTGTGTGTAAATAAATAAATAAATATATATATATATATATATATATATATATATATATATATATATATATATATATATAATCAGTGATTTATTAGGCAGAAAAAATTGGAATCTCATGAAAACCATTTCAGATTATTTATGAAATTGTCAATAACATTTCAGTTTTTAGAATGCACTGATTCTGCAATTTGAATAGGTTATATTTTTTCAGATTTCAAGCATTCAGTCTGAGGTTTAAGTGTCCAACTTGACTAAATTTAGGTTTCATGAGATTAATAAATACATGACTTTTAGGTGTATGTATAATGTTTACCCTGGCACTCCTTTGAATTGAGACATTGCGGTTTAAGGGGAGGAAAGAGAGAGAAAAACAAGGAAATAAAAGAAATTAATTTGCTACTCATTCTACAGGTTGAGGGACTCTTTACGGAACATCCTTAACATCTCAAGGCTTGGTAACCAGTACATGCAAGAATACAAGCCATGGGTGCTAATTAAAGGGAGTGAAGAAGACAGGTATGTAGGAATACAGGCAGTTGGTGCTGACTAAAGGGAGTGGAAAATACAGATATGTAGGAATACAAGCCATGCATGCTGATTTTTAAAGGGAGTGAAAAATACAGGTATGTAGGAATACAAGCCATGGGGACTGATTAAAGGGAGTGACAAATACAGGTATGTAGGAATACAAGCCATGGGTGCTGATTAAATGGAGTGAAGAATACAGGTATGTAGGAATACAAACTGGGGGTGGTGATTAAAGTGAGTGAAGGAGACAGTTTTGTAGGAAATCAAGCTATGGGTGCTGATTAAAGCCAGTCAGAAGGACAGGTATGTAGGAATACAAGCCATGGGTGCTGATTAAAGGGAGTGAGGAGGACATATTTAGGTTTAAATATCATCAAATGTTTCAGTGAATGCTGTAATGTTTTACTTTTGTCCATCCATGACCATCTGTCCATCCCCATGTCATCTTCAGCTTGGTAGATTTAAACAAACTGGCTATTTTATATCAAGTTGTCTGTATGATATCTAAAGATGTGTGGTATTATCAGTATACCATTTTACTGCAGTATATTTTTCTGGTTGTACATGCTGCGATACTTTCTCACTGCAACAGTACTTTGGTGTTTTCTGTCTGTAAGGTATGTACAGAAATTTTTGGGTGAAATTAACAACATTATTCTTTTTTAACAAAACATTATCATTTTTCAAAAATTCATTTTATATATTACAAATATAATTTTATTCATGATGCTTTGATTGACCTGTGTCACATATGCCAATGTGGTGGCCAAATCAGATCGTGCGAATGGTTATAGGATCAAATCCAATGTTTCTTTAAATTTTGGATTAAAACTAAAAAATATAGATGTCAGTTGTTAGTTATTTTCTAGCATATGGTAGTGTGTTAAGGACATGTATTCCTTTGTAAGACTGCAAATCATCCGAAGATTTTCAGGAGAGAAGTTGCATTCTGTTTGTATCATACATAATTTATCAAGACCTCTATATATTTTCTCGTTTATTGATTCCATGAATTTTATGTGTACTGGCAATCTCAGATAAATATCTTGCAGGGGTGTTGGCATCTGACTCAAAGTTTCACTGCCTATCATATCAAAAATATAGCTTTGATGTGAGCAATTCCAGTTTGCATCAGCAAGCTGTCTAATGCCATCACAGTGTCTTTGACAGGGTTTCAGCTATAGTGCCTTCTTAATCGAATCACTTTAAGTACACATTTTAGATTATGCCTTATGCAACAATTAACATACACATAAACAATTCATCTGCTATGAGGTACTGATCATTTAATTGGGCAGGGCTATAATTTTCTTTTGAGCTGAGATATATTATTTGCTTTTATTTTTATTATTTTCTTCCAATAATATAATGGATATGATATGGTGTTATTTTGCTATATATGAGAGCAAGATGGTTTTCCAGCTATTGACAGGTGGAATTTTCTCTTAAATAATATCAGGCCCCTGTCCCAGAACATTAAATTGTTGGTCCCTAATATAATTGTTGTGTACCATGGTACATATCACAGTACAGTCGAACCCACTTATCTCGACCTCGGTTAACTCGCCAACCCTATTAAGTCGACGTTTTTGAAGTGGAACCGCCAAATTCTCTCTTTGTCTTAGCATTTTCTCTTCGGTTATGTCGATTCTTTTATGTCGCTGAACCCTAATATCTCGAGCACAAAAGAGGGCCAAATTTGCCACTTAAAGTCGGTTATCTTGATCCCCATGACCAATCGCCGACAAAGATGTCGTTACTGATGGCGTGATCACCGATGAAGACATTGTATCAAATGTGCAGTCAGCACAGGCAAGCACATCTGCATGCGGCAATGACAAAGAAGATGAAGAAGATGCGGATGAAGATTTGGAACCAATTCCCTCAGCTGGTGAGGTGGTAGAAATGCTACAGAAAATTCGACGGTATGGTTCTTTTGTAGGAGATGAAACTGTTTTAGACAGCATAAATAATATTGAAGCATTTGTTTTCAAGCAGACTGTTAAAGGCAAAAAGCAACAAAGCATTTTAGACTTTGTAAAGAAACCATAGTAACCGCGTGTACGATACTTTTCAGAGCTGTGTCAGAGTGAAATGACTCGCGAATTTAATTTTGACACTGGTTAGCTTTTTGTAAAAACGAACTACACCCCGCACGTTTTTTGTGATTTTGTGAGCGATCTTTGTGTTTGCAATGTTGGAGAATATAATAAAGGTTTGTATCGAGAATCGACGGTGGTTTGTATTGTATACTGGTAAATCTCTGCTGTTAGTTGGTGCACATATGCCTTTTGTTGTTAGCAAACATGTATGTACATTTTTATAGCATGCCAATCGCTTCATCAAACAAATCGCGGCAACGCTGTTGTGTAAAAAAAACTCCAAAAACACGTGCATGTACATTCTCATTTATTAACGCACATCATGTACATAAAGAAATTTCAAGCACATGTTAATATATTGCTGCCATATTGGTTTTCGTTTATCTCGTTCATCGGCTATCTTGACACTTTTTGGCAAACCCCTAGGCTGGCGACATAACCGGGTTCAACTGTATGTTCATAAATACCATGGTACAAAATTTTTCATGGTACCCAGCTCCAGTAGTAACCATGTGCAAGAGAAAGATGATCTTTGACTCCTTCACACTGGTTCCCAGGGTTATCAACAGTGCTGGGGTCCAAAGGTCAGGTCACTGAGTGAAAGAAGAAAACTAAATGGTTTCTGCATAATAAATTGAGTTTTGCACTTTCTGAAGTTAGGCTTGCACTTTGGGAAAGGACCGTATTAAACTCAGAATAAAAATGTAAAAGGTTAGTACTACTGTCAATAAAAGAAAAAAAATGTTTTTTGCAAAATAACTTTACTTTTAGACCACATACCTTGAGCCAAGTTTATGGAGATCTAGCACTGAAGGTATTGAAGAAGCCTGTTTATTATGGGGTCGAAAGGTCATGGTAATCCTGACTTGTAACAAATTGGTTTTGCAGAATAACGTTTGTTGTAAAGTTTATTCCTTGATCAAACTTTGTGTATAGCTTGCACTTACAGTAATAAAGATACCTGCCAAGTCTGGAGTTTAATGGTCACAGGTCATGGGCAATGTTACACCAATAAGTAAATAATGGTCTCTGCACAATAAGTTCATTTCAAGGCAATGTACTTTCTCTCAAAGTTCAGGTCATTGAGACCAGCTGGTAAATTATTTCCCAAATTAACAATACCCTACTAGTCCCTGACCATTAAAAATGGATGGAGTATGTACTTTGCTACTTAAGGTTCTATTGTTAAGTTGTGTTTGAATGTCTTGCAGAATTAAAAAAATTTCCTTGTTTCCATCACATTGCTATGAGATTTTTGGTTGTCCATCATGTCCGATGATGAAGCTAGATGTGGCTATGCATGTGGCTCATGAGTCTGGATGTACACAGGATGTTACAGGATGGGCATGGGAAGTCTGTAGGCCTGATGGTCTCTGATGCTGCAGTGTGTTGTTTTTCTCTCGTGGCTGTGAGGCATTGGCGATGGTCATCCTCCACTAGTTCAATAGCCTTTGTGATGAGTGTGCACCAGGTAGATCAGTCCTTAGTTGAGGCTTCCAGCTTACTGGGTTTGATTCCATGATTCCACACCATTTCAGGTTATACTTAAGGTTGTTTTGGTACCTTTTTCAGGGGTGCCCTTGTTTCTGTTTTCCTTGCATAAGCTCACCTTAGAAGAACTGTCTTGATATTCTGGTCTCCTCCATCCAAATGACATGGCCAGACCATCGGGACTGGGCTTTCAGCAGCAGTGCCTCAGTGCTAGGACCACTGGCCCTGTTGTACCATCAAATGTGCATGATTGACCGTTGTGACCACATGCAGAATAGCTTGAGCTGCTTGTTGCTGTCCTTTATCATCAGTTTGATAAGTGGATGTCATGGAAACTTGCAGTATATACTCCAGGCTTAGATCAGGGAGGTGAGGATGACAGCTTTATAGATCTTGATCTTGTTGGGCATCCAAATGTCTTTTTGCTGCATGACTCAGTCTTCCTCCTACTAAAGGGCTTGGCTTGCTTTCCAGATCTTGGCTCTAATTTCATTGTCCAGCAACCTGTCCGAAGATATTGTGCTTTCCAGGTATGTAAAGCTCTCCACGTTCTTCAACTCTCTCCCCTCAATCTTGATGGTGGGTTGTGGTGGATTTGTATAAGAAGCTGGCAGAAAGAGTGCCTCTGTTTTATCCAGGTCTAGTGTCAGATCAAACAGCCTGGATGCCTTGTAGAACTTATTCACAATGGTCTGTAGGTGGTTTTCCTTGTATGCCATAAGTGCACATTCATCAGCAAACAGAGCTTTGAGAACTAGTCTTTCCAGTGTCTTTGTTCTTGCATAGAGTCAGCACAAGTCAAACAGGGATTTATCATGGCAATACTTGATGTAGATGTAACAAGATAACCGGGTTGGATTTCGGATTTATGACAGAATACTTTTGATGGTGATACAAATACAATGTTTAATGATGAATGACTCAAATGAGAAAAGAATTCTGATTAATATGTGCGTGTATAAGATCCAAATATTTGACAAATTTACATAAAGAACACAAACCTAATAATGCAACAAAAGAAAATACAAATAAACTACCTTACACAGTACAAGGACAAGGGTGAATCATTCACTAATTTCACATGATGAAAAAAGTGATGCGTTTTACTCAAATATAAAAATGAATTCACTCAAATAGTGAAAAACGAGGTCTTTTACTCAAATGGTAAAATGATTAAAACAGAGGGAAAAAGATACAAAATATCTTTACAATCCCAAAACACTAGGTAATACAAACCCCAAAATTAGCCCATGGCTACAAGATTACATGTATGGAGTTACACACTCCATCACCAGCACACTTGGCAACCAGTCACACTGGTCAATCAGTCAGTATTCCAGGTAGTCACCAGCCACCAATCAGTTCCCTGGTCAATCAAGCAATCTGTGCCCACCCACCGATCAGTCGGCAATGCCCGATCACCATGCTACTCGACTTGCAACACTGTTCACTCAGCTCTATGGCTGCTATGGTTCAGCTTTACAGCTGCTATGGTCAACTTCTATGGTTAGCTCTACAGCTGGTACCACATAGACTCTGATCAGCTGAAAATACATCTGACACTGTGTACTATGCATGACATGGGTATATACGATAAAACGTAATGACGTTATATACGGTAAGCTATACAGATTACATTATCGGTACAATAATTATAAAACAATAAACAGGTTCAGAAATGAACCTATCTGTGCTCAATTAGTATCCTTCAGTACTAAACGTATCTTAAAAATGCAACTTTATATTGCTAATATCTCTTGCTAAGTCACAAACAAGAATAGAAAATATTTGTATTTTGCTACATAAGCCGAAGCTACATAGAAAATATACAAAAATAAATGTGGTAGTACAATAAAACACAAGAAATTAATAAATAACTCACATACCTCTACAGCTGAAGATGTGCAAGTCCTGAAGTATATCACTCACTGACAAGACGTTCCATAATGTGAAGATTTTAGTCTTGCAGTGAGGCATTTATACACAGATGATGCAGCCATACATCGTCTGTGCACTGGAAGTATTCAGTTTTTCCCATCAAAAGCACTTCATATGTGCGGCATAGCATGAACCAAACTCACTGTTTCAAAATATTGTTCAATATACATAAATCACAATCGGGTATCATTGTACACAAAAAAACAAAACCAGAATACAAGTATTTAATAAATAAAGGGATTTATACAATTCCGTGACAGTAGACTCCAATGTCTAGGTCCTTCACTGCATGGACTTGGGTGAAGAAGGGGTTGAACAGCACAGGCACAAGCACACAGCCTTTCTTCACTCACAAGATGCCAAAGTGCTCTGAGTACTCCCCATTGGCCAATACCTCTCCTTTTATGTCGTCATGGAACAACAGGATAAGGGTGGTGAACTTTCTGGGGCTGCCAAGTTTTCCAGGCATGAACCATGGTTCCATGCATTTCTCTTGTATCACCCTCACACTGTTTACAGAGTTGACTGCCTTGGTGAGGTCGATGTATGTAGATTCATTTGCTGTTCCATGCATTTCTCCTCTATTTGCCTCACACTGACGTTCAGGTAACAGTTCTTCTGAAATGATTGCAACAAGTCTTTTTCAGGATGATGTGGGCAGGAACCTTTGCTGCATTGGAGAGATTCCTCTATAGATGTAGCAATCAGTTCTTGCACCTTTATTCTTTTACCGTGAGATGATGATGTCATCTTGTAGATCTGCTGGCATCTCCTTCTTGTACCAATTGCTGGTGAGAATGTCATGGAAAGCTGCAAATGCTTCTTTGCCAAGAGCCTTGAATATCTCTGTAGGATTCCATCTTTACCTGGTTCTCTGTCACAGTTCAACTGTTCAGTGGCCTTCCACACCTTCTCCTCAGATGGTGACAACTCCAACTCTTCACATACTGGTCTTTGATTGATTGTTAGTGTTTTGCTCTATCGACAGTGGTTTGGTGATTGAGGAGCTGACTAAAATGTTCCTTCCATCTTGCTTTTATCCCTTCTATGTCTTTGATGGTTGTTGTGCCATCTTCGGAGAGTAGAGGGGTGGATCCTGATCTGGAAAGGTCATAAATAGCTTTAATGGCACTAAAGAACATTTTAGAGTTCTTCATATCAGCATATTGTTGGATTTCCTCAGCCTTGTTTTCCCGCTATTGATATGCATTTTTTGGAGTTCCCATCGAGCCCTTGCGAGCAGGTACTTGAATTTATCTCTCTTGGAGATGGAGTTTTGGTCTTTCTGCCACTCAGAAAATGCCTTGTTCTTGTCTTCATTCAGTATCTTGATGTCCTCATCATACTCATCAGATCAGTCCTTGTGGTCTCTTGTCCTATGTCCTTGGACTTGAACTGGGTCCACTTTTTCAGTTGGACCTCCATTACTGTGTGATGCTTCATTAAAAAAGCAATAGACCAGTGAAATTAACTTTCTTTAAACAAAAGGGATAGTATAAGAACAATATACTAAGGGAATGAATACTGGTATATAAATTTCAATTAGATATTGGTTTGATTGAGCCCTTTATCATATCCCCAAAATTGACAAATCAGACTTAGTTGTAAATTGGATCCATTGTATATTTATTTTATGTTTTGTAAGTGCCATTCCAGGAAAGATGACACTGCAACTCTCCTTAACTCTATATGCAGGCATAAAGCAGGCACAGTGTGCAGCTTATGTGCCAACATTGGATGTCTTCTGTCAGTGCTGCTTCAACCATACATGCCAGATGTTAGCAGAACCATACAGGAACAGCTGAATGCACCAAAGGAATGTTATTTCATCTACAAAGACTTTGTCTGCCAGTTGCTTCCAGGGCACAAGATGGGAAAGGTAAGAGTTATTGTTATATACCTTATATGCTCACTGATAAGTTCAATCCAATTGCGAACTACACAGACCAAATCTGCCATTTCATAGTGCACTGGCAGACTTGGGTCTGTGCAGTTTGCTAGGAGTACTCAGTAGAACAAACAGTATAGACCCTGATCTGATGTTGCTTAAGGCTGTGGCAGATCAGGATCTATGTTGCTTGCAGTTCAACTCAACTTTCAAGCCAGTATGTACAGTACCCTTTTTGAGATGTGTTGTATGAGATGATCCACTATATTTTCATTGGAACTTATTAAGCACTCTAGTTACAAGCCGAGTTACACTACAAATGACAATATGTACTGGCAGATCAGGGTCAGTGTTGTTTTTTTTCTACTGATTACTCCTTAGAAAATGCATAGACCCAGATCTTCCAGCACATTATGCAACTGCAGATCTGGGACTGTGCAGTTGGACTTGTGCATGAATAAATATAGTAAGCATTTACACAGGGCCTAATCTGTCATGATCTAACAATTAAAAAAGATTGTCATGGAGTTAATTTATGCATAATATATTTGTATAAATTAAAATTTTTTCTTCAAAAACGTAATGCTTGTTGATTTTGATAGAAAGAAACAATTTTGATCCAGTTTCATATTTAAGAAATTGTTGGTATAAATAAATTACGGTGTTTATATTGTTGGATATTTTGATCTTACACCAAGTACATGGCTCTTGAAAGCTGACTTTCCTGTTATACTTCTCTTCATCATCATGGAAACAGTCTGAACACAAAAGCTAACTTTGACCTAAAACAAGAAAATTAAAAATCTTACTTGGGGTCTCTAAGTATCATTAAAGTCAGGATAGAGGAATCTAGATATGAAAAATGTACAAATTCTGGAATTAAATTTGAATTCCGTTTTGTTTTCAGAGACCTGTACAAGAAGAATGGTTTTCAGTTGGACATAGAATCAGAACAAGCATGTGACCCTGATGACATGAACATTATGGGTACTTGATGTACATTGTGATATTGTAGAATAAAAGTCATTCATGTCCAGTGTCCCACACTTAACAGTGGTGTGAGCCATTTTTAATAGTCTGCATTCACCAATTACTTTATTTTTATCCACAGATTTCATAAATATCATTCTTTTCCAGCCTTTCCCCCTGTTCCAAAAGATTGAACCTGCAACAATAGAGGAATTAAAAAAGAAATTTTCTGGACAGCCAGGCCCTGCACCTCCCAAAGCTGCAGCTAGTAAGGTATGACATATAGAGCTTATTTGATATTGTATGGGATCCCAATAAATATGAAATGATTGTAAATGGAAATTTACGACATTGTTAGTTTCTTGCCTTATGGTAACTGTCTGCAACAGGTCTTCATACCTTGCAGGGAGGAAACAGTCTCTTTCTCTCTCAGTTCAGTTTTTCACAAATTAATTCTCTTAATTTTCTGGTGATATTTTGAACCAAATGTTTATACACTGCCAATGTTTTAATGTTTTCATAATAAGGTGTATGTTGAATCACATACTCTCTCTCATGAGAGGCCTCACAAACCAACCCAGAAGTATTCTGGAAGCTATTCTACATTAAAACAGGTTTTTTCTTTAAAGGGAATTATGTATCAGCTAAACTTGTCCAACTTTTCAATTCTTTTCTCAGTCCTTTCTTTCCACTGCTGTTGCTGTTGGGAAGATGCATCAAGATACATGAGTGTATAGTATTTTTTCTTTCTTCATGACCACACAAGTGTATTGTATTGTTTTGTGTTTAGAAATCCCAAGGGAAGACTACAGAGACTGTTGGCCCAGCTAGTGCCGCAAGTCCTGAGGAGATTGAAAAACTCGAAGCAGAAGTCACAGAACAGGTGAGTTATTCCTAGATGTAGGCAAGTTTGTGAAAACTAAGCACTTTGACTTGTATTTCACGGTTCGGTAATTTGGACT
Source organism: Sinohyriopsis cumingii (assembly GCA_028554795.2). Classification (NCBI taxonomy): domain Eukaryota; kingdom Metazoa; phylum Mollusca; class Bivalvia; order Unionida; family Unionidae; genus Sinohyriopsis; species Sinohyriopsis cumingii. Next base: position 116,752,168 of record CM068835.1, on the reverse strand, counting down.
TAGATTTGCATTGAACTCAGTTCTTAGTTAGGATCTGAATTTAGGTCATTTTCTGAGACTGTTACTCATAGAGTCACATAAATTGATATTTACATGTGTCAGTTTGTGCCTTTAAGTAATTAAAAATTCTAAAAAGATGTTACCAGATAAATTTACTGTATTTATGTTGTGCAGTCTGATCATGCCACTTTTGGCAGTTTACATGCCCATATTCTACAGTAGTGAATTCCAAATTTGTTATTCATTTGATTACAGTGCTTAGCCTTTTACCTGTTTGACATGCTTTTTGGATTCTAAATGGTAAACAAGCCTTTTGCCCTAAAATATTAAACATTTATAATTGCTAGGTCTTTCAAAACCTCTTAAAGACTGATCTAAAACAATCCATGCATAGTAAATTATACTACATGAGAACTTAGTGCTGGGGACCCTTAAATGCTCAATTTTGTAGCAGCATATAATAAACATGAAAATGGGAACCCCAACATATTTTGCTTATTTTAAATTATGTTACACAGACTTTTTATATGACAAAATTGGACAGAATCTATAATGCTTTATTATTTGGGTTAGGTGGCAGCGTCTTCCTTAATATGCACAGAATGTCAAATATAGCATTCTGTACCAACAAACTTGAAAAAAGATACTAAAACTATAATTTAAAACTCACTTAATTCTGTTGTTTCTTGTGTAGCTGATATTGACCTATACAACATTTCCACAAATAAAAATTGGCATAAAGACTTTACATTGTTGAATGTTGTTAAATTGCTGTATAGAGAAATTTATAAAAGTTGGTAGCATGGTTGTCAATAGGGTAACCATGCACAGAAGGCATAGGTGTCAACCCCTTGAGATGAAAACCTGTACGCCAGACCAATACAAACCTTAGAAAGACCAAAAAACCTTAAACAAAACAATTTATTCATTCATTTAATAAGATCAACAGTTTTAAAACAACAAATGCTATACACAAAGTATTTTTACACATATTTACATAATTATTTCCATTTCTGAAACTTTATTTCATTCTTTTTACTTATAACACTATCATCCTCCTGCTTTGGCTGAGCAAAGAAGCTTTTGATGGATGCTCCCTTCTTCATTTCAAAATTTCTTTCATGCAGTTTTGACCTGAAGTGTTCCTCCAGATCATATTTGCTCGACGCCACCATTTGAATGTCTTTACTGCATATTTTACAAAAAGCATGTGTGTTTGACCACTTTGGTGGCCTAGTGATTAGAGCATCTGCCTCAGAAGCAGGATGTCATGGGTTCGAAACCCGACTCAGTCATACCAAAGACTTAACAAAAATGGTACTAACAGCTGCCTCACTAGGCACCTGGCATTATGAGGTTAGTGTTTGGACTGGTAGGTCTGGTGTCAGGATAATGTGATTGGGTGGAACATCATGCTACATGTCTGCATTATGTATCTGACAAACTTAACTCAAAACTATAACAGCACAATAAAATGCCAGTGCTAAACTCGGTAGAGTATTTATTTTTAATTAGTATATTGTTACAAATTTTAATTAGTCGACTTTATCTCCACACAGAAAAGTCGTACAAATTACGGTTACACCAACATGATTGTCACACTATGTAAAGTATGAAAATTGATGCAAACTTTATGCATTTGATAGTAACAAGTATAAATAAAAAAATAATAATGTATAAAATAAGAAAACATGCTTACTACACAGGTAGTTAATCAATATTAGAAATCGAGTGTCAAATTTTAGAGTGATAAATGACAACAACTTCACACACAGGAGTTGAGCCATGAATGAAACTCGTTTATTATCAAAGGAAAAGTGCAGTTTTGAGTATGATTTGATTGGTTGTTTCGGGCCACCCTAGTCTCACTGAATTCTTGTTCTAAAAAAAACATTATGCCCAGAGTCCTGGATGCACACAAAACGAGAACAAAAAAAGTACAAATTACGGGTAAACCATACAAGTTGACATCTATGAGAAGGGATTTTATACAGTCATTGACTTTTGGTGTGGTCTGTCTTTTTATAGACTTTAGGTGAGGTTGATAATGGATTTAGGTCCATAAAACCACATATTGACCCCCTCAAAAGTCCATTTTATATTAAAGAAGGCTTTCCACAGAAAAAAATAGACTGAAGGAGAATCCTTTCCAACAAAAGTCCATTTTCTACAGAATTTTCCCAATATAATAAAGTTAGAGATGAGTCTGTCATCTAAAGCCATCCTAGAAAATAAAAACAACAAACAAACTTAGTTAATTAGTTTTAAACATTTTTTATCTACTTCATGCAATGTTTGAAATTTTTATGGTATTGACATCAGATTGGTATGTATGTTAAAGTACGACTGCTCTGGTGTCTAGTGGTTAGAGCGTCCGCCTCTTGGGTTTGATCCCCAGCCAAGTCATACCAAAGATTTAAAAAAAATGATACTAACAGCTGCCACACTTGGTGCTCAGCATTAAGAGGTTAGTGTTAGGACTGGTTGGCCAGGTGTCAGGATAATGTGACAGGGTGGGACATCATGCTACATGTGTGTGGCATGATGCCCCAGTGCTAGACATCACTATAAACTGTCACTCTACATACATCGTAGCGATATGACTGAAAAATTGCTAAAGCTACGTTAAAAATTCAAATCACACACACACACACACAGACATCAAATTCTGAAGTTTAAGGCATGTTGGCACCACCACAGACCTGCCAACTCTTATGATTTGGCCGTAAGTCTTATGAAAATTACCTTTAAAATATGAACTTAAGGCATAAAAGCTAAAACTATGAAAAAATGATCATTGCAAAAAAATATGGAAAATTTGTTCATCCATGTTTGATTTTGATCCGGGTTTCATATTAAAAGTAGTGAAATTGGTCAATAACCAGACTAGCTTTACAGCAGTACATCAGACGCTTTAAACTTCATGTGAAGCGTCTGCTTGATCAAACTGTTGATCATAGAATTTTATTAAAATGGCATCCAGCAAGCGATGCATGTTTAAGATGAAAGGGAAAGTAAGCCTCTTGAAAAGTGTTAATAATCAACACAGGAAAAATAAAAAGGAATAGTCAGATTCTTGTGAATAAAGCTTGAAGGGACACAATTATGTTTATTGTACATCACGTGCCAATTTGATGGTGAGAAATATGATTGCCATCATCATGTAAAATGGAAAAAGAATTTCCAGAAAATACATCAAGTTGAGAGACAGCAACAAGCCATTGAGCTGCATATTGTTTTGAACTAAACTTTGTGTACTGTACCAGTGGTAAATAAAGTCTATGCATACTTTACAAACTTTTAAGTTGAACATAATGTTTATCATCGCAGCACGTTCTGAATACTGAACTTTTAATTGTGTCTTCCAGCTTTACAATAGCAGTTTATGATATTTTGTTACACCTTACTGAAAACTGGTCAAACTTATGGAAAAAAATCAACTGCCTTACTGAAACGGACTCGTCAGGTTGGCAGGTCTGCCACCATTCCTTATTAGTATGGTGTAACCCTTGTATAAGGAAGACATTTTGAAATAATAAAAAATAGAGTGTTTACTTCAGACACATACAACCAGATATCTGCGTGATGCACAAATATCACAGTACCACATGATTGTTGATGTCCATTTTAATTTTTTTGGACTGGAATTACCTTTTTTATCCATGAAAACCAAACGTAATTATCTCTTTAATCTGTGAGAAGAGTTGCTATCTTGTGAAATTTTCTCTAATTGGTGTTTTCAACATAAATCTTTTCCAGAATGTGACTAACTTCCCTCACTATCATAATTTCAAAATCTACTGAATTACCATCGGCATCTACTTTTTTAATATTTTTACTTCTACCTTTGTCACTCTGTTCATGTTTTCAGACTGTTTCCATTTTTTTAATAAAAATATCATCTTTTTCATTCACAACTTGCCTGATGAGATACTTTTCATGCCACAGTTGTTTGTGTACTTGAGCGTCTAGCCATATCTAAATTACAATCACACTTGATGGATACAAGTTTCTGCTGACTTGGGTCAGAACATTGTTCTGTTGGTAGTAATTGGGTCATAATTTAACTATTACAAGATTGACTCTTCTTACTTACATATTATTAATCTTGACTTCCTCCTGTGAAGTCAGGAATTTGGTCTAAGGTCAGTTTTTAATTATTATTTAACTAAACTTAATATGTGCAGTCCTATCAAGAAGATATGAAAAGGAGATAAAATGGTTTTATACGACCCTAAATACCCTTGAAATGGAGGGGTTGCCTTGAAAACTCCTTGAATTTATTGAAAAACTGAATTTTTCACAAAACTAGTTGAATTTATGTGAGGGTATATTAAGTGTTAAACTGAATAAAATATATCACTTTTTAAAGTTACAATTGTATAGTTTCCAAATCTAACAAATAAATAAAATTTTATTAAACTGTGTGGCTCAAATGACACAATACATTGTTGTTGTTGTGGGCTTTAACACCATTTTTCAGCACAAGATAGGCTGTACATGAACCCTGGAAAATCCTAGGAAGAAGCTACTGACAGGCTTTCTCACATACCCATGTTAGCCAAGCCTGAGACTCGAACCCACACAGACAGAGGTGAGATGGCATTGATCTGGAACGGTGAGCACTTTAGACCACTCAGCCACTTGGGGCCCCCGACAGTACATGACAAGTTATCAGATATAGTAGTCCTTGTGCACTTGAGGTGTGCTGATTATCTTGGCTTTTTTTTTTCCTTCATCTTCTGAACCTATTATTGCAGTAGTAATGAAACAAAAAGTAGATAAAGTTCAATTTCCATATTAAAAAATACTCCTTGAAAACTTTTGGTAGTCCTTGAAAACTCATTGAAAAGTATTTGGAAAGAAAATGTCATTACTGTTTGCATTAAAAAGCATAGAAATTAGTGTTGGCACACCAACGAAGTTGCTCTGGTTTTTTATCATCCATACCCTTTCACAAGTACTGGGATATTGTTATGTAGACCTTTCATACATAGAAGCGTGTGTGTGTCTATATATATATATCTGTGCCTTGTCAAGCTAGAAACTTGAAACTCTGGCCAATGATAATCAAGTAGTCATAGATATAGTATGGCCTACTTTAAAGATATTGATCACAGTCTTGGAAATTAGACTACAGGGGAGGTAAACTGCATAGGTCATGTCTTGGAAAGTATAGATTCCCCACCTCTAACCAGATATATTTATATATAGTTACAGGGCATAAAAGGCCAGGGTGAATAATGGTGCATGAACACAATAAAAGTGCAACCAGCAAGAGCCCATGGGATATCTTACCTCCCACTCCCAGTACTTGGCACTGTGTCACATCTTTGAAAACATTTTCGATACCCACTCCAAAACATAAACATAGTTGCAACATATGAAAGGTGAATTCATAGGTGTGCCCAACATATGCCAAGCGCATCATATGCCACTCTAGGTAAATTGTCCCTGGGCACAAGGTGAAAACTATTGAGATATTTGTTGTTGTTGTTATTGTTATAGGGTTTAACGCCATTTTTCAGCACATGATAGGCTATACATGGCGGCCAGTATTAATGGTGGAGGAAGAACCAGGGAAAACCCCGGAAAGAACCACCGACCCACGAGAAGCTACCGGCAAGCTTTCTCACATATCCACATTGGCCAAGCCTGAGATTCGAACCTACGCAGACATAGGTGAGATGGCAGTGATCCGTGATGGAAAGCACTTTAGACCACTCGGCCACTCGAGGCCCCTCGAGATATATGTACATGAATACTTTAATTTATGTGTGTGACCACTGTTTGCTCCCCTTAAGGTGCTGAAACATCAATACAACTACCTTTAGCTTGATTATAGTTGTTCAATATGCCTCCTTTGTAATGCTTACATACTGTTTGTCCTTGCATGTAAGTCAAGTCAAACTGCAAACAACAAAGAGCCTGATCTGCCATAGCATAATGCATCCTGCAGGTCAGGGTCTATTTGTTTGTTCTACTGACTACTCCTAACAAACTGCAAAAACCCAGATCTGTTTGTGCATTATGCAATGGCAAATCTGGGTCCGTGCACTTTGCAGTTGGACTTGTCTTATAAGTGTGATATATGGTTTGTATTACAACAATTTTAACACAACAGTGTTTCAAGGGACAAGAATGACCATGCCTCAGACAGTGATAAACTGAACAAACATAAGTCACAGACAAATGAAATATAGGTCACTGTAACCCAATTCACTGTGAGGGGACTTTATTAATACATTTTCATGCTCAAACTGATTGGTCAATCTTTGGAATTAATCCGATCAGATTTCAGATTTCCTAGCTTAGTCTATGCAGTTTATGCATGAGGATGTTTTCATTTTCTGATCTCTTTTCAGGGTAATAAGGTGAGGGAGTTGAAGACCAACAAAGCAGATAAATCAGTTATTAATGTTGAAGTTGCTAAGCTTCTGGAATTAAAGAAAAAGCTAAGCCTGACACAGGGGCCAAACCCAAAGGAAGCTACCAAAGAAACGGAAGGAAAGAAAAAAGGAAAGAAAATATAGACTGGCAGTGAGCAAAATGGAATTGAAAAGTAGGTCCTGGATAGCAACCATCTTGTTTAGTCTGGTTGTCAGCTTATGATTTACTATTTTTTAATAAACAGGCATAGCCTGAAAAAAGAACCATTATATCATGTTTCAGAATGTTATGTGATTATTTTTATATGATATTTGATTAGTCAAAATTGGTATGAGAAACAAAATCAGGATGGGATTATAGTATCAAATTTGATATATTCAGGGTTTTAGACATTTAAATCCTAAGTTAGTGAACTTTTGGTAACTTTAAGTGTTTGCAAGTGAAATAAAGGTTGTACTACAAGAACATCAGTCCACATTTTCTCTTGTATCATTTCATCTCCTTGCATGAATATAGTATGAACACCTATCAAAAGGATGGTCAACATAACTTCATTCAAAACTTTCTCAGAGAGTAGAATATAGAAATGTTATATACATTATATCACATGGTAGAATATAGAAATGTTATATACATTATATCACATGGTAGAATATAGAAATGTTATATACATTATATCACATGGTAGTACCATCTGTAATAGCTTATAAGTCGAGTCCAAACTGGAAACAACACAGACCCTGGTCTGCCGCCAAATAAGGTACCAGCAGATCAGGGTCTGTGTTGTTTGTTCTACTGTTTACTCCAAATAAACTGCTCTGACCCAGATATGCTGGCACTTTGGACTCAACTGATAAGCAAGTATATACAGTAACTTGTTTATTTTTTTCAAATTATTTAATTTAAATATACAATGCTGTTGGGCATTTCTGCGTACCTAAGGTTTCTGTCACCAGTATGGAAGTAAACTGCATGCCAAAAACGCCTGATTGATGAAAATAAAATATTGCAATGCTTACCAATTGAAAAGAGGCAATTGTCACTAGAATATTCTGTTCAAGATAATATTAATTTTGGATGCACAGGATACCACCCCCAAGTTTTTATGACTCGCAATATGTCGCCTATTCTGCACACAGCTGTGAAAAGATGTAATGTTAATCCATCAAGTTATAGAAATTAAATACATTACTTTGGACTGTTTCTGTCAGCAGTTCAGTTGAGTAATTCGGTCAGGTTTATAGCTAGTTTTACAAAACGCAGTGTAAAAGTGCAAATAAATGTCATGAAATATTAAGCAAACTAAATTGATCTTTTAAAAAAGTCAGTAGAGTTCAACATTTTAAAAAAAAGTTATTATATGGAAGAGAAACAACAATGAGTAGGATGTAATGTGATTACAACGTCTTGTTGATAGGGAAAAATTACTACAGAGTTTAGATACAGACTATATGCCGGGGAATTTCTTGAGAATTTATGTTCTAGCGGCAATTTGACACATTGGGTAGCAGACGATTTTGTACGTGTGGGACAACTTTTTGCAAAATTTGAAACTTGGATTAAACTGCAGTATTGTTTTAAGGTATACATTTTCATCTTTTTATATAATGTATTTATTTGCATGATTCTAATAGATACATAGTAAAGCAGATTTTCTGGGTTAACCGGTCAAGAAGGTCATAGATTGAGTCTTTATGTTGACATTTAGAAATCACATTTTCATATGCATTTCGAGTCAAATTGCGGAATATTTTTGTACACTTTATGGATATCACTTTCCTTAATTAAACTACGATCGTTCTTTCTTGATACAAAATGGATTTTTGAACAAATATAACACGTGATTCAGTGTTTACAGAGATGACATATAGATGCACAGAATTACTCGACACGCAGAATTACCCGACATGGTGGTACACATGAAATTTCTCTTTCTTTAGTAATCTTTAATGAACTGATGTAGAGTGTTGCACAGTAAAGATGTACCAAATTTATCACAGTTTGACCTTTTGTTATAATTACATATTCTTGGAAGTGATTTTATTTATCCTATAGTGCATCAAAGCTGAACAGAAAATGTTTTTGGTAGCATTGTAATTGAAATTTATCAACAGTAATTGTTATGGGTTTTTTAAATTGCTGAAATAAATAGTCCTGTTCAGCCATAACTCTTGAATCGCTCCATGAGATTTTTGCCAGATGAGGGTCTTAGGCTTTCCCAAAATGTGAAAATGTAATTTATTTGGCTGATGAGGGGAGATAATGATGAGGTGACCCTATGTTTTGCTTAAACAATGATTGCTGCCTTGGCTGATTGAGTCAGTTGAGTCATGCCTCCTGTGTCTGTTTAGAAAAAAGAACTCTAATTATAACCTTGCTCTCTTACAATAGACTTTTGGTTTGATTAATCATAGGCTAGGTTAGTTTTGAGAGCAAGAAATGCTTCAGTAGATTTGCTTGTAGCAAATTCAACCAAAGCATGTTGGTAACATTGATAAATAACATATTTGCCAAACCCTCATATTGCGGGGATCTCACTGAGCCTTTTTGAGACTGGTTGAACAAAACTACATAAGACCATGGAGGTTGCAATTATTGTTTTGTCTCCTATTGTGAATTTTGGATTGGAAAAAAGGGTGAAAAATAGGCAAGGATGCAATTAGCAATGTTTTCACTTTGTTTGTCATTTTTTTTCTCCAGTGTTTGGTGGCAACATTGTTTATAATGTAGAATTATGCAGTGTGCGGATTGAAACCTCATCTGTACTTGCTGTAGTAGCATACATAACATGGCTCAAATGTTAACAAAATAAATTAGAAATAAACAGGTATGGCTCCACTGTAGATAAAAAATATCTTTTCAATTTTGATTTTATATTTATTATTTTAAAAAATGGCTGTTACAGCATTAGAATATAATTGGATCATCTACACTTGCATACAAGACTTCATTAGTTTATTTCATGTGTATGTTTGGTTAATTTTGTTGTCAAGTTTTTCCCCCAAATTTGTAAGCAAAAAAAATTGAAAATGTATTAAAAAAAGTAAAAGATATGGATATTTAAGGATATATGGATGCACAGACATATAACAGCAAAAGAACTTTCCCTTTCTGCTATTTAGGTAGAGGCATATTAAAAAATCACTGAACTGCAAAGGGTTGTAATCAGGTATCAAACCTGGGACCAAAGAGATGCAATGCAAGTGTCTTTGTGCTTTGCTATTTAGACCCAATTTACCATGATAAGGACACAAGTATTACCTTATTTATGGAAGAATGGTGAATTTTTTAATGTCCTGAGTGAGAAACAAAAAAAAAACAGAAAAGAGATTTCACAATGAAAGGAATTGTACAGCGTTTGAAAACACTTTGTTACTAAATAAATAGGAAAATACAGATTTCTAAATTAAACTTAAAACCAACTTAAAAGAGTGATAAATGTTCATTTTGATTATGAACAAAACAATTTGTAAAATATTACTATATGTGTAAATTTCGTACCCAGATATGCAAGGCATTCCTAATTTGCTTGCTTGGACAGAAAGTTATCATTATAACTCTTTACATGCAAGACACCATGTTCTGTGAAACACTTCTTTACCTTTTATCTTTCAGCAAACATTTTGAGTGCAATATATGTAAGAATTTCCGGTTGAAAGTATTTCTAGGACGTTAATCAAATACAGTGTCCAGTGTGACACATAACCGTACATTGCATTGTATTTTTGCAGTAAAAATGGTTATACTGTATTTTTTTATTCCATTTTATGTTTATTTATAGAGTACTATTGAATGCTAGTGGAATTTTATTGATTTATGTATAACGTTGTCCATAGGGTAGGGCAAGTAAATTTAAACTAGAGGAATGATTACCAAATTACTCACGTAAATATGCCACCTTTTCTCCTGCATCACACGTCTTTCTCATGTAGATGAATATATAGTCAAAGCGCATAATGCATAACTCTTCTCAGAATGGTGCAAGTACAGTGATCTGTCAATATGCATTTCTTCAGATGGTGACCATAATATGTTCTTTTTGTCATTGCACTGTACTGAAATGCACAAGAGTAGTTATATTCAATATGTTTTTGTCATAACATTGTATTCAGCTGTTAGTTAAAAGGGGCAGTAACTCTAACAAAAATTGAAAGAGCAGAGTGATCTATATAGATATGCACATCTTCAAATGACAACCATATTATTTAAAACGTTTCATGGCAATCCACAAACTACAGTTGTGTTTACAAGTGCCTAATAGACGTTGTGATTACTTTATAAATGTATAAGAGATAATTCTATTGATTTCACTCTTCAGATTGATATTTTGTCAGATCATTATGTTGACCTTTGTTAATTCTTAATCTCTTTGCATACACTACTGTACAATTGTTTGGACATTTTTTTTGTCATCTGTGTTTACATGCAGCATTTCAGTGACCTTAACATTATTGCATTTTTCTTCTTTATAAACGTTATTTAAATTTAGCATAGATATTTTGAAAGATTTGCCATTCTTTTAATTTTCTTTGATCTTAAAAATTCATTGAATAATAAATCATTCAATAATAAATGAATATTTGCAAAAATCAGGCAATAGAAATATCATAAAGTTGCACTGAAAGAACTATAGGCATGAGAATGGTTCAGAGTCCAATTAACTTTACATTTGCTTTGAAATAAATGTAACAGTCGTCATTCTGAATTGTTATTATTATGCTGATGTCATGAAAAAAGGGACTTTTTATTCCTTGTTTTTTTTTTGTGTTTCATTCTTTTCCCTTGATGTAACTGTTGCGTTGAATGGAAGTGTTCATTTATGTGCACTTTTTGTCTCACCTGTAAATGTTAAGAGAAATGTTTCACCTTTCTGCCAGCATATTTTTTGTCAACAGTGTTTAAGGTGCGTTGTTAAATGTCAAATATCTTTTGCATCAGTAACTTGCTGCGTTCAAATAAAACTTTCAGATAAAGTTTGTACTTTTACTTGTCTGGAACTCCTGTCTCTAAGCGCTCACTAATCACACACACACAAAGCTCCTGTCTCTAACTGCTCACTAATCATACACTCACACACATAGAGCTCCTGTCTCTAACTGCTCACTAATCACACACACACACACACACACACACACACACACACACACACACACACAGCTCCTGTCTCTACTACATCAGCAGAATGCTGATGACATCAACTTTCTACAAAGATTTTGAAAGTCATTTGCCTTCTTCAGCAAAAACTGGGGTATATTACTGTATGTTTAATAACACCATTCAAAAGCAAGACATTGCACTGCATTGAATCCCCTTGTTTGAGATTCTTATAATTTTCTATATCTTCACTCCTATATTTACTCTGTCACTCTTAACTAGGATCAGTGGTAGGATTGGTGATGTGGACAACAGTATTAGAAGTTATACAGCTGTGTGCATTATCACCAACCCATACTCTTACATTTTGATTTCTATTTTAAGCTTAAGGGACCTAAACAAATTTTGAAATAGGATCATGTTCAACACATACTTGTTATGAGTGGGAATCCAACCATCACTTGGTCCAGCTTTCATGAATGTGCCAACTGGAAATTATTTTTGGGTGCTTAACCCATATGGTAGTGAAATAAGTGAAATTCATGTTTGAATTTCAGTATTCTACTGTTTAGGATTGATTGGTGAAAAATACTGTGAAAAATTAAAGGTGTAGGTAATACTTAAGCCTTGAAGATGGACTACCATAATCCAGGTCTTTTTGACAGATTTGTATTGTATCAACTTTTTTTGTCTGTTATGTCAGTCATTTATAGAGTACTAGTTTAATAGATTCCATGTTGGGGTTAGCACCGAGACAAGGAAATTCCAGTCATTGGGTTACATTATTTGTCTCCTGATGAGGCTCAGCTTTATGGGGAGACAAATAATGTAACCCTACAACTTGGATTTCCTTGTCTTGATACAAACACAGACATTATTTTTCCTACCTAATTTTTACCAATAAAATTAAAATAACCATGTAATTTTGCATTATAGTTAGCAGATTGAACACATTAATCAATTCCTATTATTGCCTCTTTATATAAAAGTCATCAAGTATTTTATGAAAATCAGAATAATTATCTAAGTGGAATCTAGCTATATATGGCACTCTGAGAAAGGAAGAAAATAAAAATCAAGAAAAATGTTATAATTGTTACATGTTTAAGTACTGCACAATGTGCATCTGGAACATTATGCTATTGTTTTTAAATAGCATGCATTAATACAAATATGTTAATGAGGGAAGTGGGGTGCCCTATTTAGCTGTGTGTCTGGAACATTGTTTTAATGAATATTCCAGTTTCCAGTCTCTGTTGATTTGCTATCCTTTAGTGGTTAGAGCATCTGCCTTGGATGCGGGAGGTTGTGGGTTCGATCCCCGATCGAGTCATACCAAAGACTTACAAAAATGGTACTAACAGCTGCCTTGCTTGGCGTTCAGCATTAAGAGGTTAGTGTAGGACTGGTCTGTCTGTTGTCAGGATAATGTGACTGGGTGGGACATCATGCTACATGTCTGCGACATGATGCCCCAGTGCTATACATCACTATAAACTGCCACACTGATGACATCATAGCGATATGACTGAAAAATTGTTAAAGCTATGTTAAAAGTCCAAATCACAACAACAACAACACAATACTGTTTTTTAATATCCTGGTCCTCTAGAGTATCAGAATGTTTACAGTGTTTAGCTTTGGGATGTTGTAAGATGTAATCTGCTGCATTTGTTTTACCTGGCATGTAAACTACTTTGAAATTGCATCCTTGTAATCGCAATTGCCAATTCTCTTTTGTTGCAGGGGTCATGATTTTGGTGAACAGCTTGTCACCACTGAGAATTACTGTAAGTTCCTCTATCTATAGTGTGATGTTTCTTTCACATAGTACCACTTCATTGAGCAAACACATATAAATGCAGATCCTAATTTCATCTGCTTTCTTGGGTTTGGTTGCTACAACAGTTTGAAAAACCAAGGGAGTTGGTCTATCTACATTCTTAGTAATATCTAGTTATTCAAGTCTTTGCAGCTCTTTATCAACTTTCTTTTGAATGTTTTATGGTATCCTTCGGTGGGGTTGTGTAATAGGGAATACAGTATCATCAGTGTGAAGGTTTGTCTTTTAATTTTCCAATTCCTTTGAAGATATCGGTGAACTTCTTGCACAGTTCTTCAGGCTTGTTATTCAGTGTAGCACAGACTTTTGGAATTAAGTGTAAGTGCATACATGTACTTCTTTCATAGCTCAGTAGACTTCCATTTTGGTTACGTCGTAAAATGGAGCAGTTGTGAGCTTAGCTTAAGTTTCAGTCTTGGCTTGGAATTTACCAGCTAAAAGTAATTTGGTCACTGATTCATAGGCAAATACGTTTGTATCTGTTTTCTGCCATTTCAACTCGTAGCTTCGCAAATGTATGTTCATCTATGACATTATTGTTTGATCCTATGTCAGTCAGTACCTCTATTCTTGCTTCGTCTATTTCTAGCATTGTTTGCAGCTGTTTTGGTTTTAAGGTATTTCCTTTGTCTTGAGTTTGAAGGCTAGTGGTGTATTCTTGGTCTGAGTTCTCAGATTGTACTTCATTTATCTTTTTGACTTTCTAGTTGATTAACTTTGTGTTCTGTCTTGAGTCAGGATCTACAAACTTTTGCAAAATGTTTTTTCTTCTTGCAGAAATTACATTGTCTCCATTTTGCTAGGCACTGTCCATCTTTACGTGGATACTTTTGAGCACAGTTTCTGCATGTTTGTTGTGTTTCTTGATGAGATTTGTAGATTTCCAATTCGTGGTTCTTCACTGATGCAAAATAGTTTGTCAGCTTTTCTATGGCAGTTGTGTAATAATCCCCTTTGTCTCGAAGGGTTTCAAAAATATCATGCACTAACTCTACAGCAGCACACGCCATCGTTTTGTGTTTTTTATGTTCATTCCAATCAGAAGTTCTTCAAGCCATTTTACCCACTTCCATCTTCAAGCCATTTTACCCACTTCCATTGGACATCAGCTGTGTTTTCATGGACTCCAAATGACTTGCAATTAGGCAAAATTTGAAGACGTTTGCTACAAGTGTACAACACAGTAGCAGGTCTATAATACTCCTCTATAAGTAGAATGACACAACTATCCTAATTCTACCCTTATCTGTATTTGTTATATCCTCATTGTCTTTATGATGTCTGAGTTTTGTAATGAGGGACAAAACCATGTTTCTACAGATACGTGTTTACTCCATGTCAGTAACATTATAAGGGGCCCACTTGTCAGACCTACGTGTAGCACCCTATATATCAGCCTTATCTCTAGTTTCTTGGTTGCCAATTCAGCAGAGGGAGAGTTTATATTATCATATAGCACTCCTTCTAGAACTCTACAAATGGTTTTTGCATATTGATTTAGTTCCAGACAGCATACCTTGACCAAAGTTTGTGTACACCTTGCACTGGGAGGATGGAAGAGGCTTTAATTTTGGGGTCAGAAGTCAATGCCAGTGTGACTTATTTTTGTGTATTTTCATTAATAATGCTTGCAGCAACAATAGTGTAACATAATGGCCATGCATATTTTACTAGCTATTCGTCTGCTTTTTCCGAGGTAATCTAATTTCACTGACTTTTACTAACAATTACAACAATTTATCAAGGACTTGCTTTGTAGGTAGGCAATACATATACCAATAAAGTATTTTTGTAATCTGCCATTTCACGACTGGTTGGTAAGAATGCATTCCAGAACATTTCATGTAATAAAGGCCAGATTACATTAGTAGGCAACTTAAGGTGTACTCAGTTAATTTTGTCACTGAATGTCACATGGTCAAGAGAATGTGTGTATCTGTGTCATTTGGATTTTTAACGTAGGTTTAACAGCTTTCCAGTCATATCGCTACGATGTCTGTGGTATGGCAGTTTGTAGTGATGTCTAGCACTGGATCATCATCCCGCAGACATGCAGAATCATGTCCCACCCAGTCACTTATTCTGACTCCAGATCGACCAGTCCTAACACTAACTTCTTAATGCTGAGCGCCAAGCGAGGCAGCTGCTAGTACCAGTTTGGTATGACTCGGCCAGGGTTCGAACCCGCGACCTTCTGCATCAGAGGCGGACGCTACAACCACTTAGGCCACCGGAGTGGTCTCATGTGATGAAGTAGGACAGTTTTTTGACAGTAGTAGTCACTTATCTCGTGTCACGGAATGTGCTACTATATTGTACATCCCAATTATTGTTCAGCAAGTAAACACAGAATCCGGTTGAGGAATTGCCAACACTGGTATTAATAACATCGAGCAAAAGATGGATTCTCAGGTTAGAAAATCAACAACACATGGCATGGTCACTGTTTAATTTCTTTGTCAAATACGTTACCTTCTTTCAGAATTCTTTCTCCACTAAATATACTGGCCGCCATGTATAGCCTATTTTGTACTAAAAAAATTGTTATACCCATAAAAAGCAATAGTACATTACAAGATCAGATTAACACCAGGAAATTACACTTCACAACCTCAAAATCCAGCAACCCCCACCCCTCCCCCCCCCAGCGGCCAAAACAATACATCATTCCATCTAAATAACATATAGGTAAAGGTAAGTAACTCTTTAAGATTAATACTCGGTGGTCGCCCGTATTCCAGCAATATAGCTAGCCATAGGGTTGCTTTTCATGATTCATACATTTCCCGGTGTCACATTCATTTTCACTGGTGTAATTGTATTGCACTGTTAAATGTCGGTTTATTAGCACTTCTGTTTGCATGAACCCTTTCCTTTTCTTCTCACTTTAATTACAAGTCTGTTTATTCAAGTGCTAATTCTTTAAAGTCGTTGAAGACACCCTCCTGACGTTACTGACCGGTACAAAATTTTCTTCCTCACACTAATGGGGCGTGTGTGTAATATGGGCAGAACGCTTTGGTCCAACGTCTTGAAAAAGCAATTAAGCGCCGCAATAAAGGGTACACTTTTAAATTTTCCGAATGCGACATATTAAACATTCATCCGAATTCGGAATCATTTACCTTTTTAACGGGGATATTGAATGCTGCCTCACCCCCACCCCCACGAAGATGCACAAAACTGCGTTAACAATGACGGTCACGTCAGATCCAGTCGAAGCCACGCCAAGAAGTTCCACTCAATATATATTGGAATCATTTTTAATACTCGTGCAACAGCAGGCGTCATCATCTAGAATATCGAAGAGTGCGTTGGACGAAACTAATACCAGTTTTATCCCAATCTGGTAGACTTCATGGCATAAATTCCTATCCGCCCATGCATGGATTCAGAAACGTTGAAGCCTGGCCTGCTGGATTACTGTCAGACTTTGCCAGCCGACCCATCCGGCAGTTATATATCACTAGTAATATCCCGTCCCGGCTTTCGATCAATCGGTATAGCCGTTCCGACAATCATCATACGGTTTCATTGGTCTTGAATTTGTTGTTGCTGACTGGCGAAGAGTACGTCGCTCAACAGTTCCCATAGTAGCGGTGTCCTATCCCCAACAGAGCAGTGGGGGGGGGGGGAGGGGGACTTGGATTTTTAACGTAGCCCTAACAATTTTTGAGTCATATCGCTACGATGTCTGCAGTGTGGCAGTTTAAAGTGATGTCTAGCACTGGGGCATCATGCCGCAGACATGTAGCATGTCCCACCCAGGCACATTATCCTGACACCAGGTCGACCAGTCCTAACACTAACCTCTTAATGCTGAACGCCAAGCGAGACAGCTGTTAGTACCATTTTTGTAAGTCTTTGGTATGACTCGGCCAGGGATCGAACCCACGACCTCCCGCATCCGAGGAGGACGCTCTAACCACTAGGTCAACTGAGCGGTTCCAACAGAGCAGTCTGATCGACAAGCTGGACAGACCAGTACATGGTGAACTGGCATCATATTTGGAGCCATCTGTATCGATCAAACCGACTGCATCGAACCTACATTCTCCAGCATGAACCCCACCAAGAGGGGAAACTGCGTAAGCTCTTCGTTGGTTCCTCCTATCTGAGAAAGCAGGCGGCACTGCAATTTTCCCTCGAGCTCTTCGTGCAAGCCCTTATCTCTGCGCGATCCCGTCCGGAGGAGTACCAGAGAAGGGATGAAGGGTAAGTCTTAGCAACGACGGTAACCTTCTCGTGTTCATGCGACCTAGAGGCGGTCATATGCACCTAGTTTCTGCAGGCATGCCAGGAAGGGAAAAGAAAACAAGGTTTCTTCTCCATCCAAGGTTCTTGCCAACTGCTTATCACTTGCCGTACCTCCCACCCGCTGACTGTCCTCTGTCTGTTAGGCCAGATGTGGGTCAGCCTATTTCCGACAAACCATTGGACTGGATGGATCGTTCATAAGGTTCTCGTTCATCCAGTACCGTACATGAATGAGATCCTAAGCGATCCCACGAAGATGTACGTTTTACAGGAGATAGACATTTGTCCGGCAAAGCAGGCGGTGGAGGTATTCCGATAACCGGACTCTCCAGGTTTCTATCTCAGACTTTTCTGTTTACGAAGACCGACAGAAAATTTAGACCTGTCGTAGACTTGAGCAGACTCAGTTTATCACTGCCCCGAAGGTCAAGATTTAGACTGCACTTTTGTCCGTCTGTTTGTTATTTGTGCGAAGTGACAAATACGTTATCAGTCTCGACTTATCTGACACGAATTTATATTAGCCTATGCACACAACATCCTGCAAATAACGTTGTTTTGGCTACCATGGGATTGTGTACCAATCTGCGACCATTGATTCGGCTTCAGTCTCAGCTCTTGGGCCTTCACCAAGACTTTAGACTGCGCCACATCCAGCTTCAGCACTTTTTCCTCCACGGCAACGGCAGAACAACTGGACGATATACTGCAAAAAAGTTTGGTAAGTTCAGTTTTGGATCACGATATGAACAACCTTCTTTACTTCATTCGCATTATAGGGCAGCGGATAGTCAATGTGGATAAATCTGTTCATGTACTTTCTCAGTATATATATGTTTGTCCTGTAGGCATGGAATTTCAAACTCGTATCATCCTAGTTCAGCTTTCTCCCAACGAACTGATAGTATCGTTGATGCGTCGGAGAAAGCCTCTGCCAGGACATTTATTACGAAATCATAAAAAGACAATTTCCGAAGCAAGACATTTCTAATCCAACTCTTTGAACAGTAGCACACAAGAAAGGGTTTCAAAGTAAGCGCTTTTAATTAGATAATCAATATCCAAGTACTTTACTGTTTGATTACGTTTGATAATTTCCATAAAAATATGTTCGCTCTGTGTTTATTATGCAGCAAGTCAGTAAATTTGAAGGAGTAGTTTTGCTATTATAAAAAAAAAGAATGCCACGTACCAACGGTATTTAGGCGAATCTTAACGAACAGAAATTCAATCCAATAACACATAGCACTGTCTTGGTAACCTAGAACATGCTAAATATAGCACTATCTTGGTAACATAGAACAAGCTAAACATAGCACTATCTTTGTAACATAGAACATGCTAAATATAGCACTATCTTGGTAATCTAAAAGATGCTAAATATAGCACTAATTTCTGAAACATTAAAATTCTGGTTTCTTTCACAAAATTTACCATAAAATTTAGGCGTACATATCTCAAATGTAACTATCTTTTGAGTTATGTGTAAAAACAATCTACATATTCCAACAACTAGTGCTCTATTTCTGAGCTATCTCGTAGTCATTTTATTTGTAATTGTAATAGTACTGAGTCGTTTGCTTGGAGGGAAAAATGAGGTAATACATCGCCTTTTTGAAAGCAAGGATTTTTAGGTCATATTGCAGTACATCCCAACCTTTTCGAGCATAAACACCCTTTTCATAACTTCAACAAAAAGTTCTGATCCCCAAATTCTGATAATTGAGAAAATACATACCAATTGGAATAACCACGGGGTCCAAAGTTTAGGAACCCTGGCCCTAATGTATTAAAATATGTTTAGGTCTGTTCAAGAAAATAGATGCTGCAACAAGATAACCGGGTTGGATTTCTGATTTATGACAGTACACTTTTGATGTTGATACAAATACAATGTTTAATGATGAATGACTTGAATGAGAAAAGAATTATGATTAATACGTGCGTGTATAAGATCCAAATATTGGACAAATTAACATAATCCGCAAGAATCTAATAATGCAACAAATGACAATACAAATAAATGACCTTACACAGTACCAGGACAAGGCACTAATTTCACACGACGAAATAATGACGAGTTTAACTCGAATAATAAAAATGAATTTGCTCAAATGGTGAAAAATGAGGTATTTTACTCAAATAATAAAATGATGAAAACAAACGGACAGATATACAAAATATCTTTACAATCCCCAAAATTAGCCCACGGCTAAAAGATTACATGTATGGAGTTACACACGCCGTCACGCAGGTCAATGAAGCAGTCAGTATTCGAGGTAGTCACCGACCACCATTCAATTCGTTGGTCAATCAAGCAATCAGCGCCCATCATTCGGTCAGCAACGCCCGATCACCATGTTATTCGACCAGCAACACTGTTCACTTAGCTCTATGGCTGACATGGTTCAGCTTTACAGCTGCTATGGTCGGCTCTACAGCTGGGCCACATCGACTCCAATCAGCTGAAAATACATCTGACACCGTGTACTTTGCATGACACGGGTATATACGATAAAACGTAACGACGTTATATACAGTAGGCTATACAGATTACATTATCGGCACAATAATTACAAAACAATAAACAGGTTCAGAAGTGAGCCTACACGTGCCCGATAGGAATCCTATGTTACTAAATGTTTCTTAGGGGCCCCGAGTGGCCGAGTGGTCTAACGCGCTCTTTGTTACGGATCACTGCCATCTCACCTCTGTCTGCGTGGGTTCGAGTCTCGGATTCAGCCAATGTGGGTATGTGAGAAAGCTTGCCAGTAGCTTCTCGTGGGTCGGTGGTTCTTTCCGGGGTTTTCCCGGGTTCTTCCTCCACCATTAATACTGGCCGCCATGTATAGCCTATCGTGTGCTGAAAAATGGCGTTAAACCCAACAACAACAACTAAATGTTTCTTAAAAATTCAACTTTATATTGCTAATATGTTGTTGTTGTTGTTGTGGGGTTTAACACCATTTTTCAGTAAAAGATAGGCTATACATGTCGGTCAGTATTATTGGTGGAGGAAGAACCTGGAGAAAACCCCGGAAACAATCACCGACCCACGAGAAGCTACTGGCAAGCTTTCTCACAGGCAGAACCCGCAACTCGAACCCACGCAGAACGAGTTGAGATGGCAGTGATCCGTAACGATAAGCGCTTTAGACCACTCGGCCACTCGGGGCCCCTATATTGCTAATATAAATCTCTTGCTAAGTCACAAACAAGAATAGACAATATTTGCATTATACTATGTAAGCCAAAGCTACATAGAAAATATACAAAAATAAACGTGGCAGTACAATAGTTACAAAACACACAAGAAATTAATAAATAACACACATTCAGCTACAGCTGAAGATGTGAAAGTCCTTATGTAGACCGTTCACTGACCAGATGTTCCGTAATGTGAAGATTTTAGTCCTACGGTGAGGCATTTATACACAGACGATGCAGCCATACATCGTCTGTGCACTGGAAGTATTCGGTTATTTCCATCTAAAGCACTTTGCACGTGCGGCATATGATGAACCGAACTCGTTGTACAATATACATCAATCAGCCTCGGATATCGTTGTATATAAAAATACGAAAACCGAGTACAAGTATTTAATAAATAAAAAGATTTATACAATTCCGTGACAGATGGAATAACTTTCATCCTGCTTCCAAATTATCACAGTTCAATTTAAAATGCACTATTCCAGATTTTTTAAAATAAAAAATGTTCATTCCTAATCAGAATCTCAAGTTACTTGTATATAAAATGAATCAAGAGTTCTTGCCCCCCCCCCCCGTATCTGTTAGTTTGATTCAACACTCGAATTGGTACGATAGGAAATGCTACTTCGCATTTTCACCCATATTTCGCTTCGATGTCGTCTTTTAGAGTCCATGCGTCTACGAATTTGAAACATCCTGTATAGCCTATCTTTGAAAGCATGCTCTCACTTTTTCCTCCACCCACCCACCCCACCCCACCCCAACCCATCTTAACGCGGAATGTTTCCACAGGGAACCTTGCGAATCGGGTTCACTTATTTTTTACGGTGAGTTTTTTTAAACGTCTTTTTCAAGACAAAGAAAAGGTATACACGTGTACGTTTTCTACTTTAAAATAAAAATCTGCTTTGTTGCTAATTTTGTATAGTCCTGATGGAGATATAATCTTTCAGGAAGGCCAGATACCTATATACACTGATTTACCTTAGTTTGGTGAGGAATAGCCAGGATGTAGGATGGAATTTCAGTTTATGAGGTCTTTTGTTTCATAGCATTTCAATTGACCCATAAAGATTGTAAAATACTTGCTTGTTTTTATTCTTTCCATCAAAATGTTATGTATGAACTAATATTCTTTATTTTGCCACCACACTCTTATCCCATCACTAAAAACATGTCCTTCAAAATATCCGATAATTAAAACCTAAACAGGTTATATATGCGTAGTATGAAGGCGATTAAGACGATACACAGCTGTTTCCATTCAAAAATTCTATCGCGTTCCCGTTTTTTTTCTTCCTGTCCCAAATGCCGATCTATAAAACATGTCGCATTTTGTAATGGATCCAGTCTCCAATAATAATAAATGGATCATAAGAACAACGCGGTACAGCAGGTGTTGCGTTAGATTAACTGATTTCTTAGTTTTTTACCTTTTAGTAAACTCAATGCAAAGATTGCAAAGTTTGTTTTATAACATCTAACGTTACGTTGACTCCTGAGTTTATAGCGCCTTCGTCAGATGTCTGATGGTTAGAAACTTTTGACGCAAATACAGTAACTAGTGTTGACAGTCAACTACAATCCATCCAGTCAACTAACCAATTAAAAACTAATCTTTCTACCTACATACTTACCACCAACCAACCTATCTGTCTTGAATTGCTACCAACCAACGGTCCTACCAAACAAACAACAACCTGCACACACTCGCCAAATCACGCACTTGCCACCTAACGGACTAAGGAAGTCAGCTACTGGGGGTAACTGATTTCTTAGTTTTATTACTTTTTAGTAAACATCCAGAGGCTGCTAATCCTAATTTAAAGCATCAACCATTAGGTCGCCTCTTGAATTATTGAAACTTTCGTCAAATGCCTTATGATTCGAAACGTATGATGCAAATACAAGGAATATTGTTACGAATGAAGTGCAATCTAATAAGCCAAACAATTAACCTACCTCATTATTCTACCTACCTGCCTAATAAGCAACAACCAGCTTTCCTACCAACCAAGTAACAGTCTGCGCATGCCCGCCAAATCACGCTTCCACCAACTAACGAACTAAGCAAAAGTCAATTACTGACTAATTGATTTAATCATTGGCCTTATCCCGGGTTTTAACCAATGATAACTTGATGTTCATTCATGTGAATAGAAGATTGACACAACATTTGTCCTTGTTTCTCTTGCTTTGCGTTTTTGCTTTGTTGTATTTTTGTGGGATTGAAGTTGTTTTTTCTTCTTATCTTTTCTAGAGACAAATGTCGTTTTATAGGATAACGAAATTCATTCCCCACATTTTCTTAGCTTTCTTTCGAATAAAATGTAAAGAACTAGGGTTAAGAATTTAGATATTGGACTTGCGATGAAGTCCGAGTAAACCGACTGCCCCTTCCCCCAACCACCACCACCACCGGAAACAGAGAACTTAGAAGAAAAACTGGAGCTTTCTTTAGCGGAGTTGTGCCCTTTGACAGTTTGAAATTTAAATTCACTATGTAGTTCATATCTAACCCCAACATTGTGTATCTCACAGTCGTAATGATATGAAATAAGATGGCAGAGTGACAAAGAGGTCTTTACTGGATGAAATTAATTACGATTTGCACCTATTCCTAAATTTGTCGAATTTTTTGTATTGTGTTTAGCTTTACTGAATACTGACAGGCTTTGTTAGAAATGTATAAATATCTCCAGCTAGTATCCTTGACCAAACCTTCTCAACGTCAACTTACAACACACATTTGTTTTTATATTTGAGCCTTTTAAAGCGCAGCGTCATTACTTTACACCACTTTGGTCCCGGATTTGATTTTCAGTTTCGTCAAGTGCAGTGGTACTTGGTCGCCTACCCAAGGTCATTGGTTTCATCAGGTTTCCTGAGGGTGATCAAGTCTATCATTTTTTTTCAAATCCAAAAACTAAAGCTTCTAATCTTCTTCAGGCTCAAATTCTATTTCTTCTCGGCCAAAAGCCTGTACCGACTGATTTAGTGTAAATAGGCTTAACATTACATAAGATTTGGCATTACGTAAATCACTGTAGCATGATTCAGTGATTCAGAGTTTAAATTATCGTTTTCATTGACAGGAGAGACGTATAATATGTACGTAATCTTGAAAGATTCATAAGACCAGAAGAACATGTGATATAATTTGTAGCGTACTAACGGTGGTTGGGGAGGCGGGGGGGGGGGCTGACCCCCGGGCGCCAGTGGTCTTTGGGCGCCAAAGCAACTGATAAAACAGCGGGACCATCACCGTCATTTACACTTAGTACGTCACTGAATAAAATTATGCGATCAATGTTATATAAATAAATCTGCAAAAGAAAATCTGAAATTGGTCGAATTGCTCACTGTCTCACCTGGATAATAACTATCTGGCTAGCTTTTTACCAGTTTTTACACGTTTACCAGACAAATATCAGGGAAAATCCGCATATAAAACAAATAAAATGCATTCAGGTATAGTGGTCGCGCCAGAAAAAATTGAGACACAAGTAAAGGTTTATTTAAAAACAATACTTGTTATGCACTTTTTTTTCTCATTAAAACTAATGCTAAGTTTAAATAAGTTTGAAGAAAATTTATTATTACCTAAATAAAAAGGGAAAGTTATATCCATTAAATTTGTCCACGGTCCATTCAAATCAGCAGAATCGACAGAAAATCTGCAGAAGCAACGACAACTAAAGTTTTTAGAAAGGTCAGGTACTGATTCACCCCGAACCAACTTAGATACCCATGTACCTACCTACCTACCTTACAAACTAACGAACTAAGTGGTTGGAGCGTCCGACTCATATGTGGGTTCGAACCCCGGACGAGTCATAAGCAATCAAACAAACAGGTACTAGCTAACTAAACAATTAACTCTAAAATGTAGTTGTAAAGTAGGATAATTTATCATTTGTAGTCCATTGAGCATAGACACCACATAACTAGTGACTGGCTAAGAGACTGGCTCGATAACTAATAACCAAGGAACTCACCAACTAGATAGGCAGCTATGTAACCATATATATATATATATATATATATATATATATATATATATATATATATATATATATATATATATATATATATATATATATATATATATATAAGAAATTTAAAGGGTCAAAATTGATCTTCAATATTCCATTACATACACACGGAGCAAACCAGAGCTGACTGTATCGTACATATTTATATTATTATTTAATTGACCCAGATTGTTTTAAAGAATGCATAAAAGTATTGTTCTAAGATAAACTCTTGTTGATTTTACAATGTATTGATAACATAACATTGGAAAAATGAGGAAGAAGGGGCCTGTATTTAAGGGTTTATTATCCGATTATTATGATTAGAATTGTGAAGGTTTTAATTGGTACATACATACATACATACATACATACATACATACATACATACATACATACATGCATACATACAACCTTGCTAACAATTTTTTTCTTCTTCAGACGTCGATACTTGACTGAAACTTCTGCACATGTGTATCTTAATCAGTTAATCATTTTCCTTGATCGCAGCCTCGTTATTGTCACGTACCACCTGCTGTTCTATGAACAAGGTTGGATAGGGATCGGTATATTGTTATGTTCGATCGAAAAATGTTTGTTTAATTGAGATAAATGGAGTGAGGCATGGTTTTTCTGTGAAAGAAATCTATTTGGAAACACGTTTTAATAGACATACGGTATATATGATGTAGAGATTATATATATATATATATATATATATATATATATATATATATATATATATATATATATATATATAACGATATTTACTGTTTTATTCAAAAAATTATGTGGAAAACAAAATATTCTCAAAAATATCTTCTCTATGTCTCTTTTCTGCTGATATGTCTGGCTTGTATGTATGTTTGTTTGCCTCTTTTAGTCCCATCCAGTATATGAAAGAATGGATGAATGAATTTCCTCTATACACGAATAAATAGATAGGTAGATACATAGAGTGTTGGGGCATCTAGATAAACATATATTTGATATAAATAAGGATGCCGTGGGAATGTACACTGTACAGATGTTCATAGGTAAATTTTATTGAATACTATATACTCGTGTTTTCCCATTCGGGTATATACGTCATCCTACATAAACCTGTTCATACATATGGAATAAAACACCTTTCATTATCCGCTTCTTAAAAAGGAGACACAAAAAGCTGCAACAGGTGGCATGCCATTAGAATAATTTCTTTGATCCGATATTGATGATCAAAAGACAGGTTTTGTTACAGCTGAAATGAAATCCTAAAACAAAATTTGGAAGAAAAATTACATTTGAGATATACTTAGTGTGGCTTCCAGGTGATTGATAGATAAACAACCTAGATTAGAATCCCAGAATTCTCTCTCTCTCTCTCTCTCTCAATCAAACTATCTACCTAACTGACTGAATCGTTGCGGTTGACGTACCGATTATGCTGACTATCCAGCTAATACTGAGTACACTAATCGTCTGACTGACTGTCTTGACTTGCTGACTGACAGACTAGCTAATGAACTGACTGAGAGGCATAAAAAGAACTAATTCAGCAGTGAAACAAATAAATGAAGAAAAGTGAGAATCATCATCATCTTCATAAAAATATATATTATGAACCTGTTACTAAAACTCATTTTTGTTCCCAATATTTAATGCCCTCAGCTACACTCATTCAAGAATATTCTGGTGTGCATTGGTAGCATAATAAGTTACTATATTTACCCCAGGTAAGTCCTCAATATTTAAACAATTTTTTTTATTGAAATCTATTACTGACTTGTTTGATGTGTACTTGTATATATATATATATATATATATATATATATATATATATATATATATATATATATATATATATATATATATATATATATATATATGCGTGTGTGTGTGTGTGTGTGTGTGTGAGAGAGAGAGAGAGAGAGATCAAACAGTTTTATATTTCTTCAACTAAAATTAATGTTAAATCCTCGAAAACGCTATTCCTATGTGAAATGTTTGTATCTTTGAATTTTCAATTTAGTCCTAATCTTTCAGAAAGGCTTGAAAATGCCGAAAAATTTCCAATTTTACAAACTTTTGGGAAATTATGAAGACTGAATACTAAATCTTGGATTTTTTCTGGTTCTTTTCATTTTTTGGAGGGTGGGGCTCGGATGTGGTGGGTGTGGGTTGGTAGAGAAAAAACACCTTAAATAAGATTCGATAATAGAACGCAAATTATGCATTCTTAAGATTGGTATATCCCGCAAATTTACTCTCACAAAATTCGTGGGCAAAGTGGTGTCTAAAGAATTACTGAATAAAAAATGGATAAAATAGTATCAAGCGAGGATCTGAAAGAAGTAATAGATGTTAAAAACGAGATTTTGAAAGAAACGAAGCAGATTTGTGAAACAAATTGAGAAATAAAGGGCTGAAATGCTGAAGATGATGAAGAAACGATAAAATGAAGAAAAGAATGGAAGCTTTGGAGAAAACAAATGAAGAGATATTGGAGAAAATAGTGGAATTAACATATACAAATAAGGTGCTTACAAATAAAGTGAACGATATATGGTAATACTCCAGAGTTAACAATATTTGGATTTATGAAGCAGATGATTGAAACAAGGATATAACTTAAAGTTATTTGGAAATATGCTGGGGGTATCGGTCTTTAGTGAAGATATAGACTTCATCCACAGAGTTGGTGGATTTGATGCAAATTCATACAGACCCATTATTTGCAAATTCATCAGAAAAGTAGTGAAGATTGAGGTGCTGAGTAAAAAGAAGAAACTGAAATGTTCACCGTATATCATCAAAGCAGACATTACCAAAGGAACTAGTTCATTTGTGTTTGAACTATCTGGGCAGCCTTGTGTGATTCAGTCTGGGTCCTCGACTGTAAAGTATTTGCCAAATTATTAACAGAAACGGCCCTAGGATGTGCGGGGCCCGAGACATATGTCTTTTCTTTACGTTTCCTTAAAGAATAGCAGTAGCAATTAAACCAAAGGCAACCTGTCTGTATATTCGGTATAAGAGAGAACTGCTCAGCCGATGATTAGTGGTTAACAAATAGATATATTGTTTTCGCTTCAGTACCTATAGATCTCAATCTGATCACAACAAATAGATATATTTTTTTCGCTTCAGTACCTATAGATCTCAATCTGATCACAACAAATAGATATATTTTTTTCGCTTCAGTACCTATAGATCTCAATCTGATCACAACAGTAAGTTACAATTCATAAATACCAATAATGTTACCGTTTTGAAAATAATTGTTAGTTTTGCAGTATAAATGCAGCAGATGATGAACTGGAGAACAGTTCATCTAGATTTCGTTAAGTGTTGAAGCATGCGCAGCCATGAGAGTGGTAGTGGTGGTGATGAAGCTTAGGGTTTCAAAAGTGATCAATAGGATATGTTACACTTGACTTTAACATTAGATGTACTGATATTGGATTAACTTTGACTTTAACATTAGATGTACTGATATTGGATTAACCTTGACTTTAACATTAGATGTACTATTGGATTAGCTTTGACTTTAACATTAGATGTACTGATATTGGATTAATCTTGACATTAACATTAGATGTACTGATATTAGATTAATCTTGACTTTAACATTAGATGTACTGATATTGGATTAACTTTGACTTTAACATTAGATGTACTGATATTAGATTAATCTTGACATTAACATTAGATGTACTGATATTGGATTAATCTTGACTTTAACATTAGATGTACTGATATTGGATTAATCTTGACATTAACATTAGATGTACTGATATTCGATTAATCTTGACATTAACATTAGATGTACTGATATTGGATTAATCTTGACTTTAACATTAGATGTACTGATATTGGATTAATCTTGACTTTAACATTAGATGTACTGATATTGGATCAATCTTGACTTTAACATTAGATGTACTGATATTGGATTAATCTTGACATTAACATTAGATGTACTGATATTGGATTAATCTTGACTTTAACATTAGATGTACTGATATTGGATTAACCTTGACTTTAACATTAGATGTACTGATATTGGATTAATCTTGACTTTAACATTAGATGTACTGATATTGGATTAACCTTGACTTTAACATTAGATGTACTGATATTGGATTAATCTTGACATTAACATTAGATGTACTGATATTGGATTAACTTTGACTTTAACATTAGATGTACTGATATTGGATTAATCTTGACATTAACATTAGATGTACTGATATTGGATTAATCTTGACTTTAACATTAGATGTACTGATATTGGATTAACTTTGACTTTAACATTAGATGTACTGATATTGGATTAATCTTGACTTTAACATTAGATGTACTGATACTAGATTAATCTTGACTTTAACATTAGATGTGCTGATATTGGATTAGCTTTGACTTTAACATTAGATGTACTGATATTGGATTAACTTTGACTTTAACATTAGATGTACTGATATTGGATTAATCTTGACTTTAACATTAGATGTACTGATACTAGATTAATCTTGACTTTAACATTAGATGTGCTGATATTGGATTAGCTTTGACTTTAACATTAGACGTACTGATATTAGATTAATCTTGACTTTAACATTAGATGTACTGATATTGGATTAACTTTGACTTTAACATTAGATGTACTGATATTGGATTAACTTTGACTTTAACATTAGATGTACTGATATTGGATTAATCTTGACATTAACATTAGATGTACTGATATTGGATTAATCTTGACTTTAACATTAGATGTACTGATATTGGATTAATCTTGACTTTAACATTAGATGTGCTGATATTGGATTAGCTTTGACTTTAACATTAGACGTACTGATATTGGATTAATCTTGACTTTAACATTAGATGTACTGATATTGGATTAATCTTGACTTTAACATTAGATGTACTGATATTAGATTAATATTGACTTTAACATTATATGTGCTGATATTGGATTAGCTTTGACTTTAACATTAGATGTACTGATATTAGATTAATCTTGACTTTAACATTAGATGTACTGATATTGGATTAACTTTGACTTTAACATTAGATGTACTGATATTGGATTAACTTTGACTTTAACATTAGATGTACTGATATTGGATTAATCTTGACTTTAACATTAGACGTACTGATATTGGATTAATCTTGACTTTAACATTAGATGTACTGATATTAGATTAACTTTGACTTTAACATTAGATGTACTGATATTGGATTAATCTTGACTTTAACATTAGATGTACTGATACTAGATTAATCTTGACTTTAACATTAGATGTACTGATATTGGATCAATCTTGACTTTAACATTAGACATACTGATATTGGATTAGCTTTGACTTTAACATTAGATGTACTGATATTGGATTAATCTTGACTTTAACATTAGATGTACTGATATTGGATTAATCTTGACTTTAACATTAGACGTACTGATATTGGATTAATCTTGACTTTAACATTAGATGTACTGATATTGGATTAATCTTGACTTTAACATTAGATGTACTGATATTGGATTAACTTTGACTTTAACATTAGATGTACTGATATTGGATTAATCTTGACTTTAACATTAGATGTACTGATACTAGATTAATCTTGACTTTAACATTAGATGTGCTGATATTGGATTAGCTTTGACTTTAACATTAGACGTACTGATATTAGATTAATCTTGACTTTAACATTAGATGTACTGATATTGGATTAACTTTGACTTTAACATTAGATGTACTGATATTGGATTAACTTTGACTTTAACATTAGATGTACTGATATTGGATTAATCTTGACATTAACATTAGATGTACTGATATTGGATTAATCTTGACTTTAACATTAGATGTACTGATATTGGATTAATCTTGACTTTAACATTAGATGTGCTGATATTGGATTAGCTTTGACTTTAACATTAGATGTACTGATATTGGATTAATCTTGACTTTAACATTAGATGTACTGATATTGGATTAATCTTGACTTTAACATTAGATGTACTGATATTAGATTAATATTGACTTTAACATTATATGTGCTGATATTGGATTAGCTTTGACTTTAACATTAGATGTACTGATATTAGATTAATCTTGACTTTAACATTAGATGTACTGATATTGGATTAACTTTGACTTTAACATTAGATGTACTGATATTGGATTAACTTTGACTTTAACATTAGATGTACTGATATTGGATTAATCTTGACTTTAACATTAGACGTACTGATATTGGATTAATCTTGACTTTAACATTAGATGTACTGATATTAGATTAACTTTGACTTTAACATTAGATGTACTGATATTGGATTAATCTTGACTTTAACATTAGATGTACTGATACTAGATTAATCTTGACTTTAACATTAGATGTACTGATATTGGATCAATCTTGACTTTAACATTAGACATACTGATATTGGATTAGCTTTGACTTTAACATTAGATGTACTGATATTGGATTAATCTTGACTTTAACATTAGATGTACTGATATTGGATTAATCTTGACTTTAACATTAGACGTACTGATATTGGATTAATCTTGACTTTAACATTAGATGTACTGATATTGGATTAATCTTGACTTTAACATTAGATGTACTGATATTGGATTAATCTTGACTTTAACATTAGATGTACTGATATTGGATTAATCTTGACTTTAACATTAGATGTACTGATATTGGATCAATCTTGACTTTAACATTAGATGTACTGATATTGGATTAATCTTGACTTTAACATTAGATGTACTGATATTGGATTAATCTTGACTTTAACATTAGATGTACTGATATTGGATTAGCTTTGACTTTAACATTAGATGTACTGATATTGGATTAATCTTGACTTTAACATTAGATGTACTGATATTGGATTAATCTTGACTTTAACATTAGATGTACTGATATTGGATTAATCTTGACATTAACATTAGATGTACTGATATTGGATTAATCTTGACATTAACATTAGATGTACTGATATTGGATTAATCTTGACATTAACATTAGATGTACTGATATTGGATCAATCTTGACTTTAACATTAGACGTACTGATATTGGATTAACTTTGACTTTGACATTAGATGTACTGATATTGGATTAATCTTGACTTTAACATTAGACGTACTGATATTGGATTAACTTTGACTTTAACATTAGATGTACTGATATTAGATTAATCTTGACTTTAACATTAGATGTACTGATATTGGATTAACCTTGACTTTAACATTAGATGTACCTATATTGGATTAATGATTAATCTTGAGCTAATAACCGTCCACATATTTTCCTGGCACTTAGTGTTATTTTAAATAATATTGCTAATTTGTGATCCATGCCCTTAACATTTCTTTTGAAAATAATGTGAAAATAGCACATTTTTAAATGAAAGTCAGTTTTTATCAGCCAAATGTCAGAGGATAATGGCTACCGGATGGTGATTCTGTGCTGTTTTTCTGAGTACTGTGTTTTCAAAAGTTGCTTTCACCTTGACTTTAACATTAGATGTACTGTTATTGGAATAACCTTGACTTTAACATTAGATGTACTGATATTGGATTAATCTTGAAGAATAAGAATGACCGGATAAGGATTCATAAACTGTACTGGGGCTGAAGCCGGCAAATATGAGAATCTCAAAGCTAATAAGTTTATGTTGTTCTGTTTTATTTATACATTGTGATGTTTGCTTGTTTGTTTCCTTCCGTTGCAGTTTGCCATCACTATAAAAAAATCTCCTGTTTTTCATATTATTTTTTGTGGTACCTTTTTGGTCGTTATACTAGATCACAATTAGGCGTAATGTCAATATTCTTAATATTGTACAATACAGAACATTATTGTTAATGTTATCAGATGCATACTTTAATTTACCAATTTGGTTACATACAATTTTATTATGGTCTCAGCGTACAAGAAATAAAAATGTAGCATATAACTTCATTATCTCTGAGTCTATCAATATTGTCAATATTGCATCATTGAACTGTCAGGGATTAAGGGATCTCAACAAAAGAAGAGATGTGTTTAATTTTCTGAAGAAATAAACAATACACTTAGTGTACTTTCTTCAAGATATGAATTTCATTGAAAAGTGGGACGATTTCATGCGGACTACTTGGGGATATAAACGTTGTTCAGTTCATACTGTACTAATTCAAGAGGTGTAGCCATATTGCTGAATACTAATTTCCATCACACTTTGAAAGGAATGATAAATATGGTACAGGAAATAAATTCAGGATGGGCATAACTATTGGAAACCGTTAGAAAAGTACATTTTACACGGATAAATGTGTATGGATCAAATAGAGATAGTCCCGAAGTTTACCTTGAGATGAAAATGATATATTGTATTTTAAAAGTGAGTATGCTATAGCTGGTGGAGATTTCAATTTTTCAGTGGACCTCCATACAGATGCTGTTAATTATGATGATATCAATAATCCAAGAGCATGAAAAGCTGTCTTGGATATACGTCCATAAGATAATTCAATTGAGGTGTGGAGGTAACGTAATACAGGGATCCACAGGTATACCTGAAGGAAAAATAATCGAGTAAGACAAGCCAGACTGGACTTTGTCTGGTTTCCGAACATTTATTTTTAGTTGTATTTGTTTAACCAGGCCATACGATTGATCAGTCTTTGTGAAAATGAAGATAGCTTTCCAAATGAAAAGAAAGAGAAAAACATTCTGGAATTCATTATTATAAAACACGTGATATATTAGAAGAGGAAAAGAAGCTTTCTTAAGAACTAAACATCCATATGTATGTACTGAACAATTACATACCTTTGAGACTATACCTGCTTCTGTTGGAAAGAACAGGAACAACTATTTCATAAGCATCTTTTTGAATAAATAAAAAAATAAAAAAAAATAAAAATCGACAGGAAAAGCAACTTGATGCAGGTATAAACAATTTAGAAGAGAGAAACAATGTCACTGAAATACCCGGACTGAAGGAAAAAGATGGATTTAGAAGATATTAGGAAGAAAAAGATGGAGGAGTGAGTATGAGGTCCTTAGTTATATAGACTGAAGAAGAGAGGAAAGTGACCAACTACTTTCGCAATTTAGAAAACAGAAATTATGTGATTTCTTGTTAAAGATCTGGTTCCTTGAAATATAGTCAGCATTAACTTTTGGACGAAGCAAAGCTATTTTATTTGAATTTGTATAAAACGCGTGAAGTTCATCATGTCGACCTTGAAATGCTACTTGATTATCCAGACATCCCTATAATGAACATTCCTTAATTATCCAGACATCCCAATGATGAACAATCTACAGAAACATTCCTTAAATGGTCCCATGTTATATAAATAAGCTTCAAATGTTTTACAAATAAATGACTAATGAAAAAACTACAGGTTCTGATGGGTGCACGGTAGAATGTGATGAATTATTTTTAAAGATATCGAACAGTTTCTAGTAAAGGTCATTAACTTTTGGTACGAACTTGGTGAATT
Organism: Sinohyriopsis cumingii; assembly: GCA_028554795.2. Classification (NCBI taxonomy): domain Eukaryota; kingdom Metazoa; phylum Mollusca; class Bivalvia; order Unionida; family Unionidae; genus Sinohyriopsis; species Sinohyriopsis cumingii. Next base: position 116,717,829 of record CM068835.1, on the reverse strand, counting down.
ATCTTCGGACTCAGAAGGAAGGGGTTATCATCTGCATACCAAAGGGCGATAAATCTAAGCAGTACATTTTCAAACTTGGGACCTATTTCACTTCCAAATGTATCATACAAAAGTTACTTCTGCGTGTCTTGCATGTATGAATAAAACCGTGGTAAAACTGCAAATAATTATCCATTTAAAATTCGAGAAATTAAGAACCTGCTAATTCCGAGTAAAAATGGTATTTAGCTACATTTAGAAGGATAATTATGATAAAGAGTTTAGCTATCTCTAAAATTATCCATCTTTACAAGTGTGTATGGCATGGGTCAAGCGACAAAATCAAAAGAAATATTTCTATGAAAGATCATAATGGGAGGGAGCGGGTTAAATATAATTGAAATATTTAAGTTTGTGAATACGTTGAAAATTACATGAATTAGAAATATATTATCTGACGAATCTAAATATAACAGTCTTTTACAATTATCTGTATCAAATATTAATAAATTTATTTTAATGTGGAACAGATTTTAGCAACTCAGTGCGAAAGGATCTTAATACTGTTTGGTTAGAAGCACATTTAGATCGAACTAAATCATTAAAACCAGTAACAGCTGAACAGTTTTTAGAAACACAAATGTGGTTTAATCCCTGTATCGGTGGTAAAAGTGTTTTACAAAACATGTTTTCAGTGTGTTTTACAAAACATGTTTTCAAAAAGGCATTAGATTTATGAATGATTTGATAAATGAGAATAGTTCCGGGATAAGTATGGATAGTTTCTATATTAATTAATTTCACAGATTTTCAAAGAATATTTGCAATTCTAAAGTCATAAGAAAAGAAATTTAGTATAAATTATGATTCTTTTCTGCCAAAACCTTTTTAAAAAAATGCTGTGTATACCATTATAAGAAATAAAAGTGGATGCAAAAGTAGATATGAAAAACTGATTGGAAACAAGGAGATACCAACTTCTAGAAGAAAATGGAATTTTGAATGTGTCAGTTTAGAAGACGAATGGCAGATGTTTTTTGTTACCATATATAACTTAAACATTTCAAAATCTTATATGGTTACAGCTAAAAACATTACATTGAAGTTTGCCTACGAATGCATTTCTCCCCCAAAAAGTCAGAATGATTCCGATCTGATCGTTTAGACGTTACAGGTAGAGACAATCTCTCATCTTTTAGGACTGTCACATAATTAAGATTTTTATAAATGATATTTGCAATAGATTTAACGTAAATGTAGTCATACATATAATTTAGAATTCATAAACATAAATATTATCTTTGGAATCTAAGACAAAACTCGGGCTGATGATATCATTATTCAGATAATTATATATGTAAAACAATATATTTATAAATGTAGATTTCATAGAGACAAGATTGCTGCTTTTAACCTCAATGTAGATAAAAAGCAAATATAGAAATTGTACATATGTGAATGGGTATGAATTCATATATATATATATATATATATATATATATATATATATATATATATATATATATATATATATATATATATATATATATATATATATATATATATATATATATATATATATATGGTCTTTTAAATTTTGATTGGCTAATTGTAAAAAGTTTCATGAAAAACCAAAATGATTTTCGGAAATGAAAGGAATGTGATAAGAAAAACCTGTAAGATGTATACAAAAATACAGAAGGGAAAATAATTCATCAGAATAATAGGCATTCGATAAAGAAAATTAATTTTAATTGCATTTTCCATTTCTTATTTGAATTTATTCAGCAGCTTTCTGGAATGAATATGAAAACTACATACATGAACATTTTGTGAGTATATATGTAATGACCTCTACCTGTGTATAACAGGCGCCATTTCGCAAATTATAATGACCCGTATATGTCAACACCTTAAACTTCGGTACATTAGAGCAAAGTTAGTTATCTTGAATCAAAGTTGCACATGTATGTAGGTATATATGTATGTATGTATATGTGCGTGCGTGTGTATGTATGTATGTATGTATGTATGTATGTAGGTTTATTTATTGGTTTTAACAGGCTTAAAAGTCGATAGGCAAACGTACACGATCTATACACTTGCTTTTAAATAAGACCTTTAAGATAGTCCACCTGCTGTAAAATATGCAGGTATAGTACTTCAAACCAATAATGACAAAAATCCCATTTTTATCGAACCTATTCGACGCGATTAATTTAAATCTGTGTAGACATAATGGTATATCGATACCTTGCCCTCAGTGTTAGTGCTCTATCGAAATGTATTTATTTGGTTGGTAATATCAAATTTGATACCTTTTATCCCAACAGCCACTTTAAAAATGTGACACCTTCATGCGACTTAATTAATTCATTTCAGATATGGGAGAAAAGAGCGGTTCAAATTGCCACTTAATTTACTGAATTCAATACCATGCCGTTAAAAGTTTGGAGATCTTGCCCATTCCGCAGGTGCACCACACAAAAAAGAAAGAAAAAGAAAAACAAACGGAGAACGGCATTGATAGCTCCAGTCGAAGCGTGTCGAAATTATCGCGACAGGTGAAAGCAACTTTTGAAAACACAGTACTCAGAAAAACACCACAGAATCACCATCCGGTAGCCATTATCTTCTGACATTTGGCTGATAAAAACTGACTTTCATTTAAAAATGTGCTATTTATCATTATTTTCAAAAGAAATGTTAAGGGCATGGATCACAAATTAGCAATATTATTTAAAATAACACTAAGTGCCAGAAAAATATGTGGACGGTTATTAGGTCGTTAAAAGCTAATAATTTATTGACTAATATGTGCATGTCTCTATAAAAAAAATTAATATTTCTACTTCTCGGACCAAGGTCATTTGATCGAATAATTAAATATCTTAATTAGCGTTTTTTTTTTTTCTTGAGTAGGCGGAAAGCCTCGGTAGACCACTTAGCAGTGTCAGACTCGTCTCGGTAGACCACTTAGCAGTGTCAGACTCGTCCCGGTAGACCACTTAGCAGTGTCAGACTCGCAATCCAACGGTCGAGAATTCAGTAACCACCAAGACCATCCCAGGTAAACCCCATTTCCTCGGCGTGTTACACCTAGAGAAAAAAAAAGTGAAGTGCTGGAAGTAACATTAACAACAAACCAAAAAGAACTGTTTGCTTCGGCACTGGAAAATATTGAATTATTTGTATAACTTTCCGATAATATGATAAAATATACACAAAAACAAGGCGTGGGTGGGCCTAGATGAAATAAACACAAAACAAGATGTGGGTTTAGCAGAAATAGACGCAAAACCAAGATGTTAGTATAGACGAATTAGACACAAAAGTAATATGTTGGTTTAATTATAAATAATGCTATATTCTTCATATTTTTTCATTGTGGTTGATTTTTAAATGGATCGTCGTAGTCCTTTAATGGTTCGTCATCATTGTAGTCATCATGATCATCGTCTTCGTCATTTTTCTTCTTCATCTTCTTCGTCTTTGATAGTCGTTGCTGTTGTCATTATCACCAGTAACAACCACAGTAGCAGCAGCATTCGAAGTTAGAGCAGGAACAAAGGTGGTGATGGTGGTGGTTGTAAAAGCAGTAGTAGTATTAGTAGTATTAATGGAGTAGGAGAAGGAGTGATGTTTTATTTATTTATTTATTTATTTATTTATCATCATGCTTTCGAAATAGTGAAATACAGTTGATGAATATCCACAGGGGTCAAAGCCATTTCAGTTGTTGGGGTCATACAGATAACGTTCGAGAGCTTAAAGAGCCCGTCAACACTGGACCCGTATCTCACCTCTTCACTTCGTTTCGAGCTTTTAGCACCTTTTTGAGATAAGGCTATTGTTTTGTTGCACGAATTGTTCCCCTCGGAGAACAGGTGAATCTCAACAGTTAAGGTGTTATTAATGTTCCGCCTTTATTCTGTCATAGGCCGTAGAGAAAGAATGTCATTAATTTATGTACTATTCATGCATAAAGTTCTTTCTACTTGTGGAATCACCTGTCGCAGGGTCAAGGCGCGCGCGCTCATGTCACTCTCCACCTGCGACGGACACCTGCCTCGGCGTTTTTTAAGGTCTATTTTGGCTGCTTATTGTCAGGTAGGAAAGCGGGAACAATGGCGAGTTGACAATATTCACTGTAATATCGTCGCCCCAAATCATAAACTTTGTGTAACGTGGCTTATGCCTGTTATAATTACATTTAATAGGACCTGAGTTGTTGTTTGCTTTGAAGACGATCTTACCTTTGGAGATGCTCAGCTGCGACAGTAGAGACATGTGTTAATCTCAATTCAGTGTGTGTGTGTGTGTGTGTGTGTCTGTTAGGGGTACAATACAATATAAGCAGTTAGAAGAAAGAAACAAAATGAATGAAAACATAACAACTGACACAGGAAACATTTTTTAATTTTAAGTGAAAAAGTATGTATAAAATACAGTTATTCAAGCGCTGTAACATTTCTCGTTATGCTTAATACTCAATGCGCATTTTGTTTTCTTTTTTAAAGTCATCATGTATACAACAAACAAATCAAAACAAAATGCAAACTACTAACATTGATGTCAGGTAAATATCGTGGCTATTCAGTGTGCAAACAAATATAGTATTAATACCAATAGTAGTGTTGAGTGAGTTATAACTTTTAACAAGCAATGTAACTGGTATATGCCAAAGGTATTAGAAGATTAGTGTCCATTGCAAAGTATATACAAAATCTAGCCCCTCGACCCACCCCTCCCTACTTCCAGCCTACAACAGCCTAATCCCCCTTTTGGGGGCACCGAGTGGCCGAGTGTCCAAAGCCCTTACCGTTACAGATCAATGCCGTCTCACCTCTATCTGTGTGGGATCGAGTCTCGGGCTCGGCCAATGTGGGTACGTGAGAAAGCTTGCCAGTAACTTCTCGTGGGTCGGTGGTTCTTTCCGGGGTTTTTCCAGTATTCTTCCTCCACCATTTATACTGGCCGCCATGTATAGCCTATCTTGTGCTGAAATATGGCATTAAACCCTATAACAACAACAACAACAACAACTAATCCCCTCCCCCTCCAAAAACATTTTTATACCCGAGAAAGTTAAGTTCAAAAACAGTAAGGTACTACACTGGCTTACAATATTAGGCTAAATTTACACATATGTCGGATAGGCTTACAATATTAGGCTAAATTTACACATATGTCAAATAGGCTAGAAACATTAGGCTAAATTTACACATATTTCGGATAGGCTAGAAATATTAGGCTAAATTTACACATATGTCGGATAGGCTAGAAACGGGTAATTGATCAGTCCATACAATTTTCCATTTTTTTAAAACAAGGCATACTTTAGAAAATCAGCACACAAATTCACAATTAGGACAGTGGAAAAATCTCTTTAATTGCTGCGTGTTTTACAATATTTTATTTTTACGATTCAAACATGTATTTCAACCCCGCCATATTCACTGTATCACTAACAGATAAATGGGTCGTACGCATTAGCAGCTTTTGATCGTTATCTGAAAAAGTACAAATGAAACCTAATTATGTCGCTATTGCTTTCATAGATTAATTTATACCACAGCAGTGTAAAAGTAATTTATACCCACAGTGTAAAAGTTAGTAAAATATTAAAACTTTAAAATGATGAAATATTGCACAAGTGTACAACTCACAGTTACAACACTATTAAATACTTTTGCCTTTCAATTACTTCATAAGAATAATTTTTGATAATCAAAACACGGCGCCTATGTCTATAAAATCCTTCTTGGATTTATTTTGATTAACACCGATTTTTCAATCTTCCCACAGCTTTGATGGCCAGTAGAGCATATGTATGTATGTATGTATGTATGTATGTATGTATGTATGTATGTTGTTTTTGTTGTTGTTGTAGGGTTTAACGCCATTTTTCAGCACACGATGGCTATACATGGCGGCCAGTATTAATGGTGGAGCTAGAACCACCGACCCACGAGAAGCTACTGGCAAGCTTTCTCACATACCCACATTGGCCGAATCCGACACTCGAACCCACGAAGACAGAGGTGAGATGGCAGTGATCCGTAACGGAGAGCGCTTTAGACCACTCGGCCACTCGGGGCCCCCATGTATGTATGTATGTATGTATGTAATACAAATCATATGGCGAACAACAGTCCTTGCGAGTGAACTGGATACATCAGATGGTTGTGTGTGTCAAGGATTAATTAAGGTAAATGCATCAAACTGACAACGAACAGTAAAAGCTGGTTATTAACTAGCGTAAGCGCTTTGGATTCTAACCGAGTCTTTGTTAACGGCAAAATTACAAAACAAGACAAACAATATAATGAAAAAATCGTTGGTTTTGAGGTCATCGGAGTTCAAACCAATAAAACGCGATATCCAAACATTTGAAATATTGTTTATATTATCTCCATAACCGTGCAATTTTGAAAATTCAATATTCCCTCTAATGATTTGTATTTGTCTTGTTCGTCTCTGCTTGCAACTTTGACAAAGACTCATTGAGAGTAAAAATCGACGAGGCTAGTTTTACTATGTTTGCCGCCAGTTTAGTGCGCGCGCGCGCGCGCGTGCACACACACACACACACACACACACACACACACACACACTGTGTGTGCTTTTTATGTCTCCGTTTATAGATTTTAGTGACTATATGTTGATTATGTGATTATGGGGAATCGATCTTCGGAAAATATTTCTCAAGCCGAGTAATTATTCAGTTTCTAGGCTCAGACATTATGATGCAAAGTATTCACAAGAATTTATTGTGGTATGGATTAGTTTCGTAAAATGATCTTTTCTAAATTTATTAAAATAAAGAGCAGAACATGACGATATTATTGATTTGACGAATGCAATATAAGCACATAGTCAATTTAATACATAATTAGTCAATTCAATATATAATTCATATACAATGCACTGTTGCAAAAATTGAACGAATAATAAGGCATTTTCGGGATATTCTGATGTATAATTGTTTAGTAATTTAAGAAAGGAACAATCCCTTGCATTAAGTGTATGGGTCGTGTTTCGTGCTGCTTGGTGTAAAGTAATACTCTTCATCTTGGAAAAGCTTACTGATATGTCATGCAAATGTAAAGCAAGGAAACGCATGCAAGTGCAAAGTAGAGTGTGTTTTCATTAGGTTATTGGAGGAAGATTATTCGTAAAATTTTCGACTTTAAGAACCGTACGCTTGACAAGGATTGTTGCAGTAAGGTCCTAGGAAATACTGGATGCAAAGAACTCATGCCAGATTCACGCACGAATTGATTTGCTCGGCAGTGAGCCCTCCCCACTACGAGTTATATGTATATTACAATGCTGTTGAACACTTATTCATTTACGATTCTTCTAAAGCACAAAGTGGGTTGTACATTTAATTGAAATTGACTTCTGTGCCTTTCTGACGAATTCAAACGAAATCGTTACTGGATATGATTTTTAGTTATTTTGCATCATTTAAATTTTTTTATTTCCATTGCTAGAGCAATTAATTAAGTAAAAAGAGTTAAATGTATCGTAATTGACAATATTATCATTCAAAATGAACGGACCGCTCCCGTGGCCTAGTGGTTAGAGCGTACCTCGAATGAGGGAGGTCGTGGGTTCGATCCCCGGCCGAGTCATACCAAAGACTCACAAAAATGGTACTAATAGCTGACTCGCTTGGCGCTCAGCATTAAGAGGTTAGTGTTAGGACTGGTCGGCCTGGTGTCAGGATAATGTGACTGGGTGGGACATCATGCTACATGTCTGCGGCATGATGTCCTATTGCTAGACATCACTATAAACTGTCACATTGCAGATATCGTAGCGATATGACTAAAACATTTTTAAAGCTACGTTAAAAATCCAAATCACACACAAGGTCGCCGTTATAATAATGTGTGCAGAGGGTAAACGTTTTCGTTTATTTTCAGTTCAGTCTTTTATGAATTCTTTCAGTACGTTTGATTTCTAATTATAAATAAGGAAAAAAAAATTCTGCGACACCTTAGCTTACAACCATACTTTCAGCGTGGACTCGAAACACAGGCTCTGGCCTTTTTGTTGTATTTGTTGGGTGTTGCTCAGACAAATCAGGCACAAATTAGCCTAAAAATTCATTTGAGGCTTCTTTTTACAAACAGACAACTATAATTTTACTGCCGTAGTTACATTTCGTCCAGTTAAATAATGATTGAAACGATTCTTCGTCTACATTTGAAGTAGTGCACATTATAAGAATCCATGAAAAGTAGTAGCAATAATAGTAATATTGTTTATTTGTAATATAGGCCACTGGCCAATGATACATATCCATACATCATGCGGTACAAAAAGATGTTATATTATAGTGCGGAACAAAAGAACATCGTATTTATAAGAAGTGATATACATGAAAGTAATAATTATTGCTTTGTTCGGATATAGGTGAGAGACAAGTATACACTGCACAGTAATCAAACAAGGGGATTTAAGGGTAACCCTAAAACTTGTGTGGAGCAAGATTTGTGATATTGATCTAAAGTTTTATGTGGCAGGGGTCGTTGATAAAACGGTTTATCTAATCTTTAAGGCTTTTATAGTAAATATTGCTAAATTAGTCATCATACTTTTACTAGTATCACTGTGTATAAAGGACCTATATTTTCTAAAGTTTGATTTTTATATATACAAAGGTGGGTAAGTATTTTCTTCATATTTCTCCATATAGCGGACAAGCAATAATAAAATGGAATTCATTTACGATGTTAACGATACAAATTTGACAAAATCTTTCCTCATAGCACATACTTTCATATCTTCCGGTATTACTTCTGATTGGCAAGTTCCCCACTCTAAGCATAGTGATTATATAAGAAAGACCGTTATCTCCCAACAATTCTAGATATTTTTGACAAGTAAATTCTACTCACAGTGACCGTTAGAAGCGCTGTCTTTCGTCGACTTAATCTCATCCTGCAGCTTTTGCCTAAAAATATCTTCACATCTCTGGCTGAACAACCTAAGAAATATATTTTCATAATTTACGCCCTGAGAACACCAACATTGCCAAATACAAATGTAAATAGAAGCTTTTTAAAATTGTTAGCCCAGCAATCACATTTTTCCCCCCAATTTAAATTTAAATGTAGCATTGTTTAGGATATCTGTCTTCTGGCATTTTTAGAATTCTTAGCCAATATTTCAAAATACGTTTATATCTTATACACTGCGTACTAATTCTTCCAAATTCGTTATATATGAATGCATTTGGAGTAGATTTAGATGCACCAAGGATATAGTTACAAAATGACAAATTAGCTTTTTCAATATCATTGTCATCATAAAACCTCCAAACCTCAGCTCCATAATTAAGTATGGAAGCTATCTTCACGTCAAATAGACGAAGCAATACAGTTACGGGTAATAATAATAATAATAAGAAGAAGAAGAAGAAGAAGAAGAAGAAGAAAAAGAAGAAGAAGAAGAAGAATAGAGTCTCGTACATTCTTATGAAGGCAGATGCTTGCCTCTCAAATATGTAACAATCGGATTTTCCTGATGCTAATCTTAAGTTGTATAATTTGAAGATTATTGATTTAGACGTAGTGCGGTTTTTTTCAAACTTAAAATATTGCATCGCTTCAGAGACAAATAAATTTCCTTACATGGTAGCATTACATATCAGATTAAAAAGATAAATATAGAGATGAAGATCAAGAGAGAGATGAAGATCAAGAGATTACAATCAAGAGAGATCAAGAGAGAGAGAGAGTTCTCTTAGGCATCACATGGTAGACTAGCTATACCAATAACCAGGACAGTCGTCTGAAAATGCCGTTTGATGATGCCTACTAGGTTAGACAGATAAAAAAGAGCACTGGACAGAGACTAATGAAGATATACTAAATTTATCTTGCTTTTTCACAAAATCAAAAGGTGTGATTACTTCACAGATTTGTAGGAAATACAATATTACTCCAATAATGATGATGAATTGTCACGAAGTAATAGATAAACAAAATAGCAACGTTGAGTCAAAATCACATTTCAGAATCACATATAATTCCTATTCATTTATATTATCAAATTATTCTTATAAGGTTTAACTTTTTAAATTAAGTCTGTATAAAATGTAAGCTGGAGTTATACAAATGTGTGTGTGTGTGTGTGTGTGTGTATCGTTGTGTCTTTTTTCTTTTACATGACACCTATTAACAGATCGTGGAAGACACCTGACAGCCAAACGCAGTCCGTTGACCTTGATATCTTGTTTGAGCCGTTCAACGTTTTGGGGGTGGGGGTGGGGGGTGGGCGCCAATCTTCATCATATATTCCACATAGCTTTGATCTTGAGAATCGTTAAAATTAGCGTAGTATCAAGAAATTCGACAATTATGCTCTCCCACCATTTTTTAGTACTTCCATCACATAAAGATGTCATGAATATATATTTAATTGCCTTTTAGTAACTATATTAAACGGTTGGTCAAGTTTATAAGTGTGTGTGTGTGTGTGTGTGTGTGTGACTAAGAGGAAATTACACATTACCAACGAGCTCAAAAGACATGTTACCAAGCCATTTCCAAGCATTTCCGCATTAAGAAAACTAATTTTATCGAAGTATTTCAATCAGACTAAGATCAAATTCGTTTTCTTAGTTCGGAGATGCTAAGAAATTGTTGGATACTATATATGCTAAGAAATGGTTTGACATTATATCTATAGAGCTTATCGGCAGTGCGTATTATTTTTAACGATGTTTTCTTGTCAGAAATTTCCAGATATGAATGACCTGGTAGCCTGTAAAGGTAGTTATGTTGCGTCATGGACTTAGCAGCTAACGTCGAAGATATTACAACAAGAGACCAAAGGTCAACATTTAGCGCTATAGTTTTCTCAGATAAATCAAAGAATTGACCATGTCAGATAGACCTCTGTTTCCAGTAGATAAAAACGTTCGATTTATCGGGTGTTTGAGCCCTGTATTTAGAAGGAGGAAAACTTTCGACTATCATGGGTGTTAGAGGTTTTTTTTCTGCCATACTAAGTGGAACGTTTTCTTTCTCATGCGTTTACCTTAAAATATATAATGTAATAAATGAAGAATTGATGAAAATGAATTTAGGAAAATCTCGAGAATCTGACGTTTGTGATATTTATTAGGTCATGAAATAAAATGGATTTCAGAAGAATTTTATAAACATCTTAGTGGATGGACTAACTTGATAAGACTCGAATTAATCACCCTTTATAATTGGAATACGAATCTTATTTATTGAATTTCATTGATTACGTTATATTAGAATTATAAATGACCTCTTTGCAGAAGTAAAAGACCTTTTTTCCAAATGCGTATATTCAAAGCAGAAAAATTCGTATCTTATTCGTTTCGTAAGTTTAATATTATGATATTACTTTCAGATTATAAAAATGGGGTTAAAATGTGTGGTCTGAAGTTTTTAATCTGGGCATTAAATAGTAATTTGCTGTATTCACTCATAAAAACATGACAGATTGTTGGTACCGACCATTTTCTGACTGCTTATTAATAGCTATACAATAATCATCTGTATTACTGTTTAAAACAAAAGGGCTATGAACTGCATGAAAAACTCTAAAATCAAATGATAACTGTTAACGCCGTTGCCGTTGCGGTTGATGTTGCCGTCGCCGTCGCCGTAGCCACGAATACACCGTTATGTCTGGCTTTTCCACTAACGTGGAGTCGACAGAAAGGAAAAAAATGTTGACAATATTTGTCTTTGCGAAACAACCTCTGTGATTCGAGAAGGCAAACAGCTACATAATGATAACTTAGCACAAAAATTTAAATCATGCACTACGTCATCCAAAGACTAGTGGCCAGCCCTTAAGGTGTACATCAGTCCTCACAGTACACATTCTATTCCATGCCTTCAACATGACGGTCCAATAAGTTAAATTATTTAACAATTTTTTTTATATAGAGCAATCAGTACTAGATGACACAAATGTTAACTTTCTAGATATATCTTTACATATGCATGTAAGCTTAAGTTCCACAGAACAAAACGCCTGACGAAATACAAAATGCTCTCAATAGCTATATTCTATGTGAGCTGTGTAACGAACTGCCACATCCATTTTCTTCACTTTTTAACCAGTCTCACAGAGAATCAAGTTTTCCAGATATTTGGAAAGAGGCAAAATATTGTCCAATTTTAAAGAAGGACTACCCTTCCATCGTATCAAATTACAAACCAATATAGCTTCTCACTGCTGTTGGCAAAATATGTTGAAAGATTGGTTTTTGAAAACATATTTAATTACTTCCGTGAAAACTAATATTCTTACACCAGTCTGGTGTTATTCCTGGTGATTCTACAATTAATCAGTTAATATGCGTCATACCTCAGGTATGGAAATTAGAGTTGTGTTTTACGACATACGTAAAGCTTTTGACCCAGTGTAGCATAAATGACCAGACTGAAAGCTACTGGTATCACAGGAGGCATTATAAAATGGTTCTTTAACTATCTCAAAAGCAACAAACAACGAGTGATACTTCCAGACTTGTTTTCAGAGTAGAAGTGTATTAGAGCGGGTGTTGCCCAATGAATCGTTTTAAGTCCTATACTTTTTCTTGACATACATAAATGACATTGTATATCATATACACTACAGTAAAAATGTATTTGCAGATGATACAGGTCTCTTTTGTAATTCGTAGATAATCCCGTCGTAATCGCTCATAACCTGAATTCTGGCTGGGGAAAATGTCTCAGTGGGCAAATAACTGACTTGTTACTTTCAGTCCTTCTAAAACTGTATCGCCTAGATTAAAGTGGTCCAACTACCAACTACTATATATTTCTCACCCATGCGACAGAAAAATCTAGCTGTTTTGCTAACCATACTTTTCTTATCTCAGTCTAGTCATCTCTGACCAGTCATCTCAGTCAAGGTGTCCACGCGCTCAGAACTACTTTTAAGAAAAGAAACCCTTGTTGTCTTCTGTTGTGCCTGACGTAGTTGTTCTAAAATCAAACAACAACAACAACAAATATATAACAAAAACATAGTAACTTAAGGTCAATCCATCTCTGAGAACACACCATACTAAAACATTCCGAGAGAGACAAAGACACACACGCTTTTTGGTATTATGCTAGTTAGTTCCACACAGAATGGTCAATTTTATCCTATATGCAGGCCTAGCTCAGTACATTTTTATGTCAGCGTCATTAAATGTAGCTAAAGCTACACTGACTAGTTTTAAATACTTCGTGTGAAACAATATACTGTTAGCTACATTAATAACGCTGACCTGAAAATTGACTGTGCTACAGACAGGGTAAAATTCTCAATGCTGTGTGAAATAAATTATGGCAGAAAACACTGATCTATGTACACAGACTATATACCTATACACTTCATAGCCTCCCAGCTCTCTTAACTACGGAAAACTTAGTAACAGCCAAAAATGTGTTATGTCAAAGATGTTTTATTCTAATTTTGTTAAGCATATCCATTGTGTCCCAGTTGAATCAAAAATATACTCACAATATTTAATGACAAATAATGCACTTATCAGCCAGAAGGAACCATTTATCCGTCAACACATTAATCCATAAGCAAATTTCACTGTAGCACTTGCCATATTTCCAAGACAGAAAAAATGTTTTGAAAAAATCCGTGAGCTTGAAAGTGTCGCTCATGGTTATCCTTTAGGGTCCGTATTTGGAGTGTCTTTAATACACGGGGGTAATTTTACAATCAATATTAAGGACAGCACAAGTATGTCACAGTTTCACCTCTTCCAAAGAAAAGAAGAGCTATATACGATAGTGACACATATCACTAATTACCCTTGAATAACCCAAGCATGGAGAAAAATGCTACAGGTAACTTTTCGTTATAATAATAGCCTATACTACTACAACAGAGGTGTCGGCCCCTATAGTTCCATTATTTACAATATAATTTTCTAAATTGGAATTGATGAAAAGGAAACATTTTCTTGTAACAAATATTAGCTATTTATTGTTAATTCCATAACATCCATATATTAAATGTGGTATCACATCAATACTATGCAACGTTTTATGTTATTTTTTTTTTTGGGGGGGGGGGCTTACGCATAAAAACTGTGTACTTCGGATGACACGTTCACGCCACAGTCCTCATAAACATATTTGTATTAATGCACCGCATGTAAACATTTGCGCGAGAACTATATTGCAAAAGTGAGAAGTTCTTTTTTACTTTAAAGGAACTTATTGGGTGAGAAAAAAAGAATTTACTTTGGGTTTTGGACCGAGACAAGGAAATCCCAGTCGCGGGGTTACATTATATATCTGCCCCCTCGCCAAGCCTCGTGGGAGACAAATAATTTAACCCCTTGACTGGGATTTACTTGTCTCGGTCCAATCCACTACATAGATTTTATATATAGAGAAAGATGTATGTATGTATGTATGTATGTATGTACGCATGCATGCATGCATGAATGTACGCATGCATGCATGCATGAATGCATGTATGTATGTATGTATGTATGTATGTATGGCCCAAGACGGACATTACAGTCTTAGTTCACGTAACTCACAGTGTTGAAGATGTTGGACTACCGTCCCCAAGAAAAAACAAATTGCAGTTCACTTTATCAACATTTATATACAAAGACTATAATTGGATCACCGATTTGTATATGTAGATCTTGATTTGTATATGTAGATCTTGATTTGTATATGTAGATCTAGATTTGTATATGTAGATCTTGATTTGTATATGTAGATCTTGATTTGTATATGTAGATCTTGATTTGTATATGTAGATCAGAAAGAACGCACATGACACTACTTTTTATCTTGCATTTGTAACCAAAAACAACGCATCGATCTGTTCCAATCCCTCACACCAGATGGTAATTTAAGTTCAAATGCCTTATTGTGTGTTAATACAACACTCTCGTATGAATTGAACATTCTTATCTTCGATGCCGTTCATACAGTTATTGAAAAGTCTGAAAGATTTACTTAAACGTACATGTTACTATGGCTCATGCACTTCCACGGGTCACGAACCGCTGCCAACAGGAAATTCCCCAATTTTTGCAAATGATTCATCATCGTCTCTGCACGACTCATTCTGGAAGGTAGCATGTTCACTTTTAATCGTGCTTTTTCTATTTTATTTATTTTTTAATTTTTGTTCCTAGCTGTTAATTTCTCCCTATTATCTCAGTTTTGTACACAATGTTTATCACATGTTAATTGACAATTTCCCTTTTTAACTTCTTTCTTTTCTTTATCCTCGTCTTCCACTTACTCCCTTGCTATTCGTCCTCCTGTTTTAGATATTCTGCCTAAATGTTAATGTTTAAGCAAGAGACCTTTCACTTTGACTACTAAAAAGTTTCGTTCACTTTCATTAAAACTTCATATCATCCACCAACTATTCACACACACACACACACACACACACACACACACACACACACATATATATATATATATATATATATATATATATATATATATATATATATATATATATATATATATATATATATATATATATATATATATATATATATATATATATATATATATATATATATATATATATAATTTTGTATCATAAAAGAAAAACATTATAAGTCATTGGTTTCGTTCAAATTCTTTACATTCTATATTTCTATATTGTTCCTGTTGTAATATCTAATAATTTTTTTAGAAAAGAGATAAGTGCATGAAAATTATATAAAATAACTCTCTTGACTTGTGATTACTGTCATAAGGATTAAATACCGTATAGGAAAAAAGACCAACAAGTCTTGAATTTATCTTAGATTCGCAAAGTTTTAAATTAATGCTAAGAAAATCCTTGCATTTTTAAGTAGACAGAATGCAAGAAGAAAGACTGATTTAAATGTGTACATTTAAATATATTGCATTAATTTTATTATTACAGTTCTGTTAAAATGAAAAATAAATAATTCAGTACTGCAATGGAGTGAACAACGAGTTTTGACTCATATGTACCCAGGAAACCAATCGTCCACTCGTCCTGACCATGTGACTATTGGCTAGGACCAGCAAAACGTTACTACTTACTCGTCCCTGGGACAAGTAGATGAAGAATCGCACCTTAAGAATGTTCTACCCTTAACAGGGCCGAAGATAACATCGCTTAACATTTGACCAGCTATACATATCTTTTACATAATCTGCCTACCTTTTGTCAGTCAAGAAAACGTTGCAAAGAAACGGTGATTTTTTTTTCAACACGGGTAGCCTACCTGAATTAAGAGTCATACTAATATGGACTAATAGTATGAACGCACCATGTTGAAGTTTCACGCCTAGCCCTCGATTTCTTAATCGTTTTTGGATATACAAAGACTTTTCAGTAATTTAGGCGTTATTAGTCATTTTGATGTAGATAAGATTTCCTTTTCCAGAAGCTATCACCCATCTTTATGAGTCAGATCTCTGATAATTTAAGAGACAGAGAATGTCAAAATTTGTGTGATATTTCAGCTGGTCAGGCAATGGTAAAGCTTCCGAGGGTCACCATTATTTCCAAGACTGCCGCCTTATTGATACATTGTCATGCCAAAGGGAAGACGCCAGCAAATATTTATATAAGTGTGTATTACTTTTGACATCTTACATTCGAAATGTGTTTTTGATGTGTCTCCGCCGATTCCACCGACTTTCACACAACTCGTGCTGTTGTAATCTAACTCTTAAGCGGATAATGTTGAGATAACAGCCGATTGGTCGAAATCTAGTTGGAATAATGACCTATAAATGTTCCAGTTCTTTTGGCCAATCAACAGTCTTCCTGTTTTGCGCCTGCTTTTAACTCTCAATAGGGATGTTTGACCAAAATATGTCATTTAGTACTAAATTTGGTAGAAATTGAGACGGTTGGAATTCTTTTCAACTGCAAGTTAGTGATATTTATCATGTAAAAGTGATTACATACTTTACTGGCTTCTCTACTTTGACGTTACGGTTTATTAATAAAGCTGCGCAAGCGCAACACAGTCTGACCGAACAAAAATCATAAAAGTTTGACATTATTTGCCTCTTACCTATTCACATATCTAACTCTTAAAGATAAGTGAAAGCTTATTGAATTGAAAATTATGACACCTAGATCACTGAAGGATTTACCGTAAATGAGAATAACACTAAGGAATTAAGACTATGTGCAGCTGCAATTTCTCCAGTGTCAAACCTGACGAGCCATTTAATGTATTAGAACATAAGATTATCAGGATTTTGATCATGCAATAATCCTAGGGAAGATTGCTTGGGAATTTCTTTCCAGAGAACTGAATAGGTGACAGAAAAACTGACAAACACCAGCGCAAACTGATGCGAAACTAGGCTGGTTACAGGACCGGTTTTGCACTGTTGTTTATCCGTTTGTCTCTCATATAGATTATTGCTATATATATATATATATATATATATATATATATATATATATATATATATATATATATATATATATATATATATGATATGTTGGCATCCGTTAGTCTCGAGAGACGATGGGACTGCGCCCATGAGAGATGTCCCGGTTGGTGGTTGTGCAGCGTCTGCTGTGGCTAAGTAGTCCAATGCGGGAGTGGAGTCCCTGCTGCACTTGCTGCACTTGAAGGTTGTGTCAGGTGTTGGATGAAGATGCTTCTTCTTCCTCTGCGATCGTCTTTCATCAGCTAGCAAGCGTTGCTTGTCCTCTCCGGCTTTCAGACCAGTGATCAGAGCATGACGCCAGAATGATCTGTCTAGAGCGAGCTCTTCCCAGGTGTTGACATCAATATCAAGGGCTTTCATGTCATGCTTACAGACATCCTTGAAGCGGAGATGTGGCCGTCTGATCGACCTTTTGCCAGAGGCGAGTTCCGAATAAAGGATGTCTTTGGGGATCCGTCCATCAACCATCCGACGTACATGGCCCAGCCATCTGATGCGGCGTTGGCGGAGGAGTGTGATCATGCTGGGAATCTTGGCACGCTCGAGCACCTCGTTGTTTGTTACTCGATCGCTCCAGGTGATCCCGAGTATGCGTCGGAGGCATCACATGTGAAAGGCACTCAGTCTTTTCTCTTGTGAGGCATACAGAGTCCAAGTTTCACTGGCATACATGAGAGTGCTTAGCACGCATGCACGGTACACGGTCATCTTAGTGTTCATGGTCAGCATGCTGTTGTTCCACACTCTCTGCGACAACCTGGAGAGAGTTGTTGATGCCTTTCCGATCCGCTTGTTGAGTTCAGCATCGAGCGAGAGGTTGTTCGTAATGGTAGAGCCGAGGTACGAAAACTGGCTCACCACCTCAAGTTTGTAGTTGTTGATGATGATGCTTGGGGGGTCCGCGTCCTGAACCATCACGTTTGTTTTCTTTAGGCTTATGGTTAACCCAAACTCATCACATGCTTCAGCAAAGCGGGCCATCAGGCGCTGAAGCGCAGCTTCTGTGTGGGTGGCTAGAGCAGCATCGTTTGCAAAGAGCATGTCCCTGATGGTTACTTCACGCTCTTTGCTCTTTGCCTTCAGTCGTGCCAGGTTGAACAGTCTGATCGTGTGTGCAGGTAAATCCCTTCTGTGGACGTCCCAAAGGCGTGCTTTAGCAGGACTGCGAAGAAGATGCCGAAGAGCGTGGGGGTAAGGACACAGCTCTGTTTAACTCCACTGCGGATGTCAAAGGGGTTGGATGTTGAGCCATCGTACTGCACTGTGCCTTTCATGTCATCGTGGAAGGACTGGATCATGCTTAGCAGCTTTGGAGGGCAACCAATTTTTGCCAGGATTGTGAAGAGTCCGTCTCTGCTGACCAGATTGAATGCCTTGGTGAGGTCTATACAGGCCAGGAAGAGGGGTCTGTGTTGTTCTCTGCATTTTTCCTGCAGTTGCCTGACAGAGAAGATCATGTCGATTGTGGACCTCTCTGCGCGGAACCCGCACTGCGACTCTGGGTAAACTCTGTCAGCAAGCATCTGCAGTCTGTTCAGGATGACGCGTGCGAAAACTTTACCCACGATGCTGAGAAGTGATATGCCCCTGTAGTTGTTGCAGTCGCTTCTGTCGCCCTTGTTCTTGTACAAGGTTATGATGTTAGCATCTCTGATGTCCTGAGGCACTGCCCCCTCGTCCCAGCACTGGCAGAGGAGGTCGTTCAGGTGTGTGAGAAGCACGCTACATCCACACTTGATGAGTTCTGCTGTGATGCCATCCTTCCCTGGGGCTTTACCTAGGGACAGTTTCTCTAAGGCCTTCTTTAGTTCGTCTACAGTAGGTTTCTCGTCCAGTTCGGCCATGAGAGGGAGGTTTTCAATGGCGTTGAGGGCATCATTGTTCACGTGGTTCTCTTTGGAGTACAGTTCGGAGTAGTATTCCACCCAACGCTCCATCTGCTTGCCCTTGTTGTGGATGGTATCGCCTGTGGCAGACTTCAGTGGTGCTGTCAGTGTCTTCGTGGGACCCATTGCTTTCTTTATGCCATCGTACATGCCTCTGATGTTTCCAATATCTGCTGCTGACTGGATACTCTGACAGAGCTGAAGCCAGTATTCATTGGCACACTGCCGTGCTAATCTCTGCACTTTGCTTCTGGTATGCATGTAGTGTCTTCTGACAGGGGGATCGCTTGTATTGCAGGTGAGCACTGCGACGCTCTTCTATGGCTGGCATGAGTGTGGCAGAGTTAGCATCAAACCAGTCATTGTTCTTTGATTGCTTCTTACCAAAGATCCGTGTGGCTGTGCTGTATACAGTCTCTCTGATGTAATCCCATCTTTGGCGCTGCCGTTGGGGGGCTTCTGAGTCAAACGTCTTGGAAAGAGCACATGTGAATTCCTCAGCCTTGTCTGGATATGATGTCTTGCTCACATCAATGCGTGGTTGACCCTCTTGCCTAGAGCCGTGGATCTTCTTTGGCTGAAGCTTCATTTTGCAGCACACCAGCGAGTGGTCGGTGTCGCAGTCAGCACTGTGGAAGGTACGGGTAAGAAGCACACCTTTCATTGCTGACCGTCTTGTAATGATCAAGTCCAGCTGGTGCCAGTGTTTAGACCGGGGATGCCTCCAAGACACTTTGTGATGTGGCTTTGTCTGAAAGAATGAATTGGTGATGCTGAGTTCGTGGTACGAGCACATCTCTAGAAGACGCTGCCCATTCTCATTCATCTTCCCAACGCCAAACTTGCCAAGACAGGAGGGCCAAGAGTCATGATCGGCACCCACCCTAGCATTGAAGTCGCCCAGCAAAATCAAGTTCTCTTCCTTGGGAATTTTGTCAATGAGCGAGTTTAACTCATCATAAAACTCATCCTTGGTATCTGTGGCGGATCTTAGTGTGGAAGCGTAAACACTGAGCAGGTTGACAGGCCCGTTTGTCGTGTGGAGGCGGAGAGATAGCAGTCTTTCATTTCCTTGTTGGCAGGGTTCTATCATTCCCAGCAGAGTGTTCCTGACAGCGAATCCAACACCAAACTCTCTGGCTTCATCTGCACTCTTTCCTTGCCAGAAAATGTATAGTTCTTTTCTCTGAGGGACCCAGAATCTGGTAGTCTTGTCTCCTGTAGTGAGGCGATGTCGACCTGGAGCCTTGCAAGTTCGTCGTTGATGACTGAAGTCTTACGAACATCACTGATTGTCTGGAGATCATCTGAAAGCCCAGTCAGCATGGTCCGGACATTCCAGGTACCTAGCTTGAGGATTGAAGTCTTCTTTTTTATTTTTATTTTGTTATTTCTTGGTGCAGTAGTTGCAATCCGCTTGTCAGGTACTCGCATACCTTAAGCCTTACGCACCCAGCAAGGCAGGCAAACTGTGGCGGGACGGCACCTTATTGTCTGGGGGCTGCCCAGTTTGAGGCGGGCGGTAGCTGTCCAGTGAAACATGTTAGTCTCTCCCACCGTCGGAAGCAACCCCTGGCGTCTGGCTCTACGCCAATCGAGCGGTGACTTATAACCGGTAAACTGCTGCTTCCCGTGTTGTGTCGACGCTGTGGAGCGAAGCTGGAGTGTCCTCTCCAGGGCGCAAACCTGGGCAGGGTGATATGGAGAATCAACTGTTGCCCATGCAGCTGATCCCCCCTCTCCACGCAGCTGATGGATCCAAGGGAAAGGACAAGCTGATACGTCATGGCACCAGCTGCGTCGCAGGAGTTGCCGAGATGACACTGAAATCAATGCCAAGTCGCCTTAGGGACTCCGACTCCGGATTTTCTGTTGGGGTTTACTCCCTTAGCCTTTCCCCTGAGAGGGTATAGTCGCAAGGCAGCGAAGGTTTGAAATCGGAGTTTACCTTCTCCTAGATGGGCGACCACCCAAGGTTAACGAGCCCCATCTGCCCGAAGCATCTGGTTTTGAGGCGCCAGAAGCTCGCCTGTCACCCCTTCTCCAGTCAGTTTAAACAGGTTCCGCCACTCGTGAAGGTATATTGATAATGATCATAATATTTAACCCACAGTCTCAAAAATATTAGCTTTGTATTATTTGTTTACAAATAAAAGTTACTAGTCATGAACACAATGAATTATGAGTAGTACAATTCCATTCGGCCTGTTGGATTTTCCCCTCTTGTCCGACTAGTGGAAATCCACTCACTTTTTGGGAAGTCTCACGGATTTTATTGCAGTTGTGGGTTTTCTGGCATCTCTCTGCGATTCTATTGTATTTGCTTCATGAGTCGACACACTAAACGAACAAATGGGAGAAGCCCACAACACCATTAATCCGACCCTGACAGGACACAAACTTCAGTGGTAACATTGCCTGTGGTATTTATGATAGTATCTCTTTTATTTTCACACTATTTTCAAGACCCATTTTAAAGGAATCATTGAAAACCGTGGTACATATAAAACGCGTAAAGAGATTACAAACGAACACCATTCCATTTAAATTGGATATGTACGATCAAGAATTCTCAAACACTATGAAATGTACGTACTAATTCTTTCTCAAGTTTATTCTGCTAGAATAATGTGTCATCATGTAATCAGTTTAAAAATGATACAAAAAGTTTTTTTTCGTACTTTTACCCTTAAACTTTGAAAATAACGTTGATAGAGAATGACAAGTTTTTAAAATGTATGGAATTGTGTACACTGTATTGACTCTTTCACTCACACACGTATATATATATATATATATATATATATATATATATATATATATATATATATATATATATATATATATATATATATATATATATATATATATATATATATATACGTGTGTGAGTGAAAGAGAGGAATAATTGAATTTGTTTAAGTAATTATTCCCAAACGTTTTTATTTTTGTTTATTCTGTTGTTGTTTTTCTTCAGTTTTTGGTTGATAGACCCTTACCCTTTGATTACACTATGAAAGCAGTAGTATTACATGTAAAGAAAATTGATTGAACATCTGAATTCATAATCAAGAGTGAAACAAGTTGCAATTTATCGATAGGAAACAGATTACTTCCACAATTTGTACTTGCTTTTGGCGTCTATTAAGTATTAGTCTGTTTTGATCGACAAAAAAATGCAAATTAAGTTTTCAGCTGATAACGATTAAGGGGGTGCAAGAGAGAGAGAGAGAGAGAGAGAGAGAGATAACATGTTTGTTATCATATTTAAAAACTGAAAAGATGTCAGTAGAATGGAATACGCTTCTTTACGGATAGCTTACTCTTCAGTTTTGTTAAACACGTTAAGTCTAGTAGAGTAAAGGAAGGTAGGACAGTAGAAAGTTGGACCCAACGTAACGTTTGAACATTTAAATTAGAAGACATCGCTTTCCGTGCAGAATGTTTAGAATAAACGTTACCAACCTAGTTTTCATTTTAAACTGAGAAAATGTTTTCTCAATACAATTTGAACACAGACCACGTACGTTTTTATATAAATTGAATTTATAAAAGCCGCACGTTTTATTCATTAGCGTTTATACAGTTTACAAAATATCATCAAATTGAATTGCACAAGAGAGCAAAACCATAAATATCGGGACATGTCAACATAAACAACATGATCACAGTCTGGCCAGACATGCGTGACCCCTGGCATTCAAGTTAAGGGACATAAGATTTCATGACTAATGAAAGTATCTCAAATGAAGCTTATTAGGTCATTGCATCAGGCAGTAAAGTAGTACACACGTGATATACAACTTGATATTTTTACCAGATGTTTATCGTAAATTTCTGTTACCAATGCAACTGGAATTAAAATGATGACATTAGAGAATTTATCACACTGTTTAATAGAAATGAACATCTTTAAGCATAAAATATTTATTGCACTAACCAACAAATAATAACTTCTTCGTTCAGTACGAATGTGTTTCAGTCTTACTATGTTTTGGTGCCAGTTCAAAGGTGGACACGCATTGTAATTTCATTACATAATACTGACTCTTATTAAAGCAAACGTCTTGTGAAATAATCTTCAACCAAGCACTTGCTCTGCCATTAATGCGTTGGCATCTGAGGTTCAATGATGTTCGATTGAAGTGTTAGCAGAATGAACAGCGCAGACCCCGGTCTGCTGGCGAATAATATGACGGCATATTTGGTCCACGTTTACAGTTTGGTGTATTTTTTAGGCGGATAAATACAAAACCTCAATTTATTGACTTTGTCATTCAATGGCGTCCTAACCATTCAGCGCTATTTTATCAAGGTCATAAGATGGAGTTGACACCGCCATATCATAATATTAAATTTGGAGTCACTGTACTTTAGTTTCTATGTCTTTCTTGCCTTGTTGTAGTCCAGGTTATCCAGCTTATATGCAACATAATCTCTGACATGTAAATACAAGAGGATTCGCTGCCCTGTTTTTGCAGTTTGGTTCTATTTTTATTGCTTCTGATAACATGACTTTTCCACATCATGCTAGCTTCTTCCGAGTTCTTTTTGTTAGGTATGTTACCCAAAAGTGCAAGCTTAAACGATGCTTGAGGTGAAATGCTTTCCCATGGACTGAACAGATGTAATAGCCGAGTCTTCTGTATGTTTATTTCAAGTGTAGAGTGCACCACAACAACCGTCTTCATGTTTCAGAAGAAGTGACATTCTCGAAAAAGTCTTACTGCAGCCTTTACAGCTGTACTTCTTGATGTCAGAGTGAGTCTGCAGATGCGCACGCAAATTTGAGCGATCTGCAAATGCGCGTGCACAGTGCGAGCACCTGAAGGGTTTCTCGCCAGTGTGCGTCCGGATGTGTCCCTGTAGCAGCCAGGGTCTGGAGAACGCCTTACCGCATACCTTACACTTACATGGTAGAGTGTGCGTTCGTATGTGCATTTTAAGTGCGCCCAGTGATACGTATGTCTTTTCACAGTATTTACAGTTAAATTCTTTTTTAATCTGACTGGAACAGTGAAACTGCTTATGTTTCGACAGACCACTAAAGGTGGAATAATGTTTGTTGCAGCCGTCGCACTGGTATTTACCTATGTCTGACTCTTTCTGCTTTCTCTGATCTGTTCCAGACAGAGCCTTATTTGCCGTTGAATCCTCCTTTATGTAATCAGAACTTCCATTCACAGGGCTGAATGCTGACTTAAGTATATTTAGCTCATTCTCAAAATTTCTGCTTTCCAAGGTATACAGTTTTTCGGTCTGAGGGTGCATGTAAAAAGGAGCCATTCCAGGGTGATACACAGGAGGCAATAAGTTCCGATGAAGTCTGTAGGCTCCAAGATGTTCTGGAAACGCTGGACGGAGTGGGTAAAGGTCTGACAACGGTGGAAAGGTCATGCAGGGGACACGGAATGGATAAAATGGAAATTGGTGATGTACAGTTGGGATCATCTGTGTGTGCCACGCAGATGAGCCGTAGACTTTGGATGGTTCTGTTGGACTTCCGCTGGGACTTGGGATAAATTTTGGAGCCTCAGAATCCTGTTCCTGTTGTCTCAGACCCAAAGGGTGCAAGTCTCTATTCAGCAACGCCACCGCCTGAACAGGGCTCATCTTTTCAGATTGGAGACCCTTGTCCCGGGAACTACTTAAGTTTCCCTCTGTAAAAGAAAACAAAATATAATGGATCAATTGAATCCACATACAGTTATATCTCAGGTCTGTAAATGAAATATTTTGTTGTAAACTCTTCATTGTTGCCCGCTCCATTGTTGCTCAGTGACACTTTAATCAATGCTGGTCACATTGTAAACATTACCCATTACTCAGTGACTATGACAACTCTAACACGAATTCGTGATTACACTTATTTATACAGATGAAAAAATTATCTTCCCAAAATGTCTTTTTATGTAAAACTGATTGTCGGTATATTATGCTACATTCAGTATACTCCTTGGTCATCATTCAAAAGGATATTGTTCATTGTGATGTTGATATGGTTTGCAAAAATTGGATTTGCTGTGGTCAACATATCATATTTCAAATATAACTGACTTTGTTGACCTTTGGCAGGTGAAATACATTTGTTGCTTAAATGACATGCCGTGCATGCATACTTGCATAACTGTATTTCGTTGAATTAAGGTGTACAACGGAAGCTGCTGTGAAAAAAGTATTGCTTTCTAGTGGACAATGACTTTTAGTCTTTTAACATAAGAATGAATTGACCATTTGCTGAATTAAAGATCAAACTTTGTATATATTACTTTTAAAAGCATACTGTCAACTCAGAGTGTTTTAAGTCGATGGTCTGTGATGAATAGATAACATATGCAATAACATTGTCTACCTAAGTGTCATCATTTTCGCAAAATAAAAATATTTAATCGCGTATAGGAAAGAATGAAAAGTTACGGTTGTCTTTGGCTGCAGTTTCGAGAGTTTAATTTTGTAACTACAATCTCACTTTGCCTTTTTATTAAGTTTTTTGTCATTTCCGCCACTTGTTTCCAATGCTTGCTACAAATATTTAAAACAAAGGTATTTAAGATTTAAAACAATAAGCTGGTATTCATGAAAGTGAACACAATATTCATTTGGTTTAATATGTACACAGTCAATATTCTAGTAGAAGAAAACAAAACGACTGATTGCTGATAAAATATATACATTCAGAACAAGCCCTTCGATGCTAAACAGCAATGTGTTTAAACATCGCCAAAAGTGTACACTGAACTAATTTAGCAAATGGGACAAAAATTTCAGTTGGCATTCGGCCGCTTTAAAGTTACAAGAGAATTCACAATACACCATGCTTTCGTTCAGAAATGTGAGAAAAAGAATCCATCCAAGAATATTTTACCCTCACGATCAAATTTGTGCGCGAGGCACATGGCACAATCCTTCTGAAGCAAAATTCTGATCCTTGGAACTTAGAAAGGTATTTTCCTTTCCTACACCGATGCAAATGATCGATTTTTTAAAATCTCATCCGATTGCTAACATATACCTAAAATTAAAGAACAATCCAATGAAAGGAAATTTTCATTTTTGGAAAGAAATAATAATTTTTCATAGATCATCGTGCAGAATTAGTGAAACTTTTCCCCTCGAGAAAACAGATGATTAGCAATGTTGCTGTGGCAAAATTATCCCGTGGTACCCAGATGGAAGGTAATTTTACATCGCGTTATCGTTCCCATTGCAGGCAGCTATTTCACACCTTTGTCAGACTATATATCTTCCTCCATGAGTTGTACCCATTATAGTAATCGATGAAAGAAAATGTACGAAATATGAAAGCAAAGAAAGTTTTAAAACATTACTATTTCATATGATACTGAAAACTGTCCAAATCTGTTCCAAGTCAAGATCAGTACATTTTGCAGCCATGACTTTCACACAGACACGTAAGTCGCAAGCTGCATATGAGAGAGAGAGAGAGAGAGAGAGAGAGAGGGAGAGAGAGAGAGTGGTGTGTTACCAGTGTTCTGGGATGTAATAGGTTCAACTTGGGGTTTTGATTTGTCATAAAAGTAAGTACACGTACTTTAAAAATGGAAACTTTCTTCTCTTTGAATTGAAAGCTCCGCCAAATTTTCTGTTGTTCACACAAATAACATTCTCGGTAAGTCCCAAAGATCTTTTCTTTGAAAATTCTTACAGTGATGTTTCGTGGCAATGCATTCACTGGTGGCTGGTCGGGGTAAGGTTTCTATAATTCGTTATCAAGTATATCGTAATAAAGCAACCTGAAAGATGTTTGCATATAAAATTCAGCGGACCACGAATGTCAACGAGCCGTGTGTCAAAAGATACAGATAGGGAAAGACAGGTGCAAACAGGGCTAATTAATTCTATATAGAAGACAGGTGTAAACAGGGCAAATTATTTCTATCTATTAAACAAAATGGCACCTCAACACACTTGGGAGTGTCACAACAGACGCGTAACTTCAAATTCGTAAGGCTGAGACAGGTAAAACATGTGGATTATGGTCACTACCACTGTTGGCCACTAAATTATGATTAGGGCCTCTTGTACTGTTAGCCGTTCAGGTGGACCTTCCCCCCCTAACAACAAGAAACGATCAAACATTTTACGCTGTTCTGGCAAAGTATTAAAAAAAGGAACGAAAAGCTTCTTCACCCTACTCTTGAAAAATCTTGCATACACTGCAATAATTGCAAATGTATTTGAGTATGACTCTATATGTTCGACGAAGAAAGGAAAGTCAAATTTAAACGTACTTTCTTTTTTTAATCTCAAAGTTGGCTTGAATCTTTCTTAAATACTTCTAGTTTTCCGATCATTGTAAACTTTCCCCCACAGACGAGGAGAAAAGAAATAAAAAGGAAGAAAAGAGACTAAAGTATCAAGCATTGATGAAACTTGAAAAAGGTCTGGAGCGAACTGAGTTATCGAATTTACTGATAAGTCACTTTAGAAATACCACCAGGGAGAAAATCTATAGGAGATTCAAGATTTGGCCAGCAGGCCCGGCCATAGGGCAAGGCGAACGAGGCAACCGCCTTGGGCCCCGGGCTTTTAGGAAATGAACTGTATAGTGTAATTTTGTGCTTGAGGCCCCGCGCTCATCGCCTGAAGCCTTGGGCTCCACACATAATAGTGCCGGGCCTTTTGGCCAGATAATATGGCCCCCCCCCCCTTTATTATTATGTAAGTGCATCGTCGAATGCCTCAAATGTGGGTGTTTTACAACACCAACTCCATTCTAATTTAAATAGTTTGCTCACCCTCCCCATTAAATAGTGGCAATTTTGTGCTAACTGCCCTTCTGTACTTCTGTAGCTCGTCAGAACGATTGTACAAAATCGACAAGACATAGAACTATATTTGGTAGGCATACTGCCTCGTTTGCGTTTAATGAAAAAATTATACATCTCGTGGTATATCATTGATACAGTGTAATACTCTCTCTCTCTCTCTCTCTCTCTCTCTCTCTATATATATATATATATATATATGTATATAAAGTTGTTTGACAAGGATCAAAATGTTTACCTCACAAACATATCTTTGAAAAGAAAACTTATAAATGGTGCCAAAAAGCCCTGTCAGAGTCTAATTTCCCTTAGCGCTTTCATATACAAGAACTTCTTGATCGCAAAGGGGTTGAGTAGCACCTGCCACTTGTTAAACGGTAATTCACAGTCTCACTGCTCTATATCCTGTCAATCACTATACATATGCATATTGGGACTTATTTAACTGCTAGTATTGATTACAGGATATCAATTGCCCGCTATATTCCGTATTTATCTAAAGAATATTTATGGGATAAGTTCGTCTTGTTTGTAGGCCTATACTGTTATTTATTTAGTGTTAGAACCGGACTGTAAGGAAGGATTAGTGAGAGATGATTTGAAAGCCAGATAATCTAATTAGACCAAACATTTTAAAATTTCAAATACATCAACCGACTATATAAAAAACAGAAAACCACATATGCACAGTTTCACTTTTCATCCGACTGTGTGTTTTTGTTGATAATTTTTTTCAAAATAAAAAATTATATATTCCACGTCATTCAAATATGCAGATAGTTTAGTAGACAAGCTTCCTCCTACCCGTATCTGTTGAACAATGCTTTTATGTTTAAATTTGCTTTTTATGACGAAGAGCTTGATTGCCTCTTAACGTTAGGAAACTGTTTAATGTCTTTTTCTTGCGTCAATAACCATCAGCTGCCCCCCCCCCCGCCGGCACTTAAAGTGGTTAGTTGATGAACTTAATTCGGAAGTATGTGATATTGATCATTGTGTTCTAAAGATATAGAATTTTATAAAGCAGTTGTTTGTGTGTGTGTTGGGGCAGGGGAGGGCAAGAATAATATCTGTATCAAATGATAAAAATGTCAAAGTTTTCAGATTTTAAACAATACACAATTTCGAGCCAACATCTATCTACCATAGTTATATTTTCTTTTGAATGCACAAGAGAATTAGATACAAAACAAAGACCATTTGGATGAAGAATTTAATGAACGAAAAGAAGATAATTTGTGGAGTACATGCAATTTCAGTTAAGCTATAGGTACAGTTATTGACTGGATCATACTTTGCAAGGAATAACTTTAGAAACTGGATAGGAACTCAGTTGCAACGAGGTTTATGAATTATTTGCAAAATATCTGTAATTATACACACGGACAGACATGCATACATATAGAAAGGAAAATATAATTCAGTTAATGAGAGAGAGAGAGAGAGAGACAGACAGACAGACAGAGAGAGGTGATGGATATGGATACCTTTAGTGCTAATTAATGGACCCTTGGAGCTTGGGTTAGCAGCAGCTGTAACTGTGTCGCCAACAGTTGAATTTGTATTCTTCTCACCCCCGGGCTTGCTGTTCCTTTCACACAGGGGCCAAACAATCGGTACTCTAAGCACACCTTCTGGTTCCTGATTGGCATGTGTATCGTCCCCGGATAGTGAGATTGGCAGTGTATCGTCTTTCTGTTTGTGAATCAGAAACGAGCGTGGCATCCCCAGGTTTTGGAAAATAGTCACATACGATTGGCCCTGATCTTGAAATCCTTGACAGAAATGCTTACAAAATGTATTTCATCACTACATATAATTTCTTACATCCAGTAACCTTTTCAAGAGCGACATTTCTGCGTCATGGTACTCGTCTTTTCTTTGCAACGAGAACAAAGTTGGTGTTAGTAAAATTAAAGCAAACACAATCTGTTCATACCGTTTTTGAATAAGAAACGCGTCTTCTAGGTGATGCGAAAGGAAATACGCTGTGTTAGAGCAAATGTTGGTGAAAATAACAAATGTAAATCAGTCCTAGGGACCAAACCAATTGGGAACCGTGCACTAGCTGCTCCTGTCTTTGACCAATCATCTTCGGTCAGGATAACGAGAATTGGCCCGCCTACAGCGCGCTCGGTTTGTCCTCGTGATTGTTCTCTATTGACACAGCAACAGGTGTAAGTGAAGAAAGAAGGAATCAATTTATGGTTGAGATACCCTATATACCTGTATAAAATACACACTCGGTGACAAACAGCGTAGACTGATACATGTGTCAATGGAACAGATTTTTCGTTCTGCTTTTGGTTTCAAGCGATTAGCAAAGTTCTTAATGTGGTGCAGCATATGTGACGGCATATGTGACGGCAGATAAGGTTTTACGTTATGTGGAGTTAAATGCACTGAAGAACGCTGGTATACACGATAGTCTTATCTTTACGCGTCACAAGTCACGAAGGAAAATAAGGTAAAGTGGTAATCTTAAATGGGCTATAATGAAGAATAATGGCGATCAATTAAAGAAACACTTACACACGTGGAGCGATTGGAAAGAAGAACTGTGAAAATTGTTATAAAATCTGCTCGTAATTTCCGACAAGTGAAAACAAGCTTCGCATATATAAAAGTTACACTCGAAGGCTAACTATACAAAGGAAATTATAGCAAATGCGAATTAATCTTTTCAAAGCAATACAGAAATACGGATATTTGATATCGGTCCGTTTCCTAGTCTTGCATAAACCAGAGCGGTGGTATATTAAATAAGAGAGAGAGAGAGAGAGAGAGAGAGAGAGCTTTTCCCCCTCTTTGTCTATATTGCGGGGGAGGGGGGGGGGGCTAAAGAAGTATGTGATAGGTCTGTCGCACGAAACCATGGTACGGACCGAGTAGCGAAGCCCAAGAACACCTGCGTTTTCAACGTTTCTATGGTAGCATTGTAGACTGGTGAGGGTAGGGTGAGGGCATGCGATTTTGTCCGTCCACCCACCCACCCTAGACCCTCCTCCCCCGCTATGATAAATAATGAAACATAAATATTAACAAATTTGGTGTGTGTGTGTGTGTGTGTGTGTGTGAGAGAGAGAGAGAGAGAGAGAGATTTTTAATGTAGCTTAAACAATTTTAGTCATATGGCTGCGATGTCTTTATTGTAGTATTTTATAGTGATGTATAGCACTGGGGTATCATGCCGCAGACATGTACCATCATGTCCCACCCAGTCATATTGTCCTATTATCACAACTTCTGATTCAACATATGGTTCATGTAGAGCATATTTACTACATTTCCATATTTGATACATGTTATTTTTGTAGGGGATAAGTACTACATTTCCAGATTTGATACAATATGTGATTCATGTAGGGGATATGTAATAAAATCTGCGACATCGCACACACACACACACACACACACACACACACACACACACACATATATATATATATATATATATATATATATATATATATATATATATATATATATATATATATATATATATATATATATATATATATATATATATATATATTAGTACATTTAATTCTAACACACTTAGAAACTATGGTCGAAAGTTAGGTGAAAATGTATCCGTGTCACCACATTGTATGAAGATGCATAGCATCACGATTATGCCTGATTTTATGAACGTATATCGTAGGTTTACTTACGGTAAATTTGAAATGTACCAAATTAGAATGGTCGATATATTTGTAGATTTTTCATAACTGAAATATGTTGATAAAAATCATAGTATTCTGTCTTACAGTGTTTCTCAATAACTGCTGTCATGGAACTGCAACAAATTATTAGAAAGCTTTTTCTGAAATATCACAAAATCTATGCCAAGGCCAAATGTATCCAAGGTGACAGTTTAGCCAGATAAACCCCCACCGCATGGCAATTAAATATACGTGTATTACGATCATAAAGGTTTATCTCATTAAATAAAAATAACAAATACCAAAACAGATTACAACGCATTTCAGTTTCTCTCAATTGTTGCTAGTTGTATCATGACATCTTCTCCCCCTCTGGACCTGCCATGACGGCAAATGATGTTTGGAAGGAATGCGACAGGTGTGAGACGAATCATGCATTGCACTGGAATCTGAATGCGGGCGGGCGTTCTGAGCTGAGCATTTCTCCCCCACGTTGTCACCAAGCCTAAGACTTGAAAAACCTAATCTAAAGTGCATTCATATTAAGTGAATTCTTTATATATTTAAAAACTGATGGAATGGAATAGTAATCATATTCACACATAACTGAATCGGGATTTAATTGCACGTCTATCATTTGAACAATGCGGCTAAATTTGTCAATATATTCAATAGTAAACTATACACATATGCAAAACAAAAGTAAATGAAGCATATTTTGTGAAAAGATCGAATTTCTTTTCAACTTGTAGTTGTTTGCCATAATTTTTAATATCCTGCTCTTACAAACGAGATGAACGTTGTTTTCCATTCTCAGGTTTTCATCTGTTGCCGGTTTTTATTATGTTCATTATTCCAATCTCATATTTTGCTGCACCTAATTCTGTAAGCTCGTGGCCTGCTTTTAATACAAAAACCCCACCAAAACAACAAAGCAATCCCGAAACCA
Source organism: Sinohyriopsis cumingii (assembly GCA_028554795.2). NCBI lineage: Eukaryota > Metazoa > Mollusca > Bivalvia > Unionida > Unionidae > Sinohyriopsis > Sinohyriopsis cumingii. The sequence continues at coordinate 116,685,105 of CM068835.1, read as the reverse complement.
TACTGTACAAATGCGACATGTGTCGCAAAATGCCAATAAGTACAAAGGATATCGTTACTTACGTCAGGTGTATGTCTACTCATGCAGGTGGACACGTTTTCAAAAACCTGACAACCGCCTCATTAGTAACGTTATCCTTATTTAGTTATTAGGACAAAACCATTCTGCTTTTGAAAAAGAAACGCAAGTATATACCTGCTCGGCCGCCATATTTGATCAACCTATTCTTCATGGACAGTCTATCTGTCTTTCTGTTCGCTTGTCTACGGCGTGCTAATTTAGCATGTACTTGTGTATCAGTGAAGTGTTGTATCATTCAGTCGTACCGGTAGAAGTAGAAGGATCTATAATATTTGTACATAGAAGTTAGTTCTTCTGGTATAACAATGTGATGTCACATGATTACAGCAATATCTGGCGAATGATGTATGCCCTGATGTGAAATGATTATACGTCAGTGGCGTAGAAACTGCCCAATCAACCCTTGTAACTGCAGGGGATAGGAGTGTGTCATAATTGCCATTGTAAAGGTACGCCCCTCACTTGCAAGGGGTGTGGGTTGATTTGCGGATTGAACCTTCTTTCAGGGTATCCCCTTTACTCGGTTCTTGTTATTTAGGAGATGATCACCCTCGGTGTTATTGCCTGGATCGAGTAAACTTATAGGTGGAATAAATAGAGATCTGAGCAGATATATAGAACAGAATGACACGAGCCCCCGTACGAAAAGAATCAAAATTTAATCAATTACATAAACACTGGAGATAATACAGAATTAGTCATCTTACGATCGAGTGAACAATCGAAGTCGTTGCCTTGTATAATTGCATAACCTGCTTAGCTCTGGTTCCTCCAATTTCACCGTAGCTGTTCTGTCTTTTCGCCCTTTCTTTCCTTCCTTTTTCTTTCTTTTATCTAACCTTCCCACTGCTTCGCCTCCCTTCGGTCCTCTTTCTTTGTGAGTAGGTGGATATGTAAGCATGTAGATACACAGCTACATGATTGCGTCAGTGCGCAGGTACATCTGATGATACGTCGGAAGAGCTATTTTCCCTTGTGCTTTCAACGTTTTTCTCGTTCTTACCCCAAAATTGTGACCGTTGAACTTTCCGACCTCTGGTCCTTTGGACAAGTGTTTTACCAGAGAGAATATCTTTCAAATTCCTCTCGGAGTCCACGTACGTTTACTCTTGCAGCAAAGCTTAGACTAATTAGATGAGGCGATATTTAAAACTAGAAAATTTAGTGTGGGACACACACCCCTTATTTAGCGTAACCAGTCAGGATTAAATATATTTATGCCTTTTATAACTAGGCGCCAAATCTGTGGTCAGTTTGGCCTTCTACGTTGCGACTAACGGTTTATGGAAATTTTCAATTTTTGACAGTTCCACTATGAAATCGAAGTTTAACCGTGTCCCTAATAGTCCGTCTGGCTGCTATAGAAATAAAAGTGTAATTATTCTCACTACCGTCCACGACCGGACATTTAGAAATTCATGCAGTATAGCGATTTAACAAACGCCTGTTTCCATAAATCTAATAAAATTTTCTCTGGTCTCAAACTAATATGTTCTTCGTAGATCGACAGACATTTGCCCCCTCACAGCCATCAGACAATTTGTTTTATACTGAGAGTCAGACCCATAATTACGTTTTCGTGGGCGGGGACAGAATTTCTTACTATGCCACTTATACTATATAGAACTTTTACATCGTTCAGATTAGTAGCGTATTACATATTTAATAAAAAAAAGTCACACTGTAAGGTTGTTATCGCTTGAATAAGCTTTAAATTTGTTTCCTGTTTCCGTACGGTGTTAGTTTTTCTAAATAGTGCTGTAGAGTAGGGCTTGTAAATTAGTAAATAGTTTAATTATTGACGTCATCCCTAGATTTGACCTACTAGAAGTCCTTATATAGAGATGATTTATGTGGTATCTTTAATAGCTCATGTAATTATAACAATAATTGCTTCTTGAGAAAGAAATGCTTTTCGTTTTGCAGAGATATTTTTGTCATTAAATGCGTTAATATAATTTTATTTCCATGTTCTAATCGTTACCTAAATAAGTGAGAACATGCAAAGGATGAATGTTTTATGAGAGATTCGATACGATGACATGGAAAGCGCACGGCGAAACACTTCCTTTGCACCTTTATAGTGTCTGATTCAATACCTGATTCAGACTTGTGCACATATGAGTAGTCGCAAATATATGGTCATTGCTTTATTCTCACCCTGAAAGATCTACATCTTAGCCATAGAGAGCATGTTGTACAAGGTCTAGGGTAGTTACTTACCAAATATATATATATCCAAAGTCTGAAGGAAGCCACCATTTTAGAATAATATCATTAATCCACGATTGCGTTCATTTTGAATATTTCCGTTTATAAAAATCAACGTTTTACTTAAAATCCTTGACTAGTTCGGCTCTGTTTCTTTCACAGCACGGAGTGAAACGGTCTTCCGGAGAACAATCACACACATCACTTCACCTAACTCGTAAGAAGTTATTCTCGGACAAGTATTACTTTCCCAAGAACTTTGCTGTATTAGGCTAATGGATGTAAGTGCCGGGTGGAATTCATGATATATTTAACATTATTGGCGAGGACTTGTGGCGTATTCTGTATGATTCTTTTCCATTTTTCAGTTAATCAAGGAGTACGCGTATAAACAGATGACTAATTATTGGAAAGAATGTACTAATTTCTTTGAAAATGTATTTTTAACAGTATATAAGTTTGATGAAATTCTGAAGAAAAAGCAAACAACCTCCACAATGACAAGAACCTATGGCAATCATATTCCAGAACACCCACCCATATTCCAGAACATCCAAATCATATTCCAGAACATCCAATCATATTCCAGAACATTTAATCACATTCCGGAACATCCAATCATATTCCAGAAGATCGAGTCATATTCCAGAACATCCAATCATATTCCAGAACATCCAATCATATTCCAGAACACCCACCCATATTCCATAACATCCAATCATATTCCAGAACATCCAATCACATTCCAGAACATCCAATCATATTCCAGAACACCCACCCATATTCCAGAACATCCAATCATATTCCAGAACATCCAATCATATTCCAGAACACCCACCCATATTCCAGAACATCAATCATATTCCAGAACATCCAATCATATTCCAGAACATCCAAATCATATTCCAGAACATCCAATCATATTCCAGAACATCCAATCATATTCCAGAACATTCAATCATTTTGCGTACAGGTTGCGTATAATCCAGTTCATCTGAAATCTTGATGATATAAGCTTTTATTATATACCTATCAATTTTCTACCCAAAGTTGAGCTAGAAATTTACCGTAAAATTCCAAAAGTAGGAAAACGCCGTTTACTGATCCCACACTACCATATTCTCAAACAAGGTTGGAGCTACCTTTTCCTCGAGGCTTCCTGACTACAACTAAATAAGCGTGAATAACTGTGCCGTTTGAGTTTGCAAAACTCCATATGACTGTTTCTAGAGGAATTAAACCTTTAAATTTATTATGTTTCAACTAGTGTATTTCAACTTGTTGCGGATGCTGGAAAATATTTTTTTGACCTAGAAATAGATGAGCCATAACGAAATCTGTTATTCTATATAAATTTATGTAAGGGCAAATTATATCCCGGATATTTCATTGTAATAGTAGTAATTATAGGCTATGAAACAAATCTGGAGAATTATTGAAAAGAAAATGTGTCGGCTGCAAAAGATAATTTTATTTTTGCATGGTTGTCTTTTTCTAGTCTTCTTGGTTTAAACCACATGGTTTCAATGTTCTACAGCTGCGTAGCCAGTAAGATTCCTTTCCTTTCCTGGTTTCGGAATTCCAGGTGGGGTTGTGAGCAGTTGCAATAAGTGTTATATCACTGAAAGTGTGGTCAGGGAAGGAGAAGTGTTCTGCTACCGGGCTTCTGTACAGCTTTTTTGTCATCCAATCAGATCTATGAAGGTTGATCCTTTTGCGAAGCTTTTCAGTTTCTCCGACATACTGAAGGCTACAGATCTTACATGTGTTGAAATAAATTAAATTCAGTTTTGCACATTTTGTTTGGACCATGTATGTTTAGTTTTTCTCTAGTCACTGTGGTAAAAAATGTCCTGGTCTCTATCATATGGTGACAGGTTTTGCACCTGTTATCGCCACAGAGGCCGGATTGACTACGGTGGTCTTGATTAGTGATTGGCGTCAGCTACCACCTGATTAGGGTGTCCTTGAGTTTTTTTCGGTCTTCAGTAGTCTACTACAGGTTTGTTCGGGAGGATTAACTTAGTTCGTCCGACGATTCCACGATGTGCCAGTGTTTCCCCATGCTTTTACCTACTTTGAGGTTGTATGGATGGTAGGTCAGGATAAATGATATCCTATCAGTCTTTTCCTTCTTTCCTTATTTTATTAGGTCATCGCGATTTGTTTAATTAGCCCTTTGGGCTGCCTCCGCAATCATGTCTTTGTCGTAGCCTCGGGAAATAAATGTTTAGATAACTCCTCAGACCCTTTTAGGAATGTTTCATCGTCGGAGCAAATTCTGCGTTTCCTCAGTGGCTGGCAATATGGGATGTTCCTAATGCAGTGTTTTGGATGGGAGGAGATCCTGGTGCTTGTCGAAAGTGAGACCTAAGTTATACTGACATCCCATTGCACCGCTCCAGCATTAGCTAGTTTTTGGAGTTGGAGGGGACACCTCGTTTATCCTAAATTTCAAGGTTCGGTATTGAGTTGTATTCCCTGTCCTCTCTTAATTAATTATGACTGTGATAAAGAAGAGAACTAATAAAGATTTAACTTTGTTTAGAGGAATTTTGTTCACGTTTCCATTTGTTCTGTTCTGTAATGTTTAGCCGTTGCATACTTCCATCTCATTGGACATTATCGATCCAATAAGCTAGATTCCTTGCTTAACAGCGATTTTTGCCAGAGTCATCTTGTTTTGTCCTCGTGTTTTGACTTTGTGTTTGCAAGTGTTAATTATACACCACTTTTTAGTGTGTGTGTGTGTGTGTGTGTGTGTGCGTGCATGCGCGCGCGTGTCTGTGTGTGTGTATGTAGTATGGATTTTTAACGTAGCTTTAACAATTTTTCAGTCACATCGCTAGAATTATTGGATTGTGGCAGAATATAGTGATGTCTATCATTGGGGTATCATGCCGCAGATATGCAGCATGATGTCCCACCCAGTCACATTATCCTGACACCAGGTCGACCTGTTCTAACACTAACCTCTTAATGGTGAACGTCAACCGAGGCAGCTGCTTGTGCCATTTTATAAGTCTTTGGTATTTATCGGCAGGGATTCGAACCCGCTACCTCCCGAAAACGAGGCGGATGCCCTAATTACTTATTCCACCGGATCGGTCCCCTTCCTGGTGTGAGGACTGATCATATGTAGAGATGTTATCTCTCTATTTCTGTTTTATAAGTTGATGGTCCGAATGATAACTAGCTTAAAATTTGGTTTTCAATTTTGAAGATTATTATTCGGTTACTCGGCTATGAACGCGGACTTAATCGAAAACACCGTCACGGTTTGGTTTCATGGCATACAGTTAAAAAGATTTAAAGTTAGTTGTAGTCCATTATGAATCTAGCAGTCTGAAAGTTGTTTCCATTTTTCACTGTATATTGTCGTTTGAAAGTTTTATTTTCTCCATTTGGATCTAGTATATTCTTTCTTTTTTTTCCGTTCACTTCTATGCAGTTATAACTTAACGGTATCTTTTTCCCTTTGTGGTAGAACACGTATTCTTCCTCATTTGCTTCAGATAAGCTTTTTATGTTCTGGTTTAATTTCCGCTTGCGATAATTGCCGTTTGTGAGCTCTCTCCTTATGGTTTTTTCCTTGGAATTTTAATCTTTGGGTTCCTTTTACAGATCCTCGGTTTTTCCCCATGTGTTCGTTATATACCATTTTTGTTTCAATTTTCATTTCTGTTTTATCTTCTTTCTTCTTTGTTTTTGTTTTTGTTTTCTTGTATCCTTTTCCGTTTATTTTCTTTCCTTTCCTTGGCTTGTTTTTCATTTTCTACTTGTGCTTTATTCCTTTATTCTCGTATTTTCTTTTTTCTGTTTCGTTTCCTGCTTGTATTTGTATTGAACTCTCTTTTCCTTCTCTGATTGTTCTTTCTTCTCATTTTCTTCTATTATTCTTTTTATCTCTTCTATGTCGGTTTCGTCATCTTTCCTTTCATTTCATCGTACACCTTCATAGGTTGTATTGACTTCATTTCTAGGTTTTTCTCATTTCCTTTTGGTATGCATCTCCTTGGATCTTGGCCAGTGTTCCCACACTTGTTACATTTTCTATGGTATATACAACCCTTTTACCATGTTGTTACCTTAAAGCCATGCGTGGAGAAGAAAGGTGGCAGGATTATATTTGCATCTTCCTTCTTTATTTCCAAAATGCTTACTCCTGTCAGAGTACATCGTATTCTTTGTACTTGGTCGTTTTGCTATTTTGCACTTTAAATTTTGCTCCAAGCTCTTGGATGTTACTTTTTTTAAATGAATTTCATATGATTCACCGGTTATATGCAATTCGGTGTGGTCGGATTTTACATGTCTTTGCTGTAGTGTTTTGGAATTTACTGTCCCCTTATTCCTTTCACATCTATTTCATTTGTAAGTAGGAGTTTGTTTCTCCATTGCACAAGGTAAACGCTTGCTTGTACATCTTCCATTTTAACTCCTGTTGTTCATGATTGCTGGCATGATTTCTTTAGCATGGGGTTTCCTCTCTTCTTTTATGAAAGTCTTGAAGTGATAATTAACACCGGCCTTTTGATGATTCAAGTTGCATGTAATATTATAGAAAGTAATGTTTAGAATTGCATGTGATAAAATGTTACGGTTATATTTACTTTATGTTTTGTGATTCAGAATCCAAGATTCCGTTGGCTGTCTCAAGTAAGCCCGTCTATCTCATTCTTGGCACCCTCTCTCTCACTCGCTTGATTAGGTGGGATTGTACTGTACTGTACTGTACTGAACTATACTGTACTGTACTGTACTGAAACGAGGCTTCTTCACACCCATATAAATTTCAATGACAATGACACATTCTTTATTACACTCAGGTTACAATATGCAACATATGAGGTCAACCATTAGTATCTTATGTTACATGCGTGTAAATCAGACATAGACGATATGATTATGTTCCTATCAGTAATTGTAACTTAAACCAGATTGACAGCACTAGTACTCATTACTCCAATGAAATAAGAACAGGTCGAAACCGAAATACATAGGTATTGGTATATTTGGAAAGACAGGTTTTAAACTTCTGTATACGGAACACAAATTAGTCTGCAGTAAACTAGTTACCTTACAATGATAAACCTGTGGTACTTTTCTCTTCCTTAAGAAATGGAAAGAACACTAAACAAATTGAGTTTAGATGATTTGAAATTAACGAAATGTTGATAAAATGATATTATTTTAGATAGATTTCTTAAAACGCCAAGTTTCTCAGAACAAAATAATTCTTTTACCTTTGACACATTTGACACATTTAGTCTCGTGTAGAAGAGTTTGGATAGCATTTGCTTTCTTTGTTCTCTGAAATAGCTACATTCAAGAAGATAATGAAATTCATCACCCACACAGTTTTGCGCATAAAGCGTACGCAATCTACCATATCTCGGCAAATTTTCTACATGTTCGAAATTTCATTTCATTTGTCTTATATTTTTGATAGGTCTTTTAGCAAATAATTTTATAATTTTAATTACGTTTTAAAATTTCTGTATGTATCATCTTTTGTCGAATTAGTAATGGGTAATTCCCGTGTTTGTATAAACCGATCGTGAAGTCTTTCGTTAATTATTGTATCCAGCCAGAATTTGTTGGGAATGTTTTGATTAACCCAAATAAATTGAAACACAGTTTCCGATTGGATGTTCTGAATGCTCTCAACGAATCTGCTTCTGCCCTGTTATTATAATTCTGCAATAGCCTCAGGTACACGACATACGATAGTTCAGTTTGTTTACCGTTATTGAGATTTACCAAATATCTGTAAATGTAGCTGTGTTCTATGAAGCTCACCATAAAGCATATACGTGGGGTGGATTTAAAAAAAAAACAAACAACTTTTAGCACATATTTAAGAAAATCTAAATGAACCTGTTCGTCATATCTAATCTTTCAAATTTCCCTTATCGAACTTAAATCTGAACTGATTGATATAACTTCTAGAGTTGTAACAAGGTAACTAACAAACTCATACAATCAAATTCTGGATATATATATATATATATATATATATATATATATATATATATATATATATATATATATATATATATATATATGATGTGTGTGAGTATGCGTTTATAGTAAAAGGAGAAGAACTTTACAAGCTATTTGTCTTTCGTTCCAATCCTTTACCTTCTATATTATGCCTCATGTAATTTCCAGTATGTTTAAATCAGATGCCAGAACATGTCATCAATATGCACAGATGTTGTTCGTGATATGAGTAATCCTATGTCTTAATGATGACTGTTTGTATGTCAGCAAAGTCTGATCACATACAGCCTCCATAACGCCTCATTAAAATGCACACATTGTTTCCCATACTCGAATTCGTCTTATATCTTGCTGATATTAACTTATACCGCAAGCTTGATCAAAACCGGATCCAAATTACAGCCTCCAAAGCGTCAACAATGCAGCCAATCGCACACAGATGTCACTTGTAATCGAAATTGTCTGTAAGCTTGATGATATAAGGTTCCAAACCAAGTCTGATCAATATTTGATTGGAAATTGAAATAAAGTCATCAGAGAAGTAACAAGCAAATATGAATGGGTGCTCAACTGAAGCAGGACAATGTCAAATAAAGATGTTTGGTTCAGGTGAGCAAGTGATAGGGAAATATAAATATACAGTTTTTCCACAATTTCTCATGATTTAGATCTCACTGCATAAGTATGTTTACCCTGGCGCTTATTTAACCCATTTCAGCAATGTAAGAACTAATGCTTATTGATACTACAAAGGCTTTGAAGTCTCCAGGACAAATTAAAATAGACGCATTTACCCAAGCCATCTTTGTAATTCTAATTTGTTTCCGCCACAAGTAAGTCCTAAAATGTTGTGTAGCGGTTTGTTTTAAATTAGTAATCGGCATGCAACTTATCTCAACAGCACGACTCTACTGTGTAAGGAAAAGGTGATATTGCCTCTAAGCGGTGAGTAATTGTTTGGTAGAGTACAGATGCTGTCTTCAATGGATGTCGATAATTACGGAAATGGTAGTGGAGTTGCACTTGTGCTAATACCTGTGATACAATGGTCGCAAAATATATAAAGTTAGACATTCTTTATTTAGAAAAATGAAAATAATGGACAAGGTCAGACGTTTTCATATAACGGAAACAGACCTCTAACCCTTATATTTAAACAGCTAGATTCCGGTAAGGAGACGTCATACAAAGACTTTTAATTACATACAATGGACCCGGGAGTTTATATCGGTTGCTTTAGTTTCTGGAGCGTTTGCTACACATTTAATCCCCAATAAAATCGTGTTAGGCATGTCTGCAAATTGCTAGTATTTACATATATATTCGACTCTACAACACATTCCTTCATCAATTTGGGAACAATGACAGATGCATAAACAAGTTTCTACTTAATATTAACAAGAATCAGTTTAAAATCCTGTCCTATTGAAGAATTGATGTCCCATTGAAGAATTGCACATTTGTATGCTAATTCCACTGGGTTCGACAGTATAAACGCTGTTATTTATAATCTTCTGACTGAAGAGCTCTTGCACGGCACACAATTCAACGGCCAAAGACGATTGGCTAAAAAATTGTTCATGTGCCATTATGCTATTTAAGAATGAACTTTTGAGCCATAAGTTGCAACGCATAAAAATCAACGATGGCTTTATTAATAGAAAATATATCAGGAGCAAAATAAACCATAGGTTAAGGTGGAGTTCCTGCTTGGACGGGAATATCAGTCTGAGAGCAAGAAAAGGGCACAGAACGGAGTGTTCGGAAGTTACTGACCTTATCATCTCTTTTTATAGTATATATATATATATATATATATATATATATATATATATATATATATATATAGATGGGGATATTCTTCAGGACATCGCAGAACACAGGCCCTTTATTTTATTTTTCCACGATAAATGTATCTCATTAATTACATCTAAAATTTGATATTTTTCAGCACATTATTAAACTAACAGCGTCCTGTTGTCAATTGTGTTCAATTGATGGCATAGTGTCACTCATGGCACGTAAGGTGATGTCGTCCGCAAAAACTATCATTTTTCACTGGCACTCAAATGAAGAGGTAAATCATCACCTAAAACGAGAAAGAGCAAAGAAATAAGAGAGACTCCACTGTTGACGTATTGCAAAGAAGCTGTAACATTGACCACAGAGACTCACTGTTGCCTTCCTGTTAGTTAAGAATGAAACCATGCAATCAAACCTATGACATGAGTATTTCATGATGTACCAAATCAAAGTGCTTTTGAAAAAATTATATAGAAATTGCTCCAAATCTTTTTCATATGGGCTGCTTGCCATGTATCAACCAACTCTGTGAGAGCAGATTGGCATCAAACCTGATTGTGAGTTATGTTAAAGATTAGATTTCTTTAAAAATCGGCAAAGATGTGGCTGGTGAAATTGATATTGGTCGATACTTGTTTGCTAACGATCCATCACTTTGATTAAAGACTGGGAACACTACTTACTGCAACGATTTTCGTATCAATACGTGTATTTATCAAACTAGCAGTTGAAGGGACAGAACGTTGAGCTGATAGTTGAAGTAGTTTTGGTGAGATTTCATCTAGTCCAATTGCTTTAGTGCCATCGGTTTTCTCTAAAATGTCTATACCATCTTGAAACATGGGTAAAGGATCTGGAATGATATATGAGACAGGAAATTTGACTCCACGCACAGTTCTATAAGGAGTGAAAAATATTGTAGAAGAATGTTCTCCAAGGACTGAAGTTAAAGATGTGAAACAGTTATTTAGGTCGTCTCCAGAATTTAATGGCTCTGTGCTAGTAGGATTACAGCGATTTAACTTTGAAGGAAAATAAACAACGTATGAACTGGAATTAAATGTTTTCATATATTTCTGATTTCAATTTTATTCTCAGTTATTCGTGAAAAATGACCAATTTTAGCTTTGTATTCAGTTTCTGTGTTTTTTTTGTAACTTGGTTTGTCCCGCTTTTTTGCGAAAAAAATCACGCAGTTTCATGGCTTCCTTTATTTCAGAATTAAACCAGTCAGGTGATGCTTACGTCTTTTGACCCATTGTTTCGTTTAATTGGAGCATATCAGTTCGCAGAATGACTCATGTGTTTTATTTACGTGTTTTACTGAAACAAGGTATTTTTTATTTTAAAAAACCCATTGATAACATGTACCTATTTTATAGACTCATTCTGTACCTGTGCAATATATACAAATTTTTATGTTGAAATTATTAGGTTGCCTGGAACTTCAATTAATGCGATGTATTCGGCGTGTTACAAGAAAATAAATAAGTGCTGGACAATTCCAGGCTAAGCTAACTGGCACACTTGTTAATGAATATTGCCAGTGATATAAAAATTTCACTCGTTTAGGTCAGATAAAGATGTGAAGAAAATGTGTCAAGAAATCGAAAAACTTCTGAGCAATAAAAAGTTACGATATGAGATGTCTATCACTGCACTAATTTTTCATTAGCAAGAACAACAGCCAACAAATGAATATGATGACGGCATAACATCATGAAGTATGCAACTATACTACTGACATTGACTTTTATTTTATTGACATTTACTTTCCAAATTTGGTTCCTTAAGCACAGGAGTATTGCCGTAACTACGTAACATATAACTGAACGAAACAACAGCACATATTTTTTTTTAAAAACGTATGTTTTATCTCTAAATTGTTCCACGGTTTTAAGACGCCATTATTGCGATTTCTTTAATGTTTCATAAACGTTAAGCTTCCTTTAACTACTTTTTGCGAGAGCTTTATATTATCCTCACTTAAAAAGGCACCTGTCTTAAACTATATGTTGGCATTCTTCTAAAAACGGTGTTAATACAAAAGCTTGAATGCACATAGGATTTCATCAACTGGCATATATATAAACCTGATGAAGTAGCATATTTTTATCAGTTGTCGCCTCATTGTAAAGTAAATCTTATAAAGCGGGAGAGAGTATGCCGGCAGGTGCTGTGACTGAAGACGAAATTCACGCCTTACTTCATAAAGCTACCACTTTTTTGTTGTCATTCACAATTTTATAATAGCACCAGCGGTTAGGTCACCGTATATATATGAGAGTACCACACCTTCTAAATGATTAGAAACTATCGCAACGATGTGTCAAGTAAAAAAAAAATCTTTTTTAAATTAACAATAATAAGGGACCAAATAGTCCACCAAATGTGTTCTCTTGGTCATTTTATAATACCTAGAATTATTCAATGATTTTTGTTGTTATTTATTTATTTATTTATTTATTTAGCTTGTGACAAGAGAAAACACCGTTCTGGACACAGACGTAAACATGCATTTTGTTTATTATAACACAACGGTCACCTCTATTAATGTCATGACGACACATTATACAAACCTTATGATGTATTGTAACAACAATTAGCAACGCCATACAACACCATCTAATATCACTGGTCAACAGTGAAATCATTACTGACTTGAAAAGGCCCTAATCTGTAGTATTTTGGTGTGCCGAACACGAATATAACCGTGAAAAATTTGTATTGGCTCTCGTTTTGAAGATATTCATATACCTCATTTTCTATGTTTCACTGTGTAAATTTCTCCAGTAGGACTGCAGCAACATCCGGAATAATGATGTAACATTGCATAATACCATCATGCTCACATCATCCACAGTTGATTGCATCATTTTCTGATGCAATGCAATACTAATGCCATGCGGCTGCTGAAGTAAGTTGACGTCAGCAGTGTACTATACATGTGTAGGCCTATTATACTAATGCCAGGTGGCTGCTGAAGCTGACGTAAGCAGTGTACTATATAAAGCCCAATCAGATAGGTTCAGCATTTAAAATATTTTAGACGTTGTGCGAGACTGTTCAAGCTACTGTTACATAAAACTTATTATTTTATCCATTTACGTACAATAAAGAACAGTAATGCCTCGAAAGTGTGTTAATACCGCGGACAATTTTTGCTATATTTGTGGGGAAGTGACATTTGCCAACCAGAAGAAAAGTATCAATTCTCAAGTGAAGAAGGCATATCATCTTTACTTCGGATGCAAGGTTGGTGACCAAGACAAGCCTTGGGCTCCGCATATATGCTGTGCTACATGTACAACACAGCTTTCACAGTGGTTGAATTGCAAAAGGTCATCAATGCCGTTTGCAGTCCCAATGGTGTGGAGAGAGCCAAGCAACCACCTAAATGACTGTTACTTCTGCTTGGTTCCTCCTCTTTCCGGCGGAATAACGAAGCGAAAGAAGTCGAGAATAGTCTACCCAAACATTCCGTCTGCATTGAGACCAGTTCCACATGGTGAGGGACTTCCTATTCCAGAACCTCCAGCAGAATATTCTCTTGATTCATCTGACGAAGACAAAGGTGAGTCGGCCTGTTCTTCTCCTGGTCTATCAGCATGCAGTGATCCAGATTTTCACTGTGGTGCATCATCAACCCCACACAGAATAACACAGGAAGAACTAAATGACCTGATTCGTGATTTGGACTTATCAAAGAACAAGGCAGAATTGCTAGGATCAAGACTCCAACAATGGAATCTTCTAGAAGAAGATGTCACAATTACTGCATATCGAAAGCGCCACCAGCAATTGGAGCCTTTCTTCAGAAAGGAAAGTAATCTGATATTCTGTTCCGATATTGAGGGCCTCATGAATGCTTTAAAAATCACTCATGACCCACAAGAATGGAGACTATTTGTGGACTCTTCGAAACTGAGTCTCAAGGCTGTGCTTTTGCACAATGGAAACATTCTTCCATCTATTCCAGTAGCGTATGCTGTCCACATGAAAGAGACATACGATAACGTAAGGCAGCTACTGAATTCCATTGAGTATAACAAGTACAGCTGGCACCTCTGTGGTGATTTGAAGGTAGTTGCCCTTTTAATGGGACTGCAGCAAGGATATACAAAATACATGTGTTTCTTATGCGAGTGGGATAGCCGAGCAAGGGAAATGCACTACATGAGGAAGGAATGGACTCACAGGCAGAATGTAGCCGTTGGAGAGAAGAATATCCAACACCCAGCTCTGGTTGAGGCTCAGAAAATCTTGCTACCACCCCTTCACATCAAGCTAGGTTTGATGAAGAACTTCGTGAAAGCCATTGACCGGACTTTGCCAGCATTCCGATACCTGCATGAAAAATTCCCTCGACTCAGCGAAGCAAAGATTAAAGAGGGAGTTTTTGTGGGTCCTCAGATTCGAGAGCTTTTCAAAGATGACCGGTTCAACAACTTGCTGGAAGGTGACGCGAAACAAGCATGGAATGCTTTTCGCCTAGTTTCTACAAACTTCGTCGGAAATGTTAGGGCAGAAAACTATAAGGAACTAGTAGAAGACATGTTGATGAAGTATAAGAAACTTGGCTGCAATATGTCTCTAAAGATTCACTTCCTATTGTTAGTGATGAACACGGCGAACGTTTTCATCAAGATATCGCAACAATGGAACAAAGATACCAGGGAAAATGGTCCACTACAACGCTGGCTGACTACTGCTGGACACTCCTCAGAGATGCTCCCGAACAGCTGTACAAGAGACAGGCGAAGAAATCTAAGATGTAGTCAATGACTTGATTTTTTATAGGTAGGCTATTACAGTTTACCTTTTACTATTGGAATGCATTTCGTTATGTAAACATTAATTTCTTGCAGATTACAAAAAAACTAGAGCCAATTTTGCAATTTGACTGTCATATTCGTGTTCAGCACATAAAAATTGATAAGAATTGACTAATTTTATTTCAGTAACATGACTTTTGTAAAAATTTGTTGTCCAGTGTATCCTAAACGTGATTTGCTAAAGAGAATATCGAATTTATAAATCTCGTTGAAAAGTTACACATGTCTCTGGTGAAATCAGTTCGTGGCATATAATTCTATTCAACTAGTTTCATAAATGTCATATCAAACAAAACATTTGTGCGATATTGTTAGCATGATGCGATGACGACATGATGCTGTCTAATCACCACTGAGTGTGTGGTCAATGCAACGCAATAAGGGACGCTTGCTTCACGATATATACTGTTCAAGAGTTACAAAAAATAGTTCTAAGAACGTTTACGACAAGATATTGCCTTCCTTTTCTATCAGATGGTTAAAAACAATGTGCGCCCGATTTCTTTTATTGCAACCACTACTTTCTCGACTGCCAGTCAAAGCTACTTCTTCATAGCTCCTCCTCCACTACATCAGTTTGATGGATCGATCGACAGAACAGAGTTAGATCCGCCTCCTTATTAGCATACCATTTCATGTAAAATCTCGGTCTTTATTATAGCAAAACTATCTGTCAAAATACAGTAAAATGTAAGCATAAACCGAAAATACAAAACGTACAATAAAATATCAGCATACACTGAAAATATTACAAACAATAGGATATCTATATAAACTGGATATAGCACAACATGATATATATATAAACTGGATATAGCAAAACATGATATCTATAAAACTGGATATAGCATAACAGGATATCTATATAAACTAGATAAAACACAACAGGATATCTATATAAACTGGATATAGCACAACAGATGAATGAGACATTTTAAAGTTATGACACATTTAATTACTATGTTATACAGTAGTCATCAAGGTGTCGGAGCTGCTCCAATTTGTCAGGAAACAAGTTTCCAAAATGGCTGCATTACATAATGCTCTCGCACCGACAACTATAACAGAAGTCATCCGCTCTACTACCACCACTGCTACTACCATTACTGTTCCAACTACTACACTTACTACTACTACCACTATGACTACTACTACTACTACGACGACGACGACAACGACGATGATTAAATACATACACTATTACCACCACTTCCTTTGCTTCTCACTTTCATTGTAACTACTGCTACTACAATAGCCAAAACGACTGTTTTAGTAAACGCCCGCCCCCACCCTCCGACAGTTTGAACACCCCCTGAGATTTAAAAAACATAATGGATATAATGCATTGTCGAATTTCTTTCCGGTTGCGGGAAAAGTCAATCTTAATTGACGAGGTGAGTTTTATGGGACAATAAATCCATAGAAGGTAAACTCTCTGTCGTCTGCATCAAAACATATTTGCAAAGTATTGTTTTAATATTTCTCCTAAAATTAAACGGGCAAGTAACTAAGTCAATCCGGTTAAAGGACGCGACTCCCAAAGTCGCAGAAATTTGCGGAGTTTTTGGGAGTTTATTGAAGCTTATTAACAACATAACTCATCTGGTCTTAAAATAGACTGGCCCTGGCAAATCTTGTCTCAAAATAGACTGGCCCTGGCAAATCCTGTCTCAAAATAGACTGGCCCTGGCAAATATGATGGAACTCTTGTTTGGATTAAGGGTGAACAAGATGACAGTGTTAGAAACCCCCAAGAAACAATCACTTGAGACCTTAGAAATTGATGAATGATAAACTTAGTTTTGTGCATTTTTATATGCATGTATCATTGATACTTTTCGTTTTTAAAATTAGTAGGGACTACAATATGTTTTTAGTTTTTTATTCCTAGGTGATTACTAAAGTACTGCGGCATCTGCTACCACCAATATTAATACGACTATTGTTATCGCAGCTACTTTTAACTGCCGCTTCTACTATTACTTCAACTTAAGTTACTATGCGTCGGTCTCTAAACTTACTATTGACTCTTTAATATTGCTACTACCACTACTAATGATACTCGTTCACTATCACGTGCTCACCCCCACCCACCCCAAAAATATGTAGTGACCTACCGATACTATTGCAACAAATACGTTAGAACAACAAGCACTACCACATTCGGTACTTCGTCAGTAAATTCGACTATGCTACAACATTCAGTACCTCGTCAGTAAATTTTAATATGCTACCACATGAGGCAAACCATAAACACCACATTCTTTTAGCTCCAATTATGTTTGAGATTTTTTTAAAATCCATTTAATTAGCCCGAAATTATTAATAGACAAAGCTATGCTATGCCCCGTTGAAATTACCGACAGTGAACTGGCCATGGTGTTTGATCCCAGATCGATAGTTTTGATAGTGCATAGGGATAGTTGCGGAAATCAGTCCAAATTATTATCTTGCTTCCGACCCTTATAGTGCCCAATAATTTATATTAGACACTCCTTCCGCTCCTGTTCGTCTTTTCACATCACGGTCGTCCGTTTTGCCATTTTTTCCTATTTATTCTCTCTATTATCATCACTTACATACTACTACTACTTCTCTCTATTATCATCACTTACATACTACTCTACTACTGCTGCTACTACTGCTACTACTACTACTACTACTCCTCCACAATCATCAATTCATATTTACACGCATCAGACGGAATTTGGGCGTTGAAATACGAGAACGAATTTATTTCGTTGGTATACAATGGATGACAGTATCTAAAGCACGCAATTTTCAGTCTTTGCATACTCATTAGCGTTGTCAATGTTGTCTGTAACAGTGGTACTATAAAGGGTGGCCGATATGCCCTTTAATCATCACTTCACACGTTGTTAACCCTTCCCATTTTCTTTCCAAATCTGGGCAACATTAAGCGATAGAAATTTGTCTAAAATGTGATTATTAATCATGTATGAAACAATAAATGCCATAGAAATCACGAATATAACGTGCATCAACATACATATAAATGACACTGAAAATAAAACGGTTTCACTAAAATGTAATACACTGTACTCCCAATTGTTACTGGTAATTAGAGTTTAGAAAAATGTCTCTTTCTGCTTGTGTTCAAAACATGCATATAATCCTTTCCAATACATTGTTTGATCATTGCCGTTACACAAGATGATAACTTGTTTAAACAGAACGAACGTAATAGCAACACACGAATACACACTTTCCGTTTATTTGGTCTCTCTCTCTCTCTCAGATCGAAATAATGCTTTATTTGTGGTTATATCTGCAAGTTATAAGATAAAACTGCATATTTTTGCTGTAATTGGGACAGTAATTAACTCAAGCGTATGTATGTATGTATGTATGTACGTACGTACGTACGTGTGTGTGCGTGCGTGCGTGCGTGCGTGCGTATGTATGTATGTATGTATGTATGTATGTATGTACAAATATCACTGAAATCAACCAAGAAGTGATGAACTAATTCCAATCAGACGATTGGTGGCGCTGTACAGTTTCGTATTTTGCATCGGGTCACTCTTTCAAAAGAACAACATAACTGGTGAGCGCCCTCATTGTTCCAAGAGTTGAGTCATTAAAGGGCAATAATTCTTATAAATGATGCATATATATCAATTGTTCAAAATGCGCCTTTCGAGATGATATTCATAAAATGTACTTAGTATGACAGAAACCATTGATAGCCTCTCAAACATTGCATCCAGCTGTAAATAAAAAGGGCAATAACTCAGAAAAAAATTGCTGAAGCATAGTTCATTTGTCAATATGGGGATCTTCTGATGATACTTATTATAAGTAAAAAGTTTTACGTAAATTAATAACAAACTTAAACATAAGTTGCTTCTGCAAGATATTGTTACTGAATCAAACTGCGAGTTTCAGAAGGCACTAACCCTCACCCACCCAAATCGCACGAGCCATATGATTTTTGTCAGCTTTGTCATTTTAGATGGTGATGATGCCATGCAAGAGTAAGACATCAATCAATAAAGACAATTTTAGACAAGTTATCTGCATAACGTTTTGTTATATACTTCAGCCAAGTCAAAAAGTGCAATAATTCTGTATAAACGACAGTAATTTAGATAAAAATTGCGATTTAGTGAGATTTTTAATCGATCTCAACCACATTCGGTACGAATTGTGAGATAGCGTGAACACTGTGGTTTGTTAACAGGCGCATCTTCAGGTGACGACCGTCCATCAAAACAACAAGACAAGTAACTTTTACAAAACTATGACGGAAGGGGATGAAGTATACAAGGAATCCAATATGCTTCCTTCTGAAAGGATGAGCTATAAAAAGTACAGTAAATAATAAATGCATACTACTAAATACTACTATCACTACTACAATTACTACTACTCCCGCTATAGCCACTATTGTTTCTACAAATACTACCGTCTGTACTTGTTTATAAGAGAAGTCCAACTGCAAAATGCACATAACCAGATCTGCCGTCGCATAATGCGCCGGCAGATCTGGGTCGGTGCAGTTTGTTAGGAGTAATCAGTAGAACAAACAACACAGACCTAGGTCTGCAGGCGCGATAGGATGCGGCAGATCAAGTTATTTTTTATTTGCAGTTTGACTCCACTTATAAGTAAGTAAATATGGTGTTATAGCAACAAAAACAACACTAACAAATACTACTACTACTACTTCTATTAGCACTAATTTTTCTGATTCAATTTCTCTTCTATTACACAATTTATTTTTAGATTCACGATGAAAGTGGCTGTGGTTGATCTGAGCACAGCCAGAGTGATATTATGTAAGAATAATAATTATTATTATCGTTGCTGTTGTTGATGATGATGTTACAAGTTTGATAACACATTACTATGGACCAAGGCTCCTTGACCGAGAAAACCTTACCAGAGTTTGGACGCGCACCTGTAATACATTCTTTGTGGATCAGCGTGGTTGACCTGAGAGTCAGCACTCTAAAAAGCCTCTGACTTTTTGTCACTCAAGAATATGATGCTCCAGTCCATTATCATCACAATGTGACAGGCAATTTAGCTCTGCACGGTTTATTGTTAGCATCGTGGAAAAAAAGATAAAGTTATGTGTATCATCGCTTACACCTGTTCCATAAGAAAGGAAACTACAGGTAGTGTTCCATCACAATTACAAGAATATGGCGAGAGATGGAGATGGTTTACCATTTCCTAATAGGATGAATTTCGGAACACAGTGTGCATCACCCTTATTGCCATTTTATTCCTTTAATTTAGTTTCTTTCAAATGGAAGCCACCATAAAAACATGTTCCTTGAGCAGTGCCTAAATCACATAATACAACCATTGCATCCTGGAGATGAAGGCTGTAGGAAATTTTAATTACAATACAGACGTATTGAGACCTCTTCTTTGGCTGACATCTCTCAGTAAATACATATATGAAGGATAATAATAAAACGAAAACAATAAAAATGACGACAATGCTATTACTACTAGATAAAATAATAATAATAATAATAATAATAATAATAATAATAATAATAATAATATTATTATTATTATTATTATTATTATTATTATTATTATTATTATTATTTCTAATAATTCTTCTTGTTCTTCTTCTTCTTATTATTATTACAAGTACTACATTTTAACGTTAGGTGAATTGGACACTTAGACTATCATTTACCTTCTGACGTCCAACTCATAGCCACTTAGTATATTTGGTTGACGATTGACGTTTACGGTGGACGGACAGTGCCACAAAGATATTATCCTGTTTAAACAAGATCTTATTTCATTTAAACATAATACTATCTCGTTAAAAGATTATTTTCTCTTAAAGATTATATTTTTTTTCATTTAAATAAGATATCAATTTGTTTGAGCAAGATATTATTTCGTTTGAATAAAATGCCATCTTGTTAAAAATATTTTGGAAAATAAAATAGAGGCACTATACAGCGACAGTAGACTTTAAAAATTCCGAAAATTCATAATAGCCATATTCAAAACAAAGTTATCTCTCAGTTTATTTAGAGCAATTCAATCATTCCAGAAACATATATTATAATTGCGTTAAGAAGACACAGAGCGGCCAAATTAAATAATATGAAGGAATGAAGGATTGAAGACAGTTTATATATGTTCGTTTTGTCCTCGATTCCAGCGGCTTATTGATTGATGTCCTTTCTTAATGACTACAAACATGCTGTCACCGTTTTTTTGTTGTTGTACTGACTGATTCTTACACAACAGTTCAAGTGTATTATTTAGTCTTCTCTTTTCGTTACAGCTTCGTCTGTCAAGTCATTGTCTAGAGAAACCCTAAATGGTTGGTGACTCTCCCATTCGTTTCATATTCTTCTTCTTCTTCTCATCAATATTATTATTATTATTAATATCAATATTATTAGCATTATTATCATTATTATTATGATGATTATTATTATGATTATTAATATTATCAATATTATTATTACTATTATCACTATTATTATTATTATCATTATTATTATTATTATTATTATTATTATTATTATTATTATTATTATTATTCGAATCACAGCTAAGAAAACGTTACATCACCTTTAATTACTCGTATTCATCAAAATAGCGTTAACAATTCAATTGAATACGATTTATTAACCGTGTCAGCTAGAAATCCATGTAGAAACAAGCATTCGTATACATGGACATGGATTTATCTATACGTAAATAGAAAAATGAATTTTATCCATACTAGGAACAATGTATTCATATGTGTTATTGTTATGTCTATTTAATTTGCTTTCTTTGTTAGTTTTATTTTAATTTTTTTAAATTTCATTACATGCTGTTGTAATGTAACATTGTATGTTGGACTTGACCTTGTCTAAAATTGAATTCATTTCTGCTTGACCTGAATTTAATTTTTTTATATTTTAGTCTGTGTAAACAAATACATAGATAAATTATTCTCTATGTGTATGATATTAAAATTATTATTATTATTATTATTATTATTATTATTATTACTACTACTACTACTACTACTAACAATAATAATAATAAAACTATAAGTAAATATGTTGATTTGTGTCTAGATCTAGGTTTTGGAATTTTCTTAGTGTATTTTACATAATCCAGATTATGATTTTTATTTTGTAAACATCAGGATCATTCTAGAAGGTTATTTTCCATTATGTAAATTTTATTTTTCGAAAATACTAATTGTGACCTGATGTCAAGTAGAGAACTATATAATCTTGTAGCTGAGAGGATTTATCCAGTTATGCTTTAAGACCAGGCTTTTTAAAATTGCATTATATATTGTGTCCAGTATTTCATTTCTTAGCTGGAAATTGTATTTCTTCAAATTATTGAATTCAAGTGATTATATTTTCTCGAAATACAAAAGTGATTTGATAATTTTTTTTCGACGGAGAAATTCACTGGAATTCATAGTGAATTCAAATCTGGAATTATATTACTGTGATTCAACAACACTCTTCAAGTTACCACAGACGAATCATCGCCGTCAGTATGTTGGATTTATTCTGGACTTTTACTGAATTTTATTCAGAACTTTAAATTATTTGGACTAGTGTCTACAATTCTTGGATTATTTTATGATTTAGTTCTCAATACCGTAAGTTCTTTTTTCTC
Source organism: Sinohyriopsis cumingii (assembly GCA_028554795.2). Classification (NCBI taxonomy): domain Eukaryota; kingdom Metazoa; phylum Mollusca; class Bivalvia; order Unionida; family Unionidae; genus Sinohyriopsis; species Sinohyriopsis cumingii. The sequence continues at coordinate 116,662,528 of CM068835.1, read as the reverse complement.
ATTTTCATTTTGTGTTCGAGGGAAATAAATGATTTGTTGAATCTTAAAAAGCTTGTTACCTTTCACTCTTTTCTGTTTCTTATGTTAAGAGAATAGACTCGCAACAGTTATGCCCCATTGCCTCTTACGTGCAAAATACGAACGGACTAGCTTGACTGTAAAAAGGTTATACTAAATTGGTTCAAATAATAAAACGTTAAATTATCTTTTTAAATCTTATTGCTAGTAGTATGGAAAACATGTGTATACAGTTACCAGCGGTACTATCAATGCATTCATAAAATTTAGTTACAAAGATTCGATTTCCCTGTAATGGCGCAGAAAGCGTGGTAAACTAAACTTAATACGTCTACAGATACACACATAATGATCAATGGGTATCCTCCATTCTTGATTACTGAGATTAATTCATCCTATTTCTGTAAGTACTTCCCAGACGTCACGGAAGTATTGAAATAGTCAGCCGAATATAAATGGACAATCAGTGGAGCATACCGTAGCTGTTCTAATATACGCACTGGTGGCGGTGTAATTTCCGGGAGGGTGGTGGTGGCCTGGAATATGTTTGACTGAAAATGTTCATAAATGAAGTTGTTTTAAAGTTTCTAACAGTCGTTGGATTACTCATGTACTGTTGATATTATTAGGACATACCATAATGGATATATACGGATCTATCAGCCTAGATAAAGTAGGAATATATTTATGTAGAAAAAGGGGTGTGCGCGTTTATTAGAAGGGAGCTTCTATTAGAATACCGACGGCATTCTTAAAAGCGTGAGTGAATTATTACTTGAATCCACAGCTGAAATACTGGCTGAGAATGTGACGTCTATATTGGCTGAGAAGGTGGATTTGGTAAGTCGACGAGTCTCAAGGATAGCAAATCAAATACATCGATGTGTGTGCTTTGTATCCTTGGCTATGTGAATATGCTCGATCCCTTCATCTTCACATTTTGGCAGAAATCATCAAAGTGGAATACATTCACAATAACGTAGATTTTATCAGATGTCAAGTTTTACCACAGACGAGCTGTATCCCTAGACGGCATCATCTTGGAGCACGTCGAACAGAACAAAGAAAGATGACGGCTTGCAAAAGTCATGCTGAATTGTTTGTGGGAAAAACTGGCTCAACGTCCAATATTCGTAAAGACATACTAATTGGGTTATCCAAGCCGATCAACTAATCAATGACTAAAGAAACTCGTTACGTTACGTGGAATTCATTCATGAAGATTTCTTCTTAGGGAAGTGCGAAGAAGTCAAAAAGTTTGCTCTATCCAACAATTTTAGCAATGTCATCACTCTAGATTATCGAAAATTACAAATCAATGACGAATGCAAGATGATTCCTGTTCCTTTGACTGGCTTTTAATGTCTATTAGACGCGTTTAAATGAAGGTGGCATAAATATATAGAAAGACTCAATCCCAAATATTCATCTAGAGCAGGATTTGTCTACTTGGGAGAAGGTTATGAAGTACAGCGTTTTAGTAAACACGATAATTCATAAAAATAAAATAAATAAAAAAAAAACCAAACAAGAAAAAAAAAGAACTGTATTTGTTTTATCATGCAAGAAAACACGAACTGTTTCTTTTATATACAAACATCAGCATGTTTTGCCATTAGAAAACATAAACTGTTAGTCATTTTACATTGTCAAAGAACCCCACCCCAAACTATAAAACACCTCTCACTTCTATTCAATATGATTTCCTTTCAGCTTCATCTTCCGACAAAATAGCGTTTCTTCATCCTTCCATGCTGATTCTTGCACCGTATGCGAAAAGACGAAGAAAACAGTAGGACTAGAGCATACACATTTGTTAGAGGTAGTCTCAAACAAGTTTTACGATGGCTTACTTTTGGCAGCACCTCAGTAACTACAAGGCATCAGTCACATTGAAATAAAACATTTTTTATTCAAAAGAACTCCATAATGTAGTTTGGTCACAACTTCTTGATCAAAGAAAGAATTGATACTCAATAAAAAAAAATCAGCTTGAAACCGGGTAGAAGTGGTTCTTTAGGTAATATCATTATTCGTTCACTTTTAAGATGGGATCCTAATACCAAAGCTAAAAAAGAAAACCTAAAATACAGAAAAACAGAAGAAAGCGAAACGAGTTCACACTCGAAGAAGAAGAAAACCCACACTAGAATAACTCATAAAGAGAGGCACTGCCTCTAGAACGCACGCGTACTTAAAGCACCTTGATATGCGACCGTCTCTTCTGCCTCTAGAACGCACACGTGCTTAAAGCACCTTGATATGCGACCGTCTCTTCTGCCTCTTCTTCTCGTCCGTTAATGATGATGGCAGCAAAGCCTGACTTAAGACCTTATTTGATGGGAAAATAGAAACCCATCTCCGAAGAAAACTTCAACCCCTCTTGACTTCTTTTACTTGTTGAAGAGACTGATGCCAACAAAAAGGTGAACTCTTCTAAGACAACACTACGAGACAGAAGAGGCATGATACAAAGTATGCTGTATCTGCCCAAGCAAGAATTGCCATGATATATCTTGTTGAGAATACAAATAGGACCTAACCTTAAGTTGGTGCGACGTACGTACAGACAAACAATGATAATTTATTCAGTACAATAGGCCACATGTCTAAATTATATGCATACATATAACAACAAACAAACATATGAAGCGAGTTTACGAAGTACAAGTACAGCAAGTATAAGTACTTATATTTTCATAATAGGTTTCTTTTCTCCCTGCCAAAGGATAAAAACTCACAAACTCATGGAATAATTTCTTTGAGATTACTTCTCAGCCTTTATCTTCAAATACAGAAATAGAGGTAAATACTTCATACGAATCTCTACAAAGTTTGGACAATTGCAAACAAAATTATTTTGTTTCTACAATATTAAGATCGCAGTATGGACAGAGTTTATCGTCGTATTTCATTTTCTCAATGCGTCATGAATTAAATTTAATATCAAGTAACCCGCCTATTAACTTGCAGCATATCTTCATAAAAGAAGAGGCTTGTCTAAACAGAGCAAATACTATTCAACAAATAAATCTGTATTTAATATCTTATATGCTCACACATATTAGAATAGCGGGAGCGAGTAGTAAAATGAGGATATCTGTGATCAGTAACTATTGATTGATCAATATATGCAGCAAATGTGACCTAATAAAAATGGTTATCAATAAATGTGACAGGTACAGGAATAATTTCTTGATTAACATTATTACTCTAGAGCTCTTTTGCCCTATTACAGGTAACATTCACGCAGGGTCCAAATCAGGAATTTCATTCTCAGTGGTATCAACTTCTTGATCCAAACAAGGCTTTTCAGTAACGGATTAACCACAAACATATATCCACCTAGTTCATTACATAGTAATAAATAAATACCATTGTTATAAGTATGATTGCCTGTATCAGATTATAATTGTTAGTAGTGAATGTTGGCCAGAACATTAATCCCAGCTTTCTGGCTACTTGGTGCCAGAGACTGTCAGCAGGCAGGGTTCTGTTGTTTATTTTCCCATGGCTAACTGAGCCGTTTATGCCCTTGGATAAGGCACAACTGTTAAATTAATTAAGATCCCTTATCTCTCACCCTTACAAAAATAAGAGCAGAATGGTAGAGCAGGCAGATTTTAGTGGGGCTTGGTACTCTAAGCAACTCTGGGTTTTAGTTTTTGTGAAGATTTTAGCTGCATTTTACGTAAAGTTGTAGGACCCTTACTTGGTGTTTGTGTGAACCCAAATGTAATAACCATTAATAGGTAAAGAAGAAACTGGTCTGAAAGTCACGGGTCTTGAGACTCGCCCGATGACAAATTGACACAATGGAGAAGAATATTAACATATCCGCGCTCTACTCCCTAAATAAGAAGACTTTCGCCAGAAGATGACTTCACAGACAAAGGTAAAGAACATGAAAACAAAAAGATTCTGAGAAGCTTCCGTGTCCCTTAATATTTAAATATTAATAGGTTTGTCAGTGTCGCCAGTACGTGAGATAAAACCTTCTGACACGAATGGTTCATATGTCTCCAAAATAGAATCAGACAGGGGTTTGCTTGACCCATAAAATGTATTGCTTTCAATAAAAGACCATGACCTTTAATGCACTGAAAGAAAAGCATTTGGGATATCTGTCTTTATTAGGTTGCTTAGGTGTCAACATATAGCAATCAGAAATGACGCGTACTGTCTGCTTACAGTAGGTGTACTTAAGAAGGGGCAGGATTTCTTATTAGTTTTATCATATCCTTATTTCTAAACGTTTTGCCGGATTGAAAGGTGTAAGTAGCGTAAATTAATTAATTAAAACGCGAGTTATCCAAGTTTTTTCTATCACACCCCTCCCCATTGCAATGTTGTTGTGTTTACTAAAATCTTAAACTGCCACAGCTGGGTCTAATTCGCAGTCGTCATAATCGGATTCAAGGCTACCATAGACACATCGACTTCCGGTAGAATTTCATATTTGAGGAATCCAATACGACTAGTAGCCGGTGTGATTTTATGTTAATTGTAAAATCGGAAGGTTGGTAGTTCATGCCACCTAAATATTATTTACGGGTAGGTGGATATTTGACTGATTTTGAAATATCGGTAATAAATAGGTGCGGCTTTGGTTCTACATTTAACAAAGACAGCATGTGGCGTCATTGTAGAATGTTTGAGACGGCTCATTGTGAGGAAACTAATTACGCAGTGAACTGTTTAGTTGAAACGGCTTTGCTGCTTTTCAGTGGTAAATGGAAAGGATGATTCACCATATCCAAGTATCTGATACCATATTTATAATAAAAAGACGCCAACACAAATGTGTGACATGAAATCTTTAGGAGGGACAATTAAAATTCCGAAGCAAAGTCAATCTGATTTTTTTTTGTAATTTGTAATATCCTTGAAATGTTTTTTAAAAAGTTCAGATCCCGGACAAGCCCCCACTGTCTGTTACGACTCTTGGTCTTTTAATATGTAACAGAAGAAAATGAAACCAGCAATATATGCAAAATCATCAAGCAATTTATTTCCCAACAATTCACAATTAAATTTCCCAAGACACAATATAGTTAATTCAGCCTTAAAAAATACTAAACCTAAATGTCATAGAATGTTCTGAATGAATTCTAATAGTCTGGAATGTTCTACTATAATAACATGATATAATCCGTAATTTCTTTGAATGTGTTAAAAAAATCCAAATTTATATATTAATCCAAAAGTGAATGAGCACTTAAATAATTCCAATTAATATTTAAAATTATTACTAATTCATTTCGAGTTGCATCTGATGTCAACACCACACCTGTAAACTCTGATCATAAATAGATTCCCACAAACTGATCTTAAACATAAATGAATTGTTTGTTTGTGAAATCCTTATTACTACACATTATCGTTTGACCTATATCGAAGAAGAATGTGAAGCAATCCAACGGAAAATCCCGTCAAGTTGTAAATAAGACTGTCCATGAACACAAATGATCTGTAAACATTCTGTTTAAACTTGCAATCATGGACAAAAGTAAACCATACAATGTAAACCGAATATATGTAATGCACCTGTTTCCGCAATGTCACAAATCGGTAACCTCATAAGACGAATTTTCCCCCAAAAAGTTTATGTGCAATTATTTATTAGTTTTATTGTTTTTGAAGTCGTTTCTATATCGTTTTGTTCTGAGAAATAAGTTAAATGTATGTATAGAAAAAATATAGGTGCTTGTTCATTGTAAACAAAATATACGTATTTCTTCTCTATAAAGAATAGATACATATCTGTTCCTCCACGAGCAAATTGAAAACACTACAAATAACAAATATGTTTAATGTCATTAAATGTTTGCGAATCTTTTAACATTTTGAGTAACTGATGGGCGCAACTCTAAAGTTTTTGGTGTCGTTTTAATCACCTAATGAAAAAGCGACAAATAATTGCATTCTGCGCTATGTCAAGACAGACAAAAAAAAAAGTGTGATAAGTTTATTAAGACGGATGTTATTATTATATCTGCTAATGAAATGTATGCATCATGATTCCATTCAAGCACATCGTTTTGCTTGCCTTTATTCCAATAAAATAACTCTGACTTCCGCATAAATAGATTGCCATTTTGGTCTACACTGGAAAGGGAAGTTAGTAATGAATACAACAGAGCCTGCGCAGCCAGATTTCGAGAACACAAAACACTTTTTCAGGCTAACAAACCCGCACGTATGAGAATACTAAAATACAAAACAATATTTACTAGCGCAGTATACGTTTTATTTCACTGGTGTTCGAAGGGAGACAAGTCTGCAGTGCGTGTGTTGTTACGAGTTCGTTCTCTTGATTGCAGCTATTTACAGGACGAACGGTACTAATTATATAGAAAAATGGGAACCAGCCTGGAATGGGTGAAGATATAGGACACACGGTACTAATTCAACTCCAATAGTAAACATATGGAAACACCATCGTATTCAAAATTCAATAACTTAAAATTTCTGGGTGCTGATGATGAGACCTATAATTCTCCATGCACATCTAATCTTGGTGCAAGCTTATGTGTGGAGAACACCATATGACCCTCAGCATTTTGTTTACATACATGTGCATGAAACACATGTTATTGATTCTGCACCAAATGAATCAGGTGCTACTTTCATTATTGAGTACTCCTGAGTCAAACCTGTAAGAATGCTAAAATTGCATCAGTAGAAATTTGTCTATATTTTTTTTTAAATTATATATAGGATAAGCTCTCAAAATATATTTTTTCTAAAATTTTAATTTTCATTATTAACCAATTATGGACCACCAAACCCGTAAATACTCTATTATTTCTTCACCCATTTCTAGACTGGTTCACAGTTCTTCCGTTTAATTAGTACCGTGTGTCCTATAGGACTCACGGTACTAATTCATTTCTCATTGTAAACCTATGTAAATACCATGATATTAAAAAGTCAATAACTTAAAATTTCTGAGTGATCATGATCAAATCTATATTATCAGTAAAGATGAAAACTGGATGTCAGCTTCTGTGTAGAGAAAAGGATATGAGCCGCAGCATTTTCTGGACTTAATGTATTTGAAACATGTCTAACCAACAAATCACTGACACGTCTAGCAGCATAAGCATTAAGAAGGCAGATCTAAAGGGCGCCGTTTTTCAGTAGACTAATTGCTGATAAGTCTTGGCCATGTAGACCTGCATACACAGATCATATAATGAGTTATGTGCACCAGTCTGATTAAAATGAGATCTCTACAGTAATATTCTTAGGAAAAGCTCCAGGAATGTGGATAGTTGCTATCCGTGGTAATGTGACATCCCCAGATGAATGACCCTATGTTATCAACATTGCTTTTACAAGCCTGATAGATTATTGCTGGTTCATAGTTATTAGTGAACGTGGCGACCTTATAACTCATAATTGGTGCAGGTGACTGTAACATAATAATGAGTTTTGTTTGATTGCTTTGACGCATATCAATCGGTAAAACAGGCTTATTACTTCATGTAATTTATAGGCACAAATGAACATTTCATATGTTTAATAAACAGTCCATAGAAATGTGATATCCCACCATTCTAAATTGTCATTCAAAGAATGATGTACATACATACATGTATAATTTCAAATGATATGCCTTTTAAACCAAATGAATACATCAAATTCGAGAAATTCTAACATAGTAGACACATTAAATTTGCTTGTGGAAAAAACAATATGTTTCTATTCTATCATTTACACATATGAATGCATTATACTGGTACAACAAATAACCCCTCGGATATTGAATTAGGCTTCATAACTCCCTCAGTGTATGTTCCTGGGACATCCATGAATGTGGATGTCGGGATAGTTTAGTATACGAAAGTAGCAATGACGTTGCATGTACTGATGTTAAATTCATAATTTTGGATTTTCTCAGGAGAAATTGATGGAATTCTGAAAGAAATATTTTATACTTTTTGTTCTAATCAATAAGCTTAAACATTAATTGCAATTTATTAGTCAGGTGCAAACAAAACTTTTTCATGTCACTCAGTTCAACCTGCTAAAAATACACCAAGAACCTCTTTACTTTAAATGTGGTAATATCACCATCTCTACCACTGAACGGTGGAGGATGGCGGGTTAAGAGGGAGGCTTTTTGTATGTCCTTTTGATCTTGATAGTCTGCCTTGCTATATCCAGTACCACAGACCATAGTTTTATCTATGTCATAAATGATATATGTATTTCATCAATTATGGTAATGGAGAATATCTTTGTCAGCATCGTTCTTCTTTTAACACGAAGCAGGAATGTATATTGGCATTTAATTCCAAGAAATGCGATATAATGTTGAAACAAATAATAATATCTGATAGTTCATACCGCTCTGAAGAAAAACCACCATGCACCAGTCATATGTATCTTTCCCTAAGGCCGTCTTCCTCCTGGTTGAGGATTTCTTGCAAAACGTATTCTGAAATATGAAAAGCTCAGAGCCCATTACGTTTCCTTTTCATCTTGTTGGGATGACCAAAATCTTCCATAGAAATTCAGAATTTAAGAAACCTTTTGTTTTCAAAATTTTAAAGAGCAAAACCTTTGGCTTGCTGGCCACTTAGATGTGAACCACTTTGAAACAATGAGAGAATGGTGCCTATATGTTCATTTACTATCATAATGTTTGTTAGTACAAACACGACTGAACAAAGACAGTGCAATGGTGCAAACATTTCGTAGATGTTTTTCCGCAGCACATTTTGTCGTGGTCAGCGTGACATGTAACCATTTAGATTGACGTATGCGCTTGACTCGCATTACATTAGTAGCTTGCGATAGTTAACCTCTTTCGTGGTGGTGGTGGTGGTGGGGGGGGGAGGCATGAGTGAATTGTAAGTAGGACCAGCTCCAATAATGGTCAATCCTGTGCAGCTCATCGACCCGGAGAAAGAAAACAAATCAACTATGTACACAGCCCAACACAATCAAAGGCATTCCAAAAAACTCAGAAGAAGTATTTTCATTGCATCTTCCAATGTGTGAATAAAAACAGTGAGTATGCAAGGAACTGTATCAATTAAAAAAGGAAGATCTGGAATGGGTGCTAATAACGATGACCTCAGATGAAGCGTGTGTTTTTGTACGTTTTGAAAAGCAAGCCACCTGGTACCTGAAATAGATCTGGACTTGACATATTACACCCTTTCACAAAAAAAAAAAAAAAAATGAAAACGCGGTTTTCATAGAAACTTCAGAATTTCAGCAAGTAACCTTGAATATAGAGAAAAGCTTTTCATCCCTGTCCTTTAATAATACAAAAGAAATGGACACTGTCATGAATAATATCATAGAAGAAATCGTTAGTAATGTGCGTGTGTGTGTGTCTGTGTGTGTGATTTGGATTTTTAACGTAGCTTTAACTTTTTTTTTCAGTCATATCGCTACGATGTCTGCAGTGTGACAGTTGATAGTGATGTCTAGCACTGGGGCGTCATGCCGCAGACATATAGCATGATGTCCCATCCAGTCACATTATCCTGACACCAGGCCGACCAGTCCTAACACTAACCTCTTAACGCTCAGCGCCAGGCGAGGCAGCTGTTAGTACCATTTTTGTGATTCTTTGGTAACCACGAGGCCACCGGAGCGGTATATTCAAGTCAGAATTGATTACTATTGTATGTATGTATGTATGTATGTATGTATTTCTTGCAATGCAAATTTTGCACTATTTAATATTGCAATATGAAACAGCAATGTATATTTGATACTATATTTAGAAATAAAATTTTCAGACACTGATGTTATCATCCTGTTAATCAAGACAATTTGATGGAATGACTAGGTCTTTACTATAATTTTGGTTGTCTTTTATTAAAACGGCGATTGGATGTAACATACAATGTTAATTCTACACCCAAATAGTTTATGTATTTTTATCCCTGACTATAACGATGAAAATTTTAAAATCCGGTGTTATATTGCCTGACAACAAAATGTATAATGCTCATAAATATTGCAATGTTGAAATAAAAAAGCGCCTATTTTCTTTTAGCGAAAAGGCTCTATATTCAAAAGGAATATAAATTTACATAAGCAAATACTATTCATAGACTGGGTGCATTCTTTATTCAATAGGAATATACATGTATATGTACAAGTACTATTCATAGACTGGGTGCATTCTTTATTCAATAGGAATATGCATGTATATGTACAAGTACTATTCCTCGAATGCGCATTCTATAATGCTTTGTATATTTAATTTTTATTGGTTATGTGTTTTTTTTATATAACAATGATTATATTTTATGTATAATTGTATTTTGGAATAGACCTTTTCCAAAATCAAGTTCATTGTGTACCTGACCAGTAACATTATTTTGTGTAAACAAATACCACATAGTTAATATTTCTCTATTAGTATGGGTTGAATATTAGGATCATTATCAATGAAGGTAAATATGCATATTTGGGTATGGGTCTTGGACATTGGAATTCCCCCATGGAAGATCCTATACTACCTATTGTTTGCCATTTTTAATGATAATCTTAGTAACATATTTTATCTTGTTGACAACTTCAAAATTTCTATGATTGAACTTTTGGTCCTAATCCTGGTTCTACGTTTGTATCTTAGTTTTTTTTAAAATGTTGTTTAATTGAGATATTAGTCATTCTTGCATTCAACATCTGATATATAACCAGTCTTATTGTTGTGTTCACAACTTTCATTTGGGTGGAATTATTTACTCAGATTATTATTAACTGGAAATACAAAGTGCTCATCGATATTATTCTTGGACTGGAACATTAATTTGGAATTAAAGTGATTTCAGACAAAGCCATATTTGTATTTTATTATTGCGATACGTCAAAAGACTGTTTGCACATCGCCACATGATATGACACTGGCACATTAGAGTCTACAGACACGTCAATATATTCATTAGAGTCTACAGACACGTCAAGATATTCATTAGAGTCTACAGGCACATCAAAATATTAATTAGAGTCTACAGGCACGTCAAGATATTCATTAGATTCTACATGCACGTCAAGATATTCCTCAGAGTCTACAGACACGTCAAGATATTCATCAGAGTCTACAGACACGTCAAGATATTCCTTATAGTCTACAGGCACGTCAACATATTCATTTAAGTCTACAGGCACGTCAAGATATTCATTAGATTCTACAGGCACGTCAAGATATTCCTAGAGTCTACATGCACGTCAGGTTATTCATTAGATCCTACATGCACGTCAAGATATTCTTTAGAGTCTACATGCACCTCAGGATATTCATTAGAGTCTACAGGCACGTCAAGATATTCATTTGGGTCTACAGGCACGTCAAGATATTCATTTGAGTTTACAGGCACGTCAGTATATTCATTAGAGTCTACAGGCACGTGAAGATATTCATTAGAGTCTACATGCACGTCATGATATTCATTTGAGTCTACAAGCACGTCAGGATATTCATTAGATTCTACAGGCACGTGAAGATATTCATTATAGTCTACAGGCACGTCAAGATATTCGTTAGAGTCTACATGCACGTCAAGATATTCATTTGAGTCTACAGGCACGTGAAGATATTAATTAGAGTCTACATGCACGTCAGGATATTCAGTACTAGAATTCAATTGGGATATCACTGGAAGTCCGTTGAAAGTTGGTCAATTTTGACTTGTGAACATAATTGTAGGACTATCTGGGACTGAATTCACAATCTTTTTAATTTTCAATTTGTAGGTTAGGGAAACAATTTTTGTTAAATGATACAAAACTTGGTGGTTTTTGCTCTTTTCTGTTACTTATCTAAGACCAGAGAGTCGTAGCAATATTCAATATTACATGTAGAAGTATTATTCCTAGATAGGCCGCACCCAATATTCAAAGGAATATAGATGTACATGTACAAGTATTATTCCTAGATAGGCCGCACACAATATTCAAAAAGGAATATAGATGTACATGTACAATTATTATGACTAGACTACGCACATTTTCCGGAACACTTTATCCTTCCAAATATCAGCCATTCAGTTTCTAGTTAGAAGAAGAGAATAAACCCTTATCATTGGAGTCTATTTGTTATGGAATAATGAAAGAATTGATAAAATATAACATTGATACATTACCGTATATTTCCTTGCCTGAAACGTTTAAAGGCAACCGCTAGTGAAACTAATACAAACTAATGCCTTTCTTTAGAACAGTTTAATTTATAAAAGTAACGTTTCTCTGTTTCTCAAGTTTAAGTCTTTTAAGCAATGGGAATTCACTTCAACCTTCTTGTCATACAAATCTGATATTTATGTTGAAGTTCTTTATTGACTGGTATGTTAAGACTGGATATTTCCTCTCACCTACTTCCATACTGTCCAAGATGAATACATTTTGACCGTCGCATACAATGAATTACATCACAGCATCTGCTGGAATTTCATCGTATATAGATTTCCTGTTGCCATAGGGGTTTTCATTGCTCTTGCCTGTGAGACCTAGATAGGTCTCATCCATAAAAGCACCTGATGGATAACCAGTTTTCTTTGCCTTCTTTAGCTTATAGACTGTCACGGCGATAACAATAGAAATGAGCAATAATGTACCGCAAACGATTCCGACGATGAGAAAAGTATCGCCAGAAACAGGTGTAGTAGCAGCCATGGAAACACCTAGGAAAAAAAGAAAAGATGTTAGGATATGTTTATATTAATATGGCAACCCCCATCGACTGCCAGTGATATCATTTCATGTTTACTAGCATATCTGCCTAATGTGCATACTTTAATATGTGAAATTTGTTGACGGAAGGCCACTGGGTCTATTGATTGAAATACAGTCATCATATTAACATATTTCCTTTGGGCATACACTAGGTGTGAAAGTGTGTGTCTAAGGGAAATATTATTGTTATCAAATAAACAAGGAGATGAAATGTAGTGACTAAAAAAAAATTCAATATACATTTTCATCATAAGAAATGTATATTAATGAACGGACGGTTCGGTCTAAAGTTTAATTTGAGACACGTTGTTCATATGCTAAACACTGTTTAAATACATCTTTGGCCTCATTTTTCGGCACTTAAACATTTTTTTTTGCAATCAGACTGAATGATACATGTGGCAGTACCGGTTCAGGAAAACTGCAGCCAACTTTAAAACAAGGTTCCATTATAATAAGCTGTCAACAACGTTGCTAATCTGTTAACATGTTTGGAAAATTTTACCTTTAAGCTGGTTAATGAAGTTCGTTAAATAGACGGGATACCAACGAAGTTTCAAAAACTAACATCAGCAAAACGTACCTCACGTTTCTTTAGTCGCGACAAACTATTGTATTCATTTTTACAGTAACCACGTACCATTTTATCAATTCATATTTACTGTGACTTGAAACAAAATATGTTTGGGTTTTGTTCGAAACCTGGAATAACTTTTATTTCCCTAACATCACGACGCTGATTTATAACTGTAAACGACTACACATCTGTACGTAATATTGAAATAGGCCAAATTAAAAATTGAACTAATTAAATAGGCCAAGTTAAAAATTGAACGTAATATTGAAATATGCCAAATCACACCTCTGAATTCTTGATCAGGATAATGACTTCATTACAATCAGAAGTGATATTACTGAATAGAAACATTGAACATTATTTTTTTCTAAATGCATTGTTAATACTGTAGGTACAGAAAGTAGTTTTACACAACATTTTGCTTAATTTTAAATAACTCAATTTTGTTTGTCTGATTAATCTCGGTAATGTACTTCTATCAAGCATTGGGCCTTTATGAGAATTTGCAAAGCAAGAACGTGAATAAACTTTTGGACAAACTTTTCTTTTTGTTAGAGTCCGAATATAATATTGAGAAAGAAACGGTCATTAAACTATTTGAACAAAATGTTTTACATCTGAAATACGTTTCACATCGTGCTTCAGATATATATTTCAGTTATGACACTTTTGTTACAGTTTAATTTATGACACTTTTGTTACGGTTTAAGTTATGACACTTTTGTTACGGTTTAATTTATGACACTTTTGTTACGGTTTAAGTTATGACACTTTTGTTACGGTTTAATTTATGACACTTTTGTTACGGTTTAATTTATGACACTTTTGTTACAGTTTAATTTATGACACTTTTGTTACGGTTTAATTTATGACACTTTTGTTACGGTTTAATTTATGACACTTTTGTTACGGTTTAACTTATGACACTTTTGTTACGGTTTAATTTATGACACTTTTGTTACAGTTTAATTTATGACACTTTTGTTACGGTTTAACTTATGACACTATTATAACAGTTTAAAATTATGATATTTTTGTTATAGTTTCAAGTTATGACACTTTTGAAAAGTTTTAAGTTATAGCACGTTGGATACAGATTGGGTGACAGAGAAACTATTTTCATTCACGGTCAAATTGCAGTGGATACGTTTGATTGAAGAATTTACAATCTTTAAAAAATATTGGTTATTACATATTTTTAACTAAAGAAAGGTATTTATAAAAATGCGCACGTGTGTGTGTGTGTGTGTGCGTGTTCATATGCGTGTGTAAGACAGGTTCTGATTGTTGTTATATTTAGAGAACAGGTTCCGAAAAAGAAAGGCAAGCAGAGAGTACATGAAGAGCAAACTGTCTGGAATTATTATTTTCTTCAAGTCTTGTTAGGAGTTTTGATGGCTATGGTTCTCTCGATGTCATTCTTTTAAAGCAAATAGGGTCAAGGCTGGCTTAATGGCCATCTTTCTTTATCAATTGAGCCATTTTTGCAGTAATGCCCCTTTCATTGAGGTGCGTCATATCCAATTAGTAATAAAAAATATAAGTCGGTTAAGTAGCCTTTCTGTTTTTAATAGGCTTGTCTCGTCATTTAGGACATGTTGGATCGCTTAAAAAAATTGGAGAGGCCTTTTTATTATAAGAGCATGAAGTTTATAATATTTTTAATAGAAGTGTTAATCTGATTGAGACGCATGTTAGTAAAGTGAACTTGTGTCACAAGGTAAATTAACGGGTAAAATATCTTTGTCAATGGATGTACATGCGTTGATCACCAATATCGAAGTACAAATGTAATCCGATATTGGTGATCAACGCATGTACATCCATTGACAAATGTAATCAAACAAGTGCACGAGAAAAGAAAGACTCACGGTTTTGAAATCATTGACTTACATTAATTTCATACATAACGTTAGTGGGGAAATTGTTCAATTTCTGATCGAACAAAGCTCCTAATTGAATTTAGGAACCTCTTAGAACTCAAGAGTGATAATTACTTCAAATTCACCAAGAAACCAACAAACTAATTCATGCCGATACTAAGAAAACAAAATACTCAGAAACGTCTGTGAGTTCCTGACACCAGGACCAATATGTTACTTCCATTCGTTACATTTTTAATCACTAAAAGAAGAGAACAATTTGCGGACAGCCAAAATCTATAGTTAAGAAATTCAAATGTAAAGATTTTAAAGTATTCGATCGGCTTCCTCGTCGGTTAGAAGAAAAAAATGAAATAACATTTTGACTTACAATGAGCTTTAGAATAAGAGGCGAGTCTGTGTGTTGTTTTATCGTCATCGCACTTTACACACTCCGTCTGGCCCGGAAGATTAGTGTAATATCCCCTTGGACACTGTCTGCAGGTTGAACCGGCTTCATATTCCCCAGGTGGACACATTGCTGAAACAGAAATCTCAGATATATATAATAATATATGTATAGTACGTAATATATATAATATGTATAGTACGTACGCTGTAACAATGATATACCATGAAATGTATATATGTTTCATTAAAAGGAAACGAGGCTTGCCGAGTTTCCTTTTAATGAAAAATTTATACAACGAGAGGTATGTCATTGATAAAGCGTACATACTATCCATATATTTTATTTATATTACATACACATACATATATTTCCCTTTGAACAGAGTTAAGATTTACTACAGGCAAATGTGTATGACCGAGTGAATGAACATTCCCGAGTGTGTCCGCTACGAAATGTAGTTCTATGCCTTTTGAGGCTATTCACAGTCACCTTTGCATATTGATAAGTTTGATTGTTTTCTTCTTTTAGTTTCTAATTTTCCTCACATTGATTAAATCAATATAATACACACTTATGATTTAAACATGAAAGATGCTTTAAATAATAAAAGTAGAGCACTACAAACACTTGGTTAGCTACGCCATTCACATGAACGCTAAACCACTCACCTACCGGCTCATGGAAATTAATGTGTAATAGAAACTAAGTAAAGTGACGAACCCACAAGAGATAATTAAAATATTTTGATATATTTACAGTTGATCTAAGTCATTATTCTGCTTTAGCAACAGTACTACCGACCATAAACTCTGTGTCTCTGTCTCAGTCTGTCTCTCTGTCTCTCTCTCTCATCCTTTGGTTGGTTTGACTTTTACCAAGTCCAGATTTATCGTGGTATGGCACAAACGAAAATCCTCTAGGTTCGTCATTTCATAGAATTTAGACCGTATCTTGCTGCGATTGTAGAGAGAGAGAGAGAGAGAGAGAGAGAGAGAGAGAGAGAAAGAGAGATGCCTTTGGAATTTTCATATTTAATTAATAATAATCGATGTTTATAATATTAAAGTATGTTTAAGAAACAACAACAAAAACAAACCCATTAAATAGTCATCACAGTATGTATACCACGCAACCGACGAATTTACTCTATAATGTCGACACTTTGTATCATTGATAAACACAGTCGATAAATCCAAAGGAAAGTGCACACGTGTTGTTAAGACGAACCATATTCTTGTAGGTTACTTGGTGTAATTTCTAATTCAAGGTTTTAATCCAGCCCAAAGTCCTTTTCTCTCTCACTCCACATTTATGCGTAGTTTGTCCGTTATGCATGAGAGGGGAGGGGTGAACAGATATCAGAAATGATTGTGATTAAAATGTGTACAATATTAAATTCATTTAGAAAACGCAGATTGTTAATACTTTTTATCGTTATTTTCATACATCACTAATGATTAATGTGTGGGAATTCATAACTGATCTAGAATCAACTGCAGACGAGCGCTAGAATATTTATATATGCGTATTATTAGGCACTGGGCGGATTGCAGTTTGATATACCAATAGTATTGGTATATCAAATTGCTTTATACCAACACTTTAAATGCCGTGATATTTTTACTGTATGTGGGATCTATCTATCTATCTATCTATCAGAATTCAGTTAATTATTTATATGATATGAATTAAAAAAGAAAAAAAGAGCAAGATATCAATTTCATTTAAAAACATTTGTTCAATTTGCTTTGTTTTCCGCTAGTCGTCTTTGCGTATTTCTATTTTTTTAAGGTTCAGTCGCACAACATTCTGGAAATTATTTAAGTTTCTCAAATTTGCAAAATCTTCATAACTATCCAAATTATCTTCGTGGGGCAGATTTAAAATAGACTTGTTTCCTTACGTATAAGATTTTACAGAGTAGGTCTACCTACTTTTTCCAATGAATAAATAAAAACATATGGAAAACTCCCTCATTGCACACTATCCCCCCAAAAAATGGTAAAAGTTCTGAAAAAAACAAATATTCCGTTTTAAAGTTTAGACAATGGTCGATTAATAGATTTCTATAGAAGTGTTATTTTGTAAGTATTAATACATAGTCGATGATCTTTTATGTTGCTTTTTTAAAATAAAAATTTAAATTAGTTACAGTGAAAATGTTAACAAATCAGCAGAACAATGTTATGGATATTATAAGCTATTCTGCGATAAAAAAAAATTGAAGCAAACAATTAAAAACCTACACAGTGATTATATAGGACATTTATGAGATTCCAAGATGGTATTACATCGCAGAAAACATCAAACAGATGTATACTTTATGAATTTATGTAAGCTTTTAAAAGTACGACAGGCAGATAATGCTGTAGTTGTAACTTCATCTGCACATAGAAGAGAAAGTATATATTTTATTGTTGTTTAAAAATATTAACAAATACCACAACTTTCATTAAAAAGCTAATTTATGACAATATATTCTATATATTTTTATGTGCAAACAAAAACCATCAGCAATATAATTAAACTTAGTTGGACAAGTTTTCTTGGATTGATTTTTTGTCAGGGATTGCACAAATGGCTCCTACAAATTGAGTCGAAGAGAACAATTGATATCAAGACAAATTCAAAATGGTTTCACAACGTTTTGAGCTAAACAATCTCTTGGTCGGGTGAAAACACAAACTTAAAGATACAAAGCAAGCACTTAACACAAAAAATGTACGAAACATTCTGGATTCCTACATGTTAAAATCACCAGGGGAAATTTATAACAGGATATATAACAACACAAAGTTGTGCAAAAATAATAAACGAGCTGGTTCTTGTGTCTATCACATAGCGAACCAGTATGTAATAACCTTCTCTAAAATTTCTTGACCTAATTTTAAGTTGTGAACATTGTGGCGAGAGATCAACCCATCTACATGATTTGGTAAAGAAATAATACAAAGATAGGTTTATGTAAGATGGTTCTGAATGAAGGATGTAGCAGCAGAGGGACCCAACCCCAATTCATTAGAAATCGAAAAAAACCAAGATAGAAGTCTCCGTGGTCAATTCCGACTGCTAAAACTGTGACTTTTGATTGAAAATATGAAATATTTCCCTAATTTTACATATTTTGTTTCAATAAACTATCCCGAAAAAAGTCTCCGTGTCTGAAAACTATAAGGAATTACTTTGTGGGGGGAATTGCAAGCAATTCTATAGGTAAATTTCGATTTCACTGGTAATTAATTGGGCCCCTCTGCTGCTGTTAAAACACTTTGTGTTTTCAAAAATGCTTGCATTTTCATTGACATTTCAGCGATAATCAGTTGTCAAAAATGCTAGGAAATCCTTTAGGATTTTAATTAAAAGTTAATAACATTATCTAGTCCTACACGGTATCGTGTTTTAGGATCATGTAAATTTATTGTAACAAATCCATGCGGTGGTTCTACTCGAGACATAAACTCGTGGAGACGATAATAGTCCATGTCACCATCGCACCAGTTTTGATGAAATAACGTTTTGTCCACATACCAGTACCTGAAAATATTGCTACGATATTACAATTTTCTCTGATTACCGTCGGAATCTGTGTCAGTTTTTGTGTTACATAAATAACATCAGTGTTTTTATGCCTGCCACGTGAAAATATCTTGGCAGGATTTGATTGCCTTTCCAGCATAACATCGTCATACACAACTAAATTATTTATATCTCCGTCAATCTCATCAATAGATGGTGCTTCATCGATATCACTAATAAACTCAACAACGTTATCGCCGGCTATCTCAGACGCGGTATCATTATATTCTCTAAGTACATCATAACATCGTTGATCATCTGCGGACGGTGCTACTAAATATAATTTATCCCATTTCATCCATCGCATTATCAGATTAAGTAGCAACTGTGTCTTGCCGGATCCTGATGGACCTATAATAATCATTCGAATAGAATTTGGTAACATCGGATTGTGTTTTGGTGGATCTCGTTGTCGTGTTGCGGAGAAATCAACTACTTCCATTAAATATATACGATATTGATATGAATTTATATTGTGTGAAGTGTAAATCTCAAACGTCAACAACCGATATAACTCCAATTACTACAAAAAATAACAGACAAGCAATCACTGGAAAATGTGTCCGATGTGGCATAACAAAGTTTAGATTTGTGAAAGGAAACGTTAGAAATGTTAACATTTCTGGTGGGGATATCGCAGCTCAGCTAGGTAAACTGCCAGGAAGACCATGGGCAAAGTATCCTGGGGAAAAACATCTTCCAGGATATAATTACTGTGGTCCAGGAACCCGACTAGACATTAGACTTGATAACGAAAACAGACCAAAACCTGGTGAAACTCCAGTAAATGCTATTGATGCTGCTTGTCATCGTCACGATGTTGCATATCTAAACAAAGATCTACAACAACGTCATATCGCTGATGTGAATTTAATTCACGCGTTAAATTCAATCAAGAATAAGTCACTAAAGCAAACACTGGCAAGTTTCTTGATTAAATTAGCAATGAAAACAAAATTAGTACTCGGAAATGGTTAACATTTCCCAACTGAAAGTTTCTAAATTGGAACTTCCCGTGCTAAATTATAATGGAAAAGATTTACTATTCTCCGCAGGGATATCAGCGAGGTATTGCAGCAATTGATAAATTTGCCGAAGCTGCATCGGTTACAAAAGCGACCGCAAAGAAGTGGTTATCTCGACAAGCAATATGGCAAATTTATTTACCGCCGCCTAATAAAATTCACTTTGGAGGTTTTGATGTTGAAACTCCTAATGAAGTTCATCAAGCTGATGTGCTATTTTTGCCACATGACACTGTTAGCGGAGTCACATACAAATACGCTCTAACTATTGTTGACGTTGCAAGCAGATATAAAGAAGCAGAACCGTTATCGAGAAAAACATCTAGCGAAGTCGCATCAGCGTTTGAAAGAATTTATCGGCGAAGTCCTCTGCGTTGGCCGAATCTATTACAGGTTGATCCTGGTAAAGAATTTCAAGGTGAAGTATCACGGCTAATGAAACAACATAACGTTGCTATCCGACGAGGTCACACAGAAATTCATCGTGATCAAGCAATTGTTGAGCGATTTAATCGAACACTTGCTGAGCAATTATTTAGTTATCAATATTAAAAGGAATTTATTCACTCAGGTAGATCTAGTGAATGGGTTAAAAGATTACCAGGTGTGATACGCGCGTTAAACAACGAAGTTACTCGAATGATTGATATGAAACCTGCCATTGCAATCACACAAAAAAATATAGAGCGCAAATCAGCTCAGCGTAAACCAGCTCAGCCAGTAAAAATACTTAGCAATAACACCATTGTAAGATATTTATATGAGCCAGGTGAGCTTGAAGGAGGAGGTCGGCGAAGAGCTACTGATCCTATCTGGAGTATTACCGCACATACAATATCTGACGTGATTATATCCTCTAATAAACCACCGCGTTATAAACTAGATTCAACTGCTCCTCAACGAGGATTTACTCGTGAGCAATTGCAAGTGATTCCTATAGATACTCAATTACCGCCAAAATCACTTCGGTGATTTATGTTACATTCAAGACAAGATAACACCACATTGTCGCAAACGTGACCGCGATTGTTATCTATCCTATCTATTGAAAATTGCCGAGTATCATTTTTCAAATAATTCCATAACATTACACAAATACAACTGTTACAGTGAATATCTTGTTGTTCGCGCAGTTTGTAAATAAATTCCATATCGAGATTAAATTCCCGATTATTTTTTTTGTCAAGTTGTTTAACCGTGGCCAGTTTTCTTCGCACGGTATTATCATTAATAGCATCATTGATGACCTCGTTATTTACAACAATCCGCCGAAGTTGATTCATTCTTCGCACTCGACTCACTGCCAGGTAAATTAAATTTGACCATTCGATGAAGTTATCAACTATCCAAACAACAGCGTTATCAATAGTTAAACCCTGCGAAGAGTGAATAGTCATTGCATAGCCTAGCGTCCATGGACTTCCATCGGGATTTACTGCGTCTGCTACGTTGCTGATATCGACCCCGACAATATCATTTAACACAAGTTTTTGTTGTCCGCCTCCGGGAATATTTACAACGATATTTTGTTGTCGAGTATCCTTTGGTCGATAGCACAGTGGCACTGGCAACGTTGGAAACTTCTTCTTGTGTAATTTGAACAATTCCGCTTGAATCATATCTCGCGTTGCTCTTCTACTTGCAACTATTAAATCAGTTGGAGACCATGTTTTGTAAAATTCTTCCATAGATATCTCTGTGATTGCTTCACGAAATTTTTCACATTGCACTCGATCAGGTTGTAATCGAATACTTGTTTTTAACGCTGTTAATTCCTCATCAAGTGATCTGCGATCTTCTGTTAATTCCTCATAGTAGTCTACAAAGCCTTTTATCCAGTAGTGTGGCGTCATTCCAGTGAATGGTGGTGGTTGACCATGATCTCCGCACAGTATCAGCTTAGTGTGAAAACACTGATGTGTTAGTAAATATTCTACAAACTGTTTTAATACCAGCAACGATACTGTGTCTGCTTCATCCCATATTATAACCGAGGAAATACGTTTCTTTCCCATGCGTTCACTTGTCCATGTATCTCCGGGCCATCTAAAGAAACCTTGATAAGTGCAAGATTTAACCCCGCGGGATTTCATTTCCCTTGCGAGCCTGTGTGCTGGTGTAAGCACAACTAAATCAGATCCTCGAAATAATTCGATTACTCGCGTTGTTTTACCGCAGCAACCTGCTCCATTCAAATAAGCTGTCCTAACCCTAGATATCGGATCATGTACGCTCGGTGCACTTGATACCTCTAGAGGAGACATTTCGTGATAATCATCACCGGTAACATCTGCTGATTCACAGTATCCGTGAATTGCCTCAGATTTTTTTCGCCATGTTCCCCATGATCCATCAGCGATAAATGGTTTAACTTCGTTGATATGTTCTCGCGAGATATAAAACGAGTCCGTGGCAACTCTACGTGCAAGTATTGGAAATCTGTTTACCATTGACAGCAAATTAATAGAAACCCAACATAACATTGATGATCTCAGATGAGCAAACTGAGGTGATTCCCCGTCAAGATAGCTAATAACTGTACCTAATCGAGTTCCATTTAACAAGTAAGCGTCGCTGTTATCTACGTAAATATTCTTTGCAAGCTCATCTGCGATTATAAAATTATATTCTTCGGGATCAGTAATTAATCTCGCGTGAATACGTTTTCGATCATGACCACCCTGAGTAAATTTACCAATAATTCTTCTACCGAGATCTTTTGCAGCGCTTTCTTCGGTATCTTCAGGTGTCGGTAGCCAAACATCGAACTGTTTCTGATACGATATAATCGCCTCGCTGACTGTCAATGATGTCAACGCGGAAGTATCAAGCATAAACCGTAACAGCGCAATTGGCGCCCATCTCTGCGTTGCAAAGTGCCTACCAAACCAGGCGTAATTAATCGGGTGTAAATTATCTGCGAGCGTAAATGATGTTATCTTGGCAAACCCGGTCAGATCAAAATCAGGTAGCGGTCCATTAATAGATACTGTGGTCATTTCATTGCAAGGATGTCCGAACCTGCTGAAATATTCGTGACATTCGCCGCGCCCAAGAAAACTTCCTGGGTAACATGCGGCCATATCCACAGATATCATTTTATCTGGTAAATACTCAGTATTCCATAGTCCACCGTGTCCATATTCAACACAACTTGCTTTGATATCATCGAGAAGTTTGAATTGTGTTGGCAACCATTTATTTCGTTGCTGAGCAATGTGTGCGACAATACTAGGAATTGTAAAACATTTCCGTGTCAACGTTGGATCGCTGATATCATATTTTGATGCGATATTGTCTATAGATGTTTGTAACGCTGATGTTCGATATAATTCTCCGTCAGGTGTTACAAACTGGTCATAATCATCTTCCATGCAACTCTTAAATAGCCAAACTGATGTTGGTTTAATATTCGCGTGGATCCAATCAAACATGTAACCGTTGTAATGTTTTATTGTTCTTTCGCTGGGAAACAATGTTATGTTTCGCTCCCATGCATGCGAATTATGATCGATAATTTCAATCGGTGATCCAGCTCTGTTATACTTCGGCGCATGTAATATTTCTCCGGTGATAGTCTTAACAAGTATTGGATATTTCAGCGCTGTTTGTAGTCTAGCAATATCTGGTATTGATGCTCCATTGTCAGCTGTTTTTGTATTAAAATCATTTAGCGTTGCAATGTGTTTCTCTGTTAAACCTTTTCCTCGCGCTGTATTTTTAAGATGATTAGTAACGTGCTCAACAACACAATTTATTCTGGGAGCTCGCGCAGTTTTCATCGGAGATAGTT
Source organism: Sinohyriopsis cumingii (assembly GCA_028554795.2). Classification (NCBI taxonomy): domain Eukaryota; kingdom Metazoa; phylum Mollusca; class Bivalvia; order Unionida; family Unionidae; genus Sinohyriopsis; species Sinohyriopsis cumingii. The sequence continues at coordinate 116,638,557 of CM068835.1, read as the reverse complement.
TTCCAATGTTAGGTTTTTCAAGTGGAAATAACCCATAGATGATTGCATTAAATGGATACGCGGTATTGAAATAAACGCTATCAATTCCAACTAGCGCTCCCGGGGGAGTATTTCTATCAATGATAACATTTCTACGGTCTGATGTTAACACGCGATCACGTTTATCGTGAACCGTCCAGCGTCTCTTTTTAAAATTAACATATTTTACTCTGATATAATACTTCGTTTGTTTTCTGTCGATGCGGTCGAGTGTATCTTTGGCACGGACATTAGTCATCATACCATTCTCGCGCAATGTTTTGTACGTTGAAAAAACATATTTAGCACCCTCAAATAAAAACTTTAACTTTGCTTCGTTAACACTTTTCTTGATCCTCCAGTTACGTATTTTTGAATCAAGATCAACTATATCTCGGGGTTCTCGTGGCGGTGTTACATCGCTGATACGATAAATATCTTCCATATAAAATTTAAAATGTATTCAATTAAAAAAAATATGATAATATGGCCGAAAACTATTGCATGTGGAAAATCCTTGGAACTAATCAATGTTGCCAGCGAAAATGTGTTTCTGAATACTGTGCAAGTCACAACCAGAATATCAAAAGAGGATCTACAGGTGGAGTTATTTGTATCGTCTGTGGAAATACAACTCGAGGTAAAACAAGACTATGTTTACGCGATGGTGGTAAAAGATTCCGTGAGTTCGCCAGATATCATCTTCGAAGATATAATATCGTGATAACAGAAGATGATTATGTTAGAGAAAATCAATTAAATACAGATTCTGCTTAGATTATATATGGAGGTGTTTGTAAAACATCCTATTCACAGCAACTACGAGGTTTCATCTGATGGAGTTGTCAGACACTGTAGACTAAAGAAACCAATTGGAAGTATCAGTAACACTGGTTATATAATAGTTACTATTAATACCAGCGGTGGTGAAAAAACTTATCTTGGACATAGATTTATTTATGAATGTTTCCGTGGAATGATTCCTAACGGTCTTGTCATTGATCACATCAACAGAGATCGCTTAGATAACCGCACAGATAACCTACGTGCTGTCACTGCTAGCGAGAATTGTTTAATACAACGAGAAAATCTCACCGTCGATCATGGCGACCAGTTATTGCGGAGTTTAACAACACCAAAATGGAGTTTTCATCGATGACTTCCGCTGCTAAACATTTTGGTATACATCGAATGTCAGTATTTAACGTTCTTGAAGGAGTATATTTATCTGTGAGGTCAAAGAAGTTCAACACTCGAGTATATTTTATTGAATCTGCTTAAGTTTGACAATCAATTAGAAGCAAAATATTTATTATATCATGAACGACGAAAACATTACAATGTTGACAAATGAACTTGATGCAATTAAATCTCTTGTAGGGAAAAGTACAATTTTTACCCTACCGTGGGTAATTAATGAATACGGTAAATTTAAAGAAGCTCGCACACAAGGCTACCGAACACATAAAAATGATTATCGGATAGCGAAGATCCTTAACGAGGAACTTCGAAATAAAATTCTTTACCTGAACCGAAGAAATCTATCTGTGTTAGCACAGGTAGGAAAAACAATCAGAAAGGTTCTTAATAATATCAGCGAGATATTCGAACAGGAGAAAGCTAGCAAGGCTCTCGGTGATGAATTTGATAAGCTGATCGTAGATGACGATGCTAGCATTAAAAATGCTAGTCCAGAGGATTCTAAGGAATCAAAATAATTACCGATTACAATTACTAATAATTGTTACCCGATTATGATTACTCGATAATTACTGATAATAATTACTAGCACGATAAAAACCAGGGTATTGAAAAATAAAACATCTTTATAATTACTTAGCAACCGTTATCGAATAATTATTTTGGTAATAATAATTATCAGTAATTATTCTTTTTACCCATAAATGCTAGCATTTATATATATGTCTCGAAGCATTTTAACGCCCGAAGAAATCAGTCAAATACAGCTTAAAAAAGGAATTGTCCCGATAGCGGATATTGCTAAACAATTTCACGTAGGATATACTAGAATCTATGCAATCTGGAAGGAAGCCGATCCTGATTCAATCAGGACAAAAGTAACAACAAAACCAAATCAGCAAATGATAGATAAATTAGCACGTCTTGAGAAATCATACGAGAATGCAAAAACAAGGACTAAGGAGTTGATTACCAACAACGAAGAACTTGTCAAGAAATTCAATGATTTATCTGCGATCATCGAAGAAAAAAATAAAAACATACAAGGATTAGAAAGAACAATACTTGCCATGGATACAAAATGCCTTGAAGTTGGAGTAACTATGCAACTTCAAAAAACTTTGCCTGAGTTACAGAAAATAAGAGCTACAACACAGCAACAAATCGACTCTGAGAAACGAACTAATGACAAAAAACTTGTTAAACAACTGGAATCGTTGCGATCAAAGAACAGTCTTATCAAGAAAGATATCTCTGAAAGTGCAAGCACTAGAAATACAAGTATTTCTAAAGAGAAATCTAAAATTGCTAGCGTTTCTGAAAATGCAAAGCACAACAATCTTTTTGACCCACAAATAGATATCTTCGATATTCCTGAAAACACTCCAGGTATCTCTGGAAACGTTAACATTTCTAAAAGTGCAAGCACTTTTAACAATAGTGTTTCTGTTGGAAATCCTAAGAAAAAAAAATCAGTTCCAATGACGAAGGAGGAATATCGTGAGCATATAAATAAATCTAATCAGGAATTTGCTGATATGTGCGCTAATACTAATCCCAGAAACGCTAGGATTTTTAATCGCAGTGACTAGTCACTGTCTATGAGATCGACAGAGTTTGCTTCTGGAAATTCACCACCATGTAGAATCCCCTTAAGGACATTACCAGGTAAACATGAGTGCGCGTAATTGAGAATTTCATCCCGATTCATAAATACATATATGAAACCTTCATTGAGAAGCCGTTGATGATCTTCATCGCGTAACAGAAATTTATCGTTGCGATGTCCATCTATGCGAACTATAACAAATCCTATTTTGTGATGATGTTCAGGTACACTAAATGCATCTCTGATAGCATCAGCAAGTTTTTTTCGATCATAAATATGTACATGGACATAATTGTAAATATCTATGATATTTGTATCATCGATGGAAATGCTAGCATTTTCATCTAAGTCTTCAGTCATTATTGTAAATATCTTTGATATTTTTAATTACTTACATTTTATTGAAATATTGACGGTGACATTTTTGTCAAAAATGCTAGCATTTTCATCATCACTGGAAATATCAGTTTCATCACTGGAAATATCAGTTTCATCACTGGAAATGTCAGTGCTATCATCAATGAAATCATCATCGGAAATGCTAGCATTTTCACACTTTTTCTTCAGGGACATTATTATAATCAAGTATTATTAATTGAAAATCTTCAGTGGATATCATCATTATTATATGATTTTTCTGACATTGACTGATTTACCTGACTTGATGGGGTCTTAGCTAGTAAAAGTCATCGCCGGTGACTGATTTCCTTGGAAAATCAACAGAAATTGCCTGATTTGCTAGCATTTTCCACTGCAAGTGACTGATTTCCTTGACTTGATGGGGTCTTAGCTAGTAAAAGACCATCGCCAGTGACAGATTTACTTGACTTTATCTAAGAAATGATTTTTCAGTAAAGATATTTCAGTTATTATATGCTTTTTCTGACATTGCCCTATTTCCATGACTTTTCCAGTGACATTGACTGATTTTCTTGACTTTACGGGGTCTTAGCTAGTAAAAGACCATCGCCAGTGACAGATTTACTTGACTTTTGCTTGAAAATTGACAAATTTCAAAGAAAAACCGGTGACATTGACTAATTTCATTGACTTTAAGGGGTCTTAGCTAGTAAAAGACCACTGACATTGACCGATTTACTGGGATTTTCATCGAGATTTGAAAATCTCATCGAGATTTAATTACCAGATTTACACTCACTGTTTCTCCGCGAGTATCAATTAAATTTCCAGATTGATCTGTCAGTGAAAAGTTTATCGTGGATAACCAATGATTACATTTCAGAAATACTGGGTGAATTGGCTCTTGCACGACTAAATATCCAGGAGGGTCTTTCGGAGAAAACGAATATAGAACAAATCCTTGTTGAGCTTGATTTGATACATCCGCGGAGAAACTATCTTCGATTACATCACATACAAGATTGACCGCGACGACATCAGTGATATTTACAATGCCCGGGGATACATGTCGACCATCGCCAGAAGTTCTATTGTTATGTCTGAGGATAGCTGGCTCCGGTAGTGTTTTTCTGTACACTGCAAGTATATCTTCGAAGGACTCATTGATGAGATCAGTGACTGATTTTCTTAACTCGGGCACGTTGTATCCGGGAAGCTTAAAATCCGGTAACGTGGCCTCTGTCAGCGAGTAGGCGGTTAGAAATTGTTGTTTATGACGATCTTTGTCATCAGTGTAATTAATTGTTGCCTCAATTACAAACCGATTCGCGTATTCCATATCGTATGCGAGCTGATTTAATATTTCGATTTGGTTGATGATTTCGCTGCGATTGCCGGCATTAAATTCTTGTAAGAGCTGCCGTAGCCGCGCTAGCTGTGTTTTGTGCTCGCGGTTAATTTGTTTAAAATATTCGATGATATCTGCCAGGTCAATAGACCCTACCCACGAGCTCTCTCTTAAACTCTGATATAAATCTGCCAGTTTGGAAACCCCTGAAAGGATACTGTGAATGTCATTAACTGTTATCTCACAAATACTGCTATAAAGCCACCGAACAAAGTCTTTATTGTCAAAATGAAGATCGCTAATTATTGGCAATATGTATGTGTCAGCGGCATTTCTCACCGCCCAATGATATGCTGTTAGATATCTTGTTCTTATCCCAAATAGATCGTATTCTAGTTTAATTTCGTGATATGATTGTTTGTCACTGACATAATCAGACTTTTTAGGTTCAGGTGGAAGTGGTATTTCAGGTGGTTTTGATTCAGGCCATCCTAGTACTGTTCGGACTGAACTATTATATATATCCACGGCGTAGTCGGTGCCATCGGCACTGTCATTGATTTCAATCGTCGATGACAGCGTTGGCTCATGAACGTCATTTTTTATTTTTGATTCCTTCCCGGTGATTCTTTTTATTCGACGTTGTAATTCCTCATTGATTTCATCGACTTGATAGCTTCCGGTTGATAACACAATGGTGTTCCAGTCTGGAGTGCCATCAGCGTTATTTTTATATGCGAATACAAAATAATTATTTACGGGACGACTTCCAAATGATTTCTCTCTGATATTAGGCCAACTATGATACAAACGCATCTTCAGCAATGCAATTTCAGTCGCGGGAATCTGTTCTGGAAAAACAATATTAAACCGCGGTTGGTTTGATGACGCTGTTACCATTACCATTCTCGGTGGAGTTGTATTTGCGGCTATGTCTGATAGAATTTGTGTTGTCATTATTTATCAGCGATGTTTTAAAATCTTCGTATATCTTAGTAAGCTCGGTGAACTCGGTCGTGGAAATATTGCTGTCAGCGACACATGATGATAACGCATTAGAAAGTTTTGAATAACTCCGCTGAGTATGTTCCAACGCGGTCGTGTATTCGCGGAGTTTGTTACTCGCGCAAGATATTTTTTTTCGCGATGATACTAGCGACTCCGGCAATTGTGGTTGTCGCTGAGACAGCAGTAGTGACTGTTGCCACTGCTGTAACCGGAGTCAACGCTGATAATACTACTCCGGTTGATCCAACAACCGCAGAAACCGAATACACTAACACATCTAACATGGCTACTCGACGTTTGTATTTTTTTACTTTTATTGTGCACTCGTTAATGATATTTTTTAACTCTGATTGCCACTGCGTACTTGATCGTACCTATATTGCTGAGCGTTTAATGTTGTCGTTGAAGCAGAAACACTTTGTGTTTTCATTTTATTATTTTACGCGGTAACCAATTGAGGCGTTTCAGCTACAAATTCCAAGCACCACCAGTAAGATGTTGAGGTTAATTTCTTGTCGGCGGCTTCCAGTATAAATGTTTCTTCGGTTCCGCTATTTAATATAACAGATACAACCCCAGAGTGTTTATCGCTGGAATGTCTCCATGGATATGTTGTGAAGATTGCAAATTTAGCGGCACTGAACACAGAAAACCTATACACACCAGTGACTGTTGCTGTGTATTTGAGCACATTATTTTGTCGAGACCATGTTGCAGATCCAGATGATACTATATATGTTATATTAGTGATATTCCCAGAAGTAACTCCAGTGGGGAATTTAATTAAACTGGTTTTGGTATCAATGTTATTTTGTATTATCTGGATTTGATCTGAAATACTTTTATCTGTTCGTATTACACCTAACCGGGTATTAATCGCGTTGATATCACTGGCGTTACCAGTAAGTTTTTGTTTGATATCAGAAAGTTTCATGTCGATGACTGGCGGAGTTCCAAAGAACTTATCCGTGGCATCATCAGTTTTTTGAAAGTTTCTTCGAAGTCTTGTGAACGCGTTTAAGTGAACATCATACTCTGCCCGCAACGTAGTTAGTTTACCGTCAACGGCGCTAACGCTTGCGTCAACATACTGTTTGCTTGCGGCATCAGTTGGCGAGGTTGGATCTGCTAACGTTGTTATTTTGAACCCACCAAGATTGAGATGACCAGTCATTGTATCGCCGGATTTTATTAATCGCTGTCCGATTAATAACGCAGCATTGCTATGTTGTTCATCCACGTATTGTTTGTTAACAGCGTCTGTTGGCGAGGTTGGACCTGCTAACGTTGTTATTTTGTTACCACCAAGATCGAGTTGACCAGTCATTGTATCGCCGGACTTACTTACACGGGCTAATGCAAGTTTTTGCATGTCATCTCGGAGAGCTGCAATTGTTACAGATGAGTCTCTGATTCTACCGCTGTCGGTAAACACTGGAATGTTATCATTGGTAGCTCCGAGAACCCTGCGAATTATGTCAGTGTATTTGATATTTGATGTTATTAACTTACCTTGTTTGTCTTGAAAAATAACAACCTCATTTGAGTCTACTCCGGTTAAAATAGGTAAAAGTTCATCAACGTAATCTTTTGTTGCATATTTTTCTAAATCGGTTGGGATTTTTGGTTTCTTTGCAACTAATGATGATCTTCCGTAAATATCTACCATGTTATTAAAAACATTTGATTTCAAATCTAAAATCAATGATTTGAAAATCACATCTGTGATTGGAAAAATCAGTGATTTTTCAACGTGTACTCGTGCACGACTTTGTGAGGTGAATTGGCTGATTTTGAGATTGCATCTAGAACATTTAATACTTCACGGCCACATATCGGAGGATCGGTTAATGTTTGTGTTGGCAGCGTTGAATACCAAACCTTTGTCTTTGACAAAGTCCCTGACTTTGGGGGAATGTTTTTTGTATATCGGAGGAATTCAACTGGCGGTGCTAATCCGTAAGAATTAAAATAAATAATTCCACGTGGATCGATCGCATAAGCAACCCAGTGAGTTCCTGGACCATCGCTGTTATCAAGATTAATAATTCCTGTTTCTGGATTGCGTGGTTGTTGTGGTAATTGATCTCGCATAAAGACGCCTCTGAAATGTTTTATATTTAATTGTTTAACAGCATCAAGCAAATCAAAATTAGAAGCTGGAAGCTTCAGAACCTTTTTGGGTACCATGATGGCGGAGTTCCTGGTAGTCTTAGACCTGATCCGCGAGCGGATCTTCCCTTTTTTTGTATCCTTTTTCAGCGGCTTTCTTTAGTGCCATTCCAGCGGCAGTTCCAACTGCGCCAAGTGCTGCAGCTTTTGCTACTGCTGGTGCTGCTGCGGCAATCAACGCTGGTATCGCGGCGAGTAATGGAAATATTCCACCGGTTTTAGCCATATTTTTGACAGCTGCAGGAGAGAGATCAAGTCGAACTCCAGTCTTTGCCTGCTTTGCTTTATTAAGATGATTAATCTGTGTTTTAGTCAGCGATAGATTATTTGGTCCACCCGCTAGCTGATTATGTTTAAGTGTTATTGCTGTTCCATATGTGCTCGCGTTCTTTGATTGCAATTTCTTAGTCTGACCAGGAGTCAAAGTAACACTAACTTGATTATATGACATTATTTTATTAGTGATTGATCTAATTGCATTACATGTTTTTGAAAACATTACATGTTTTCTATTGGAGCATCGACGATTCTCATTCGTCCGCTAATTCCTTCAAGTAATATTGCTTTATCAGATAGTACAACTGCGATAGCTCTGTAACCACCAGCAGGCATTATACCGCCTATACGAGCTCGGAAATGCAAGTCAACAACAGATTGTTTGACCATGTCAAGATGTTGCAACGAAAAGTAATAAATCGGATAATTTGTTGTAAAATCCTTTTGTGATATTTGCAGACCGGTATCTATATTTTGATCACGTCCCATAAATGACATCAAACGATGATACGCACGTGCAACATGGTTGTGTGTAAAATCCATTAGTATATCCTCGGATGGTTCTTGATGACCGTTTATCCGCAGTGAAACCTCAGAAACATCAAGTCTATCAAATACCATCGGATTTCTCTCCTGATTGTTTAATCTTTCACGATTTTGAAATGCGACGAAAATATGCCGTGGCGCTGTTACTCCTTGTTGTGATGATATATGCCATGTGAATAACCTAGGATGGTCACCTCGAATAACATCCGTGGTCATCGTTTCCCATGATAACAATGATTTACCACCTTGGTTCATAAAAGACAGTAGTCGTTGTTCTTCGGTGATTGACGGAGACATCACAGGCATCCACAACGATAATTTACTTAATGTTACTTTACCAGCGTCAATAGCAGCATCACGCCAGATAGCATCATTATCATCACCTTTTCTGTGAAGTACAACTGTGTGCTTGGCGCCAAATATGACCTTGCGAACATTTCTGCAAAATCCAAATATATGAGACAGCGGAATAACACATGAAAACTGTCCTTGATTATTTAACATTGCTTTACGCGCTGCAAATCTCAAATTGAAATTTTCATTCATCGATACCACAGCAGGTGTTTCTGCAGTGCCTGCTGCGTTTCTCACATTGTTTATAGTTACATTTTTGTGATCCGGATGATCATTTGTGTCTTTTGCAAACATTATTGATGGTCCAGCTGATCTAGTGTAATCATCTGAATATCTTGCTAATCCAAGAACTGTTGTAGCGACGTCAACGTTATCGTGGATAGTTTCAATTTCCTTTCCATCTATCATATATATAGCACTTTTGAATAACGCCATTACACCGTTGTTTACAAAACCAGCTCTTTCAGCGGCTGTATAAGCAGTGTCATCATTTTTTGTGAGTAAACCTTCGACTTCAATAAAAGCTTCCGAGAGCAGAAAATATCTACTTGTATCTTGTACTTGCAGTTCAATTCTTCCACGCTGGTTAGGAGTACGAGCATCATAAGAATAATATTGAAAATCTCGTAGAGAATCATCTCTCGGTATTGGACTAGACATATCAAACGCGGGATTTGGTACATTTGCAAACATTTTATTATATACGCGATGGTCTAAATGATTATCGATAACCGCTGCCTGCAAGTAAATTAGCGGTTACACTATCTTGTACAGGAGCAACTGTTACAAGCTGAGCTAAGTTTTGATTTACAGCGCTATTTATTGCTTTGCTAACATCTGAAGGCATTGTCTCAGTAGATTGTAATTTCACTGGTAGTTGTGGTCGTGGTCTACGTATTAGCCGTGCTATTCTATCCTTGACTGATTGAAATGCTTTCCCGGCAAGGTCACCAACAGTACCAACAGCCTTATCTTTGATAACATCAATAGCTTTCATAGATAGTTGTTTTGCTAGCGGTCCAGCCTTTGGAGCAATTCTTGTAAATAGATCTCTAACAATGTTACCAAGTCCATCTCCGTGAACAACCTCATATACTGGTAATCTTGAATTTACTACTCTGACCATGTTTGGTCTGCGATAAGAATCGTGTATGATCATGTTATCTAATTAATATTTCTCTAATCGTGGTGACTTTTGAACATCCTAAAGGATTTCCAGAAATACAAGTATTTCTAATGCTAGCATTTTTAATCGCTGTGACTAGTCACTATCGATGAGCTCATCAATAAGTTCCCGATAAATATGAGAATCTATAATTTTATTTTGAAACAATTGTTGGCAGATACTCGCGGCCTCATTAATTATTTCCGGAGAGTTATTCCCGGTACGTCTTCCTCCGATAAGAACTTCTAGCCGTGATACGTCATTGATGATATTATCAGGACAAACAGCTAGACTTGTTCCAGTTTTACGTTCAACTAACCCAAGGTCTTCAAGAACATCGTCTTCTGTAGAAGGTGGTTCTTCTGGCGGTGAATAGGGAGGTGGAAGTCCTCGTCGTCTACTTTTGAGAAGTTTTTTCATTGCGCTTACAAGGGTTGAGTATTCTGAATCGTTAGATTTGACCACTTTTTTGTCGTAGTATATACGATACACCCACTTAACAAAATTTGTATCAGTCGTGGACTTATATTTCTCGTTTAAAACCTCATCTTTTTTATATAAATTATCTAATATTACTTCAGGTAATCTTTTTTCTGGTGTGTTTTTAAGGATTTTAATAAAACCCGGATCAAATTTTGCAGTTAGTTCAACAATTTCTTTTACTGCTTTGGGTGCAGCAGCTTTGGCGACTTCAGCGGTGGATGGAGGTTGAGCTACAGCGGTGGTTGGAGGTATTGCCGCAGCTATATCAATTGGAAGATCTCGTAAAATCTTTTTTGTTTGTTTAGTTCTCTTAGCAATTTTTTCAGTCTGCTCGGCGGTTTGTTTTAACACTGGAATAATACCTGGTTTTGTTATATCACCGGGTTTTCCTTCGATAGCAGTTACAACTTTTTCAGTGGTTGTTGTAATAGGTTTAAATAATTCTTCTGTACCTGCTGCAAATTCAACCTGTGCTTGTTGTTGTGCTCTAAGTTTTTCTCGGACAGCATCTCTAACTGGTATAAATTTTTTGATTGCTTCTTCTCGTTCTCGTGATAATCTAGCTATGCGTGATTCTCCAATATTTGCCATTATCCGTTATTGTTAACTTAATTTTTCAAATGAAAAGCAATTTTAACTTTTAATTAAAATCCTAAAGGATTTCCTAGCATTTTTGACAACTGATTATCGCTGAAAATGTCAATGAAAATGCAAGCATTTTTGAAAACACAAAGTGTTTTAACAGCAGCAGAGGGACCCAATTAATTACCAGTGAAATCGAAATTTACCTATAGAATTGCTTGCAATTCCCCCTACAAAGTAATTCCTTATAGTTTTCAGACACGGAGACTTTTTTCGGGATAGTTTATTGAAACAAAATATGTAAAATTAGGAAAATATTTCATATTTTCAATCAAAAGTCACAGTTTTAGCAGTCGGAATTGACCACGGAGACTTCTATCTTGGTTTTTTTCGATTTCTAATGAATTGGGGTTGGGCCCCTCTGCTGCTGATGTTAACATAATTGTGCGTCGAGATAATGGACAAAAACAACAACAACAATACTACTACTACTACTACTACTACTACTACTACTAAAAGTATAGTAATTGCAATCACTTGGGTAGATATTAGCGCAAATTTTGCATCGAATGAGAGAGGGAGTTCAAAATGTCGTGACTGCTTTGGTTTGACATAATGTGCATGTCTGTTTGAGATACTTATATACTTACTACAATTAATCTTGCTGGGTAGTAATATTGAACCTGGTTCACAAAATATGTATTCTTCATGTGACATATGTTGTAACTGACCAGTCAATTTTAGGCAATATGTAGAAATGGATCTCTTTGAAAATCCAAGTTTTAGGGCTGTAATTGTTTTGTTGAGTTCACTTTTCACACCTTCTGTTGTTTCATTGAATCTGAAAGGAATTGTTACCCTTTTACTTACTAATGAAAAATATCACATAAAAAGATAATATTTGATAAAACGGATTCATGAAATATATCATATACATGCATTATATTAAACACAACTGAGTGGTGAAATATATCATATAAAAAGCATTATATTTCATAAAATGGATTGATGAAATATACCTCATAAAACAATGTATATGATACAACTGATTGATCAAATATATCATATAAATGCATTTTATTTGAGAAAACTGATTGATGAAATGTTTCATGTAAAAAGCATTATGTTTGATAAACCTAAATGACACTTGTAATAGGGATGCATATAATATTGTCTTTCCGGATGGCATTTATACCTTTCGCAGACAATAAGCTCAAAATGACAATAACCTGTTGGATCAGACCTTACGCCGGTCATGAAGTGATTACAGAGTCAACTTTAATTTAACCCAACCCACCACCATAAACCGACACGAAGCAAAACAAACCAAAACAAAAGAAAACCGTTCTACATAAAAAGCATGCTTATGTAAAAACAAATGTTCAAGCATGTTTATGTAAATAAATGTTACAGCATGTTTATGTAAATAACTGTTAAAGCATGTTTATGTAAAAAAATGTTAAAACCTGTTTATGTAAATAAATGTTAAAGCATGTTTATGTAAAAAAATGTTAAGGCATGTTTATGTAAATAAATGTTGAAGCATGTTTATGTAAATAAATGTTAAAGCATGTTTATATAAATAAATGTTAAAGCATATTTATGTAAATACATGTTAAGGCATGTTTATGTAAATAAATGTTAAAGCATGTTTATGTAAATAACTGTTAAAGCATGTTTATGTAAAAAAATGTTAAAACCTGTTTATGTAAATAAATGTTAAAGCATGTTTATGTAAAAAAATGTTAAGGCATGTTTATGTAACTACATGTTGAATCATGTTTATGTAAATAAATGTTAAAGCATGTTTATATAAATAAATGTTAAAGCATATTTATGTAAATACATGTCAAAGCATGTTTATGTAAATAAATGTTAAAGCATGTTTATGTAAATACATGTTAAATACTCGCTACTTTCGAAGTAATGAGGCAATACATTTAAAATACGCATATAAGAGAGCATGTACACGAACAGTAGTAACTTCATTCAGTGATTTGACTAGGAAAGAAGTCCTTTACCTAAATCACAATACAAATATTTCTCTGTTATTAAATTTTTTTCAATTTATAATTTCTCTTGGGATACCAATTTTGGGGATTATGTGGCTGAAAGAAACTACAAATGTATAAATGCAATGAATATAGGACAACTCCTATCCACTAATTTAAATGTTTTCTGAAAGCTACCTAATGTATGTCCACATCATTCATGAGTTCATAATACGATTCCATCGAAGAATGTCTAAACATGCTTGGAATTCAATCGCCTCTGCTGAATAAATATTTTAAAAACTAAGCTGCACTCATTTAAACACACGCTACAGTGTCTTGTATCATTCTTTATGCTCTTGTATTAATTCTTTTCAGGTGACGATAAATCCCACGAGAAACTGCGTGGATTTGCATGCGGGTGCATATTATTAAGCATCATTTTCATTACTCTCAACACTAAGCTTTTAATGACGACGGACTTTTTAAATACAAGTCTTCGGTATCAGTCTATTACAGTATCTCTTAGTTTAGATACCCATTACTAATAATAACAATAGTAACTGAAGAAGAAGAAGATGATGACGTAGAAAAATACAATTAACCCACCTGAGCTGGTGCGTCGCATTAACCTCAAGATAAAGTATATTTTCTTTCCGGGTTAACTGTATGTTTTTCTTTGTACACAAATTATAGTTATCGTTAGTTTTTGGCTCTGGACATAACGAAAGTTTCTGGAAACACTCAATGACATCATTTGTAGTTGGTGTGTCTGTATTCAGAAGATCTACCTTTAGCTGCAGTGCTAGTGATACAAACTCCATCTCTGAAACAAGAACAACGCTACATGTCACATCAGATATATGAACTATACTAACCAATTTAGAACCTGAAATTCTTCCATAGATTGGTGACATTTTCTTCGCACATTAGTTTTGGGACTGCATAAGTTTAAAACTTTAAATTTAAAAATAATATAGTACAACAAAAAATCTGCAATCTGGGAGAGGTATTCAGATCATCCTTTAAGCTTGTCTCAGCATTATTACCAGATTCCATTGAAAAAACAAATAAAACAATGTTGATGGCAAGGGCTTGAGGTGCAAGAGAATTCAATTAGTACATATATGAAATATTTATATATAAAATGGCATGTATGTATCTTTGGGGATCAGCGCATGATTTAGTGAGCGCTTTTCAATTGTTCGGCATTCGCACACACACACACACACACACACACAAACACACACACACACGAACACACACACACACACACACATATATATATATATATATATATATATATATATATATATATATATATATATATATATATAAATACAGTCAGTCAGTCAGTCAGCCAGTCATACACACACACATACATACATACATACATACACACACTTACACAATATATATATATATATATATATATATATATATATATATATATATATATATATATATATATATATATATATATATATGTGTGTGTGTGTGTGTGTGTGTCTGTGTGTGTGTGTGTGTGTGTTCTAAACTCATACAACACTTGTCGTGTTTACCACAAAAAATCCTGACTCTTTCTCCTGCATTTGCGATGTCAAGAACCAAAATATTTCTTAATGTATTTCAAAAACAAATTAAAAATAGTCTTGTCAATATTCTATGAGAAAGCTTCTTTGCTTAGAATGCATGTTCATATGCAGGAAATTTGTCATGATGTATTGCTGTATAATATATTTTTGTACATGTGAGTTGATGGTTAATAGAAAATCTAATGCGTTGAAAATGATAAATTTAGAGGTTTTTGCGCGGCTGTACGAAAGCTAAACAAAGAAAACGAAATGTGTTTTATTAACTTAAATTCCAGAAATACTGTCAGTCTTCTCATTGTTGGACCACTTCCCTTACTACAACATCAAAAAACCAATCTGATTAACGTTCCTATGGTAAATAAAATAAAATCCCACTGAAACACAGTCCTTACTACTGAATAAAATCAAACTTGAGTTTTTGAAAGATAACACGTTTCCAGATGTGATCTCGTAACAATAATAAATTAGAAACGAGAGGGTGAAGTCCTGCACGTTATGCAACTTTGTATTTGTCACAAGATTAGAGTGCACAAAGTCCAAAAAGGTTGTATTTAAAGGACGAAACTGTATATATGTAAAACATGACAAGATTATAACAAAGTAAGCAACGTCTTGAAAAGCCAAATATATTTTAGAGGAAATGAAAATAGAAAAGAAACGAGAATACGAAATTGATTTAAAATTATATTTCAAAGAGCTTAAAACAAATGCAACGGAAACGATACAAGTTGGTCTGCTAGATTTAGAGCAACACAACAAACAATGAAAATCAAAACGCGCAGTCTCATCATACTGAAGCTGCAAACTTTGAATAGAGGAGAATTGACGAGACAGTACAGAAGCGCGAGCAGCATAAATAAGGAACTGCAACACGTTTTCTGTTGATCAAGGAAACTCTAGTTACATTTCCTGTCAAGTGTGCCACTGACAGTTCAAATAACAAATTGGTCTGACCAGCCTCTCATGTACTCACAAAAAAACCAGACCAGTTAGTGGTGTCATGGGCATCTTAAAACTCGAAGAAGTACCAACAATAATAACAATGCGACAAAACCAGTAGAGGACAACTATAAAAAGACACCAAGGAATATTTATGTAGATACGAAGCGCTACGATGACTATGGCCATACTGCCATCATCCCTTTGGGACCAACCATGTCCAGGAGAGACAACGATGGGTCTACTAATTTGATCAGATTCTCACACGTTCAAAAGACATGATAACGTAAAAAGTAAAAATATATCCAACATTGGCCATGAAATAAATAACTATTGTGTAATTTGATACTCATTATTGTGGTATCTGCCATAGTTTTCTTTTAGAAAAAAGTTATAAACCTTTTATATTTCTAATTGTCCTGTTTATACATCTGATCCCAATGAAAGGAACAATACCATTCATTACAAGACAGGTAGTGTTCAGAAAGGAACAAAACGAATTGTCCACCAATCCTAAGGAACTGACCTATCATACTACCAATCATTCATGGTACTGTCTCAACTGAACTTAAAGTTGCAACAAATAACTGACTTGATTATTCAAGCCTTTTGCGTCATTTGAGAAACGATTGTCCTGGAGTGGGTAGTTTTGGCATAAATGGAATATGTCAAGTATGAAAAACTGTAGGTCTAATCAGCTTTGCATAGACGTTTCAACTGTTGATACGAACCATGCAGTCGCCCGAAAAATCGCTGTCATTTTTACGCACTTTCTTGGTACAGACGTTTAAGTCTTTGTCTTAAGTGTATTATTTCCCTGATTTTCAAACTTTTGTAGTAATTAATATCATGTATGCAGATAGAAGGTCTCCATTTCATTCATCGGGTACATAATGTTGTGCTACTCTCAAGTCATTAATTCAATTTTTAAATTGCGGTTTCCAACCCTATAATAATTAATTATATTTTTACTGTTAAAATCATGCGTTTCTATTTCCTTTCGTACTTGTATTGGTTTCCTTTGTTTAAAAGATTGGTTCAGTATAATTGTTAGGTTATGTCTCCTCAGATTCATCAGTTGGTTCAATCGGGTATTTAGGCGGTGTCATCATGTCTCATCCAGTCACATTATCCTGACACCAGGCCGACCAGTCCTAACACTAACCTCTTAATGCTGAGCACCTAGCGAGGAAGCTGTTAGTGCCATTTTTATAAGTCTTTGCTATGACTATGCCTGGGTTCGAACCACGAACTCCCTCATTTTAAGGGGGCGCTCTGACCACGAAGCCACCGGAGCAGTTATAAGAAGAATGACCAAGATATTATTTAACAACTTGCAATGAGCATTCAAATACGATTTGTCCAATGAATAAACTGAAAAAGTAAGTGAAATGAAAGTTGTTGATATAATATATTTGATCAGATATTTTACCGCTGCAACACAATGTACGATTATAATATCTTACTTAGACAAGCGCCGGTTTGGATGTTGTCATTAAATGGCGGAACCCAATTTCCATTTTGGCATCTATAGGTCTGGTTGAACTCTGCCATTATAATGAAATCTTTTGCACATTCTTTGATGTGACATTCCACAGAGTCGGGATCTCCTTTGCAAAAGAGAGAACCTTGATGAATCTGCGGTGGCGATGGACATGGAGTTTCTGTATAATAATAATAATAATAATAATAATAATAATAATAAAATAATAATAATAATAATAATAATAATAATAAAATATTAAAATAATAAAACAATAATAATAATAATAATAGCTACACATATGAACATCATCACAAACACAGTAACAACGACGACGATAACAGTGGAGATTGTTCAAAAAAGTAAAAGTACCTATGTATTATCGTTTATTCTAATGTGCAGTTTTAAGAAAACGCACATTATATAACAAGATGTCGGTAATAATTTGAATTTAGATATAAATATTTATATATTTCTTCAAAGTGATAAATTAATAATGTTGTACAATAGCTAAATGATTGCCTAAAGATCATATCTTATGCCATAAAGGTACGAATGTCCTACCACTTAGTACCTCAATGATCCCATTCTCTTAAGCTCTGTGTACAGAGAGACACTTCATATTTTACTCCCGTACTCCCATTTTCCACAGTATGTATGGTAGTTTTATTTCTTTTGTAATCATGCTTTTCATCAAACTTTAAAGAAATCTGTACGAAAATTATGAATGGTCTTATTAACCGACCATTTAATATTAAAAATGGGGAGGGGTGATGGTGAGGGTTGCGGAAAGACGTACTCCTTTGGAAAATAAATTTCCAGCCCCACAGACTAACTTGAAAAACAATAATATTTAAGATTTTTTTAATTTGAGAAAGAAAGAAAAACAAAACTCTGGTTGGAAAGACAATATCAACCTCCATGCCCCTCCACCACCGTAATATAAAATGGTTGGTCCCTTAAGAAATTAAATAATCGTGTGTTGCAATTAGGTCCTTTCTCCGAACCATATCCAACATGACAGGTTAGAATACAAAACATCGAGTGGAGTTTCGCATACTAATGAAGTTATTTATTTGTTTTCTAGCGTTATGTATTATGTCATGAAAATCTTTTCACGTGAGGACGAATGTCAAAGGAATTCTTTCGAAGGCACCGGGTAGTGGAGGAGGTGGGTGGGCGAATGGATGGAAATTGAATTTTGGTTTTTAAAACTAAAACAAAACCCTGTCATTACTTGTCTACCCATAATTCTTATAGGATATTAGCTGGCCTTCATGGAATACATGAAAAACTTCTCTAACTAAACCATCGACCCGCCCTGAGATAAATTGTCAATGCCTAAGGCTACGTCTTCTTTCTGAAATTGAGATAAACAAATTAAACACGTTTGAAAATTGTCCTGACCTAGTTTAAATGTACTAATAGTAAATGAACACGGCGGTCCACTGTTGCCTTCGTAATCCTTTGCTGTGTATTTGAAGGAGTAATCTGTTCCAACGCTCACATCCATGGGGGATTGATAGTGTTTATCTTCTTGCTGGAGAATCGGCGGCTTGGCGACATTGTCATCGGCCACTGGGCCAAACCATGTCGCGGTTGTAAACAGGTCTTTGGAGTAAAATTCCATGTCACTTGGACAGCTAAGAAACCATGGTGCTGTTACGTCTGAAAGACAAATTACAGCGACAGAAGATCTTATACAAGTGATCATTTTAAATGAATTATGAAACGAGTTGAATATTGGAAATTATTCGACGAGTTTAATAAATTTCGCCTGAAATGAATACAACCGTAATAATAAATTTATTATATGACGAAATAGTGTATTTAACAAAACGGCAAAGAAGGGTAATGAAATGACCTTAAAATCTATATATGTTCAATTGTACGCCTCGCTCATTACGCATTGGTTTTACAGTCGGAACATTTCGCCAATAGCGTGTGCAGTTTCATATTTTTGATATTAATACACGTGAACGTATCCCTTTATGTGATTCTGATTGGTCCAAATAAGCCCATGGAATTATTATCTAGTATTCTCTTTACTGATTGGTTGCGATCGTGAGAAAACTTTTGTAACCGCACCGTCTGGAATATTTTGTTGTCAATGAACATTTTGACCGCCATTGTTTGAATCGATTCACGAAAGGAATTTGGGAAAAAATGGTATCGCCTGTCTGAATATGGCCAAGTTCCCACCGCAGAGGCTTGTTATGTTAAGTATAATAATATCATACAATGCAAAATGGCTAAAATCCCGAGGCAAGAACAACAACCACAACAAATAAAACTAAGAGTATTGATCATTTCATAGCTAATGTGTAATTTGGGGTTGGAGGGGTAGCGGTAAACCTGAAGCATGTAATTCACCCTATATACAAGTTTGGTTTAAATGTTAACTTACATAAGTAAATACACTAAGCTCTGTTCACCGAAGAAGGTGGACATAAATATCAAATCATTACCCATTTGATATCCTCTCTGTGTGTGTGTGTGTATATATATATATATATATATATATATATATATATATATATATATATATATATATATATATATATATATATATATAGCTTATAAGTTCCCCCAATATGGACGCAGTGTTGCATGCAGCAGAAGTATGTGGCATTCCAGTTGTTGGATATTGATGTGAAGGACTAATTTCTGATATATAAATTATAATAAATCTAAACTAAAGACATTGTCGAATAGTGTAATGCATTTGTAACCTGGTATTTGCATTATTTGATTCGTAACAAGGCTATGGTTGGATAACATTCTGTCAGTTGTGAGACAAACATTTGTCCACTTTCTTCTCTAAACTGAGCTGAGTTAGATTTAAACCACGCTTCGTATGGGAGTTGGCGGTGACTGTTATATGCTTATACACCGAGCCCTCTATCATTTGACCGATACCGATAATTTAATATTTGACACAATCCTGTGGGTAAATTGGCCACATTCATGCAGACATAAACATTTTCCCCAATGCCCATTGGGCAATCAAATCGAAACATGACCGCGAAAATGTTAGTAGAAAAAGTAAATTACCAAGAAAATCCAGAAGGCGAGGTAAGGGAAACTTCCTACTGTCGCAGACAATCAGTAAAACAGAATACTGTGCAAACATTTAATTGGCTTATTTAGACCAATCAGATTTGGTTTATTTAGACCAGTCAGATTCGGCTTATTTAGTCCAATCAGAGTTGGCTTATTTAGTCCAATTAGATTCTCATCAAGCGAGATGCTAAGATGTTGACAGATCAAAAACATTAAACTGCTCACGCTATATGTATAGTTTAACATCTATGTGATAGAGAAAAATATAATACTGAGGATATTTTCTTTCCCTCGTGAATACCTAATTGTGTGGTACAAAATTGTGATATTTTTACAAATGAAGATGCTACGAGTGAAAACTTTACCGCTACACCACACGATGGAATAAGGATTTTTTAAAAATTATATACCGATCATGTCTCTGAATAAAAGCCTCTAAGACAAACTTCACTCTTTAAACACGCTGAATAGCAATAATTTCAATATTTTAACCCGTTTTCTAGAAAGGTTTGTTTTTACTATTACTATAAACATTTTGGCGGCATTTATTCGATTCAACATACAAAAGTGAATTGGGGGAAAAAAACCACCTCTGTCTAAATATAGTCTATTTACCCCACAATGACTCGTTACGTATTGCATAGCCTATTACGCGCTGAAGATTTACGTTAAACCTCAAACAAGAAGAAGAACAACAAATAAAATTTAGGGAATTCGTCAACTGATAGCAGGCTTAGAAATCGGGGAGGGTGGTATTGACCCTATTTACAAAACAGTGATGTCTAGCGCGCGACTAAATTCAAAATTATCTTGGCGGAGTTATGTGAGCATTAATAATGTTATTGTTGTGTACTGATGAATCTGCGCTTGTGTATTTAGTTTGGAATACGGCATAAATTCAGTTACTTTGTTTCTTCTAGTGTATTTTTGTTATATAATTATGCCTTAGGTAGAATAAGAAAATAAGCATATAATAAAAATATTACCGCATTTGTATGTGAAAATATGAAGTCGTTTTGTCTGATGAATATACTGCACTTCCAAGGTCGTGCAGTATTTGCATCCGAAAAACTCGTTCATATTTTCCCATACAAATGCAGTAACCTATAAATACAAGTGCGTATATGTATCTGCATAATATGACGTAATCTCTTTTGAAAAGGAAATAAAACCAGCCAGTCAGTCTATCATACGTGAGCTTCCTGGATACCTGAATTAATTACATATCAGTCAAGCTACCCATTACGTGTTACCATTCGTATACGTCAAACCAACAGCTATCAACAAAATGTGTGTCTAATTTATAGGTACGTGTATTTAAGCCCTCGATCACAAAGGCGATTGAAATAACTCAAAATGACACTTTATATAAATAAAGCAGTTTTTTTCCTGGCCATTTCACTTACCTCTAACCTGTACTGAAACTTTGCAGACACTTTCTCCATTAATATCTTTTGCTATTACGTCGACGTGCTGCACTGCTCTCTGCCACGTCAGACTCTTCTTTCGCAGTTCAACTTGAATATATCTTCTCCCGTAGGAGCAGTCATGTGCACGTATCGCATTGAATGGATATGCATTCACATCTATTTGGACAGAATCATTATTCTTTGGTAGAGTGAAATTAAATACATCGTTTGGACATCCTTCAATGATAGCTGAAACAGATATGCATAGATAAACCCTCTGACTCTCGTAAACCACAGTAGTTGAACGATTGCACAAGTTTCGTTATAGAGCTGGGATCTAGTTGGGCAAAATGACTGATCTCATTAGAATCCGCGATGTATAAGAGTTCTTAACCACTGTCTTTTTATATTTATATACGATGTGAACAGTTCAAGATTTTATATGTACTAACTGTATTAGGCACAGACGTTTGCACTGAACATAATAATAATAATAATAATAATAATAATGAAAAATTCGAGGAAAGTCATGATACTAAATTGTGCAATTTCAAATGATAGCTTTTGATAACATGTAAAATGTCTAGATTAGAATATGTTTCAGAAATTCATCATCACACAACAAAACGTAAGGACATAGTTTTGATATAACTTCAGGTATCCACCGTTTTCATCTCATCTTTCCACACATTTTACTTACAAGTTACAAGAATTTTAATATATACCATGTTATATTACTTCTGAAATGGAACGTTACTTAAAATAAACACATTTTGATTCATTTTTTGAATCCGGTGTATCCATAAAATTTAAACACTCAGATTAACTATGTACTACATCAATTGATACAGTCATGGTATTTGATCAATTCAATATTTTAAACAGAATAAAACGGTGTCTCAGTTTATTAATGTAATATCTGCTAAGAGAAAGAAGATACCTGCATTTTTGGGTAGGTGTCGCAGTCAATCATTTATTGAGTTGCTCGTATGCTAATTCTTGATGTATTAAAATAATTCATCTGTCTCATATTTTGTCTGAATGCTGTGAGTCTACATAAAGCTACATTTCATCAAATGGAAATAAATAACAACAGGTGTCTCATTCACAAAACTAGATCATCGATTGAATGTAATTCAGATTTAAATAAAATGCTAAAATGGCGGCTTATCCACTCCAGTATCTGATCCGTAATATATTAAGATAACAATTAAATGTCCATAACACTTCATTTTACCGTCAAATGTAGCTGCCATGAAGAAAACACGAGGCATTTCACCCTAAATATTCACAATATTTTATTTAAATCATCAATGAAAATGACACGATGCATGCAGTGTTTTGAAAACCTACTAACACCCAACCACCCATATATAAGATCATATATATATATATATATATATATATATATATATATATATATATATATATATATATATATATATATATATATATATATATATATATATATATCCACCCATTCCCACAGGATACTTGCTCCCTCGAACAACTGCCTCCCCTGAACAAGTATCTCTCACTAAGACAATGTATCTACTGTTTGCTTTAAAAGATAAATACTTACCGTTTAAAATAAATTTTGCTAAATTGTTCCTTCCCCGAAAAGTAGCCAAAAATGTGAATAAGACCTATTTTGGCTTGCAAAAAACACGGCCTTTTGTTTATTATAGTATTGTTTCTTCTTTGTTTTGTTTGATTTTTTTTGTAGTATTTCTTTGATCATAATAGACCCATTACTCTTACATAACTGTTTGTCATTGTTAACAATACGTTTTGAAGGAAATGCTATAATGTTTTTCCACTATGAATATGCTATTGAAATAAAGCTGGCAACATGAAATGCCAAGTATATCTAACGATGTTATTATTTCAATTTGAGCACTTTTTAAGGGTATTGAAGGCAATTGTTCCATGGAGACAGTTGTTCTAGACCATATATATATATATATATATATATATATATATATATATATATATATATATATATATATATATATATATATATATAAGCTTTGGTGTTCTTTCCCTTCCTACCAAAATGAAGTAAACTAATATTGGCTAAGCATTCATAGAATCAGGTAGAATTCAGAAGGAAATACCGAAAATCTAATACTCCCTTGTTTATTTGTATAGATTGAACGTCGAAAGAAAAAGGAATAAACACAGGGGTAACTGTAACTTACGTTTTTCCAGACAATCGGTAATATCTGAAACAATGTATTTGTTTAATAAGACGTTTCTATTTCAATATATATGTTATTCTTCTACTATTCACATATTCCTCTTCCATGTTTATGTTATTTTGATATCTATGTGTATATATATCCATATATGAATCGGCGAATGAAGATATATAGCAATATTAATTAGTTAAAATTGTCTTCACCAAAAGTAAATCTACTTGAATTTTCACTTATTAAGTATATATTCTCCTGCTTTTATATTCAATAGTTTAGCGTCTGCATGATAGGTATTAATGAATAAAAAAGATTTGACTAAAATATTCTAACATCTTTTTGTAGTTACAAAATTAATAATGCAAGGTTGATCTGTTGTGTACAAAACGCTCTAATGCAAGGTTGACCTGCTGTGAACTTACCTAGACAAATAGGACAACAATTCAATTTTGAGATGGCACTGCAATCGCCAATTGGTGGACAGGTCAAGTTACTGCAGACGCCATTTGTACATTTTTTACACGTGGCATCGATGTATTGATGCTCGTTGACTGGTCTGACACAGTTCTTACATGAAACTCCAGAGTGCGGACAACAAATTGTACCGTTTCCTCCGCAGCCATAGTCCGTGATGCACTCATATTCTGAGCATGTACCGTTTCCTTGCAATGGAATCGGGCAACTTCCCGCCTTTATTACTGTGCCGGGCTCGTATGACTCTAGAAAGCATAGCAGGTGAAAAATAACACATTTAACAAAAATAAAAATCCAAAGCGAATGACAAGAGTTAGAGGATCCATCTGTATATGTCAGGTCTGTCACAATCATAGACTGATTTAATGGTGTATATATATGTACAATATTTAACGGCAGGTCACCACAATCCTTGCCGTAGGGTGAGGGATACAAGTTTATTTTTTTTTAAATAGGAGTGATAATTTCGAAAACTTTATGAAAATGTCGTCCTTTTTTATAATCATTTTTCGTGTTATGTTTAATCTCTGTCTAGCTTTGTCATGCTCGATGGCATCTAACTGCATGCTACAACCTTGTCCTTCACATACAGTTGTCATCAATATGGAAGAACTTTTAAAGCCCTTAAATGTATGAATGCACCTGACCATATATGTTACTTCCCTCTTACATGTTCACCCTTTAAATATCTCTGAAAATCTAATGAAAATCACAAAATGTAAGATATTGGAATAAAGAAGAAGAAAATAAAAACGTTCAATACAGAAACGGTCATGGAAATTTAGTGAGAGTTGAGATTTTGAGCAAAATGAAAGTGTCCATCGCTATGTTAGGCACACACACACACACAAACACACATGAATATTATCATAGTTAAGCATACATCATGAACACAATTAAATACGCAAGAATACATTAGTCTTTCTTATACACCAGAAACATTCTCAGAGCAAAGAAGAAAACTATGTTATCGTGTGGTGAATTCGATAGATATAGTGCTTGACGAATGCTCGGTTATAAAATGTCAAAAGCTATCAACCTCCATTTAAATGTTATGCACGTTATTTATTGTGACTATGAAAGCATCACTGCACGATATTAACAAACTTGCAAGAAACAAAAATAAAGATCCCAAAAAATCATGCCAGAGGCAACAGAGTACCACAGGTACATTTAAATTCGCAAAA
This sequence comes from Sinohyriopsis cumingii, assembly GCA_028554795.2. Lineage (NCBI taxonomy): Eukaryota > Metazoa > Mollusca > Bivalvia > Unionida > Unionidae > Sinohyriopsis > Sinohyriopsis cumingii. Next base: position 116,613,100 of record CM068835.1, on the reverse strand, counting down.
CTACATTCCAACAGCTGAAAAGATAATCTATGAGCATTAGTAGTTTCCCATGCTCAGAGCATACATGTCTTCAAAGATAATTTTGTTTTGTAATATCACATTGCCTTCAACAGCCACTAATGTTGTTCACGTGACCTATAATGGTCACGTGATACGAGAGTGTGATCAATGAGAAATTAGAGGCAGGTAATACTCTGAAAAGATTTGACCTCCCTACTGAACATATGTGCCTTATTGATTCATAATAGAACGTTTCACCATCAAAAACGGAGCGGCAATGGGGTCCTCAGTCTCATGTAATGAGTGTGAGATTGTTTACATCGAAAAAACAGTGTTAAAACCCTATGATTAAAGAAAATTTCAGTAGTGATTGATCGGTTATACATGAACATTTTAACAATATGGAAGATTCCTACGTCCCCAACCAAAGCAAGGTGATCGCAACAAAAGACGGTATATAGAAAGGGAAGGTGAAGGAGGCGATCAAAATACTACAGCGGAGGCCAAAACTAAACAGGGACGAAGGCTTGAATTGCCACCTATCTACACCAGTCCCTCGTATCATGTGACCATTATAGTCACGTGATCAACGTTAGTCTCTGAAGAAGGGAGAGTGTGGTATGTGATATTGCCGACACTTTCGAACTCTGAAGGTATTTATGCTTTGAGTATGTGAAATTACTAAGGATCACCTTCAACCATGGTTTTCTTGTGTTTCAAATCAATTCAAACGATATATTAAAGAAATAGTTTAAAGAGACATAAAACATATTAAATCTAGTGTATAGAGAGTTACAGACTGAAAAATGCAAAACAGATTCAACAAATACATTTCATATCAATGTTTAAAGACACGTTAGGCGACAGAGAAGCGCCCGCACAAAAGGTACGTAGCTATAATCATTTTTTTGGGTAAATATTGACTTCCAGCACGTAACAAATATAACTTGCCCGGTTAGGATACACTTCCGTTCATCAAGATACTGGTTAAATTGAATCACATAAAGAGTTACAAATCACACTAAATAACAATGACATACATTTCGTTCAGTAAGGATTTTATGACTAACAATGTCATGTAAAATGGAAAAGATACGACTATCGAAAGAGCAATCTGGTTTGTATATATCTGTAAATTAACGGGCATTAAGTTGATTTACTAGCAAAAACCTTAAACGATGCCGCATTAATTGAAACATAGAATCAGTATATAAATATGCAGTCTAAATATTTCAGGCAAGATATTTACCAGTATAAATATACTGATAGCTTGCATGGGATTTTGGATTTCCGAAACAACTATACAACCAAAGAAAAGTTCTATTTAAATCCGATGTCAAAAATGATGATTGCTATTTTATTTATGATATCATGAAACATTGCTCTGGAGATATGATGTAAAGTGTTTACGAATATCCGTATAAAAATAATTACTCCAGCTCATCACACAGTGTCTTTCTAAGTTAGTAACACGCTAAATTATCAGATAATTAAACTTCTTTAGGTTTCTTAGTTTCAAAGCAATCTATTATTGCCTAAAACATAATCGATTTTATCATATTGTTTTTTATCGTTTGCTCGACAAAATGCAAAACAAATATGCACTTTGAGGGTGTATATAATTTTATCCCTGTTGACTGGTATATTGATGAACTGTTGAATATCTGCTAATGTATGGAAAGTAACACAGTTCTTTATTTTGTGTACTTATAAGAAGTTGCATGTTCCACATTCCATAGGTGACACTAATAAATTGCCTTCTTTTCCCCCAGTTTAGTGTGGTAAAACTATCATTTCTCTTTTGCATGATATAGTGCAAGGTGCTAGCATTGTTCTAATATCTCCGATTATAGTTTTCAAGATACCGAGTTAGTATTAGTAATACCTTGACCATTTTTGTATTCTCGTCATATGCAGTTGGGTGTTGCATATTTCATTGTACAATATATCTCACAACTACAGCCCGTTTGACTTGTAGCTGCAAAGTCAGTTTTACAATTCTCGCACAGATGCGGCATGATGTATATATACTAGTTCAACATCGTGGATGGGTTTCCATTTTGGTCTCGTTCTCTACAAAATGGCAAAAATGTTATATAAGGTAACTTTGCAATCTTGAATATCGTCATCAAAACTGAGTGTCATGAGGACTCCCATGGCGAGCTGTGTTTCAAGTCTATGTACTCGGTTGTAGCCCACAGGAAAGAAACGTTTCAAAGTTTATCAATTTCTTCCTATTCACAGAAATTAAAGTGGTCAGTTGATCTACTAATTCTTACATATAATAATTCAGATTCTTCAGATTTTGGTTTGCGTTTGACATGTAGCCCAGAGAACCAAACATTTGAGCAATATAGAAAACATCCATTTTTACTGCAGCACCATGCCTGTCATTTTGAAGATGCAATTGTAAACCTTTACATGTCCATCTCAATAGCATCTACACGCTGGGTGGGGCATTCTACTATATAACAGTCATGAAAAAGTCCATGACTTAAAAGTAACCTTTGAATATGTATCTCAGTAGTACAAACATGGTAGTTACGGCACTATCTTCGATAATAGTACTAATGATATAGTCATGAGAAAGTCCATGACTGAAATTTTGAGATATATGTATTGTTGCTGACTATAACTGTACCATTTATAATTTTCAAAAATACGAGCTCAGACTGGTTTCTTTATTTAGGTTTTGAAATGTCCATATTTTGGTGTCTTTTCAAAGATCTGCTGATTACTAAAAGTGGGAATTGCTCATTTAAAATGCTTCTTGAATGAGATGATCAGCGGCTGGAAAAGATCCTATTAACAGTATCTAATTTTCTTCGATGTTAAATATCCGAGACAATTAACCTTGTATTAAGATCTTATATTTCTTGAACTCTACTTGATACATGCTTTGTCTATCAATACTTTTGGTGGTTCAAATCAAAATAATGGTTAGAAGTTTGATCAATGACACCTGTCAACCATATTCCTAGACATGTATTTTCAGATACCACATATTGAACATTAAGGCTAAACCTCATGAAAGGTGTACTTTAAAAACATACATGAATGCCAAATAAAATACAATCTGATATTGTTATAACTGTGGCGTCCTTGTGTGATAGCTTCAATGTAGTATCTATACTAATAAAGGAGTCATGATATCCAATTATCTGTTATCATTTCAAATAATCTGGTAAAATATAAAATATTATATCGTAAGTCACGCGGAAAATGATTTTACAAAAGAGGACTTAAAATGTTTCCCCATTAAAACTATCTAATATTACATATAAAATAACCTTAAGTACAGAGACTATAATTTGACCTTGATCTGTGAGCTTTACCTTTCAGATAAAATGTTACATCATTGTTTTCTTAAGTTTGTTATGTAATAAGCTTTGAAATGATATATATTGTCGAATTTCCCATGGAGTTGTAAGTGGATTTTGACAAATACATGAATTGTAATCTGACAAGTTATTAGTATCATAGTCATTTAGATTAGCGTCTCATTTACAGTAAAGCAATCCATCATTATGAAATAAAAATAGTACTCTTCAAAAGCCTGCGGAATATAATAAGTCCTTCCTCTATCATTACGAGGGGAATGTTAAACTTGTTGCATATCAAATTACTTTCAATATATGATATTATTGGTCGGATTAAATTCATTTAAACCAAATGAAATTATCTTACATGCAAGCAACAACCTTCTTATTTGAAAATAAACCCCAAACCTGAATAATGATATGGTCAACTCTTGTGTATTTTAATAATTCAAAGAACGGTAAAATAACCCAAAATCAGACGTTGCATTCAGACTGTCCAGTTCAATTCATGTTGCCAAACTATCGCGACCTCTGCATCTATGAATCTTGTCCTTTGTTGTGGCATTGAATAAATATGTTTCATAAATGTTAAAAAGATTGGTGGATGCTACTTTTCATCGTAATAATTTTAAAATCACGGAATAATTTCGTAATTTATGAGCTAAAGATTTCCCAAAAGTATAATAACGTAATAATTCTAGGTTCTTATATTAGAATTATATTGCTCAAATATTTGCGTATGGCAATCTAATAAATATGGTATCTATGTATGTAAAACTGTATAATATTTAATGTTTTCTAGAAGAAAAACAAACAACCTGAAATTGACGTTTCTCGTGGAAAATATGCCAACCTATATTTGTTTTTCGAAATTCAAGTGTACTTCTGTGCTAATTTCTATCTCTCACTTAATTTTCTATACTTTGAAATCATTTTCACCTCGTTAACTTTTCACACTCTTTTATCCTTGGTTCAATCACTTGCTTTGCAATAGCTTGACAATTTGATTTCTTCTGTTTACCTGTCGGAATTTATGCTGCATTCGTATCAAATTACAACTAACTATATCGCCAATACTAATTCTGCCAGGTGTTTGAACAGTTAATTTAAATTATAAGTGATTGCTAAATATAAGTTCTTAAAAAATGCATCTTCAAACTCTGCACATCTACACACTGTAAAATGAGTACTGGATTTTACTGCATTTATTTTATATTAAAGCTCTTAACAGGTCAACTGATTGATGTTAATTAATTTCTGTGGCAATTCCTTATAATAGAAGCATCAAGGCATCTGTTAAATTTGTACATTCTACAAATTTGTCCATGTGAAATGCATAGTTGACACTATAGTTCCTCCATATTTGTTTAAATAAATATTTCATCAACAAATGTTGTTTATCACCTGTTATTTTGTTCAAAATTTCGTAGAATAGCTTGCAGTTTTTTTTACATCGTTTGCTCGTTTTAAAGAACTTTTTAGCGATGTAGTTGCAATGATCTTAATATATCTGAATGCAAACTCTTTTCATTTATTACCCCACCAGGATACTATGTACATGCTAATTGTCTTATCACATTATTGTATTTGTACCTTTAAGTTATTTACTGTTGATGGATATGTACCTTCTTTCCATTTTCATTAAGTTTTTGTAGACAACGAAAAGTTACATAGCACGCAAGTGATGACTTCGTTGTGTTCTTATACGCTATATTTTGTAAATGTTTCACATTCTAGAAATTAATTGTGTTTCAAAACCTCCAAGTTTTCATGCTAACTAATTCTTCTATTTCTGTTTTGTCCTTCCTCCACTTGTTTTGATGACATAATGTTTTCGTCTAGTTCCCATTTGTTGAACAATATTCATACCCTTTCCATTTAACGGGTACGGACGTTTTACCGTTCTTCAGATCTCCATTTACATCTGTTCAACTATGCATATGTCATTTTGTTAGTTGTGTGCGAAGCTCTAGTTCGTAAAAATACCCTCTGTATCCGTTTTATTCAATTCTTGAAATTTCCTGATTACCTAATGTATTTTCTAAGGAAAGTTGAGTATTTAGCTCTTTACACAAATACGTTAAAGCCGGAATTCAGTCATGGTACACTTATTTTGAATGTAGGTGTTGAAATAGATCACTTGTGAAGGAAACGAACATGTTTATACATATTTTTAATCGGTTTATTTTCAGCATTTATTTCGGCTTGAGTAATGTTCACTGAACATTGATGGTTACTATTTTTTCATATAGTTTTAGTAAAACGTCAGCCCACCTTTTGGATTCATTGTGAGTGAAATACTACCAGTTCTAGTCTTTAAAGTTTTGTTAAATTAATAAACTTCATATCCTTTCTTGTCTAAGCATATTGACAACTTTAAACATTTTCTTTCATAGCAACTCATTTGTTTTCTATTGTAAATCTCAGTGCATTCCTTGTACATTTTGTTTTTACTTTTCATCGCATCAGAATTTGAGAAAATTTCCATCAATTCCAAGCTGTATTATATTCATTATTGTCTTGTTCATATGGTCGCATGTCATCTATATATGTATGGCACTGGTCATACGCTCAGCTGATAAAGACCGTTCTATATGGAAATATTTGTTCTATTTCTTGCTTCTTGTGTGAGTAGACTGTTAGACAAATCGGTTGAGCATTACTTTCAGTTTAGCACATTGTTTTTCATTTTGTCTCCTTCGCATACGCCATTTAAATTATTTAAAGTAGCTGGACTGACAGACCATCCTTTTAAAAGTTTTAGATACTGTTCCTTGTCAATCATTTGAAGCAAGATAAAATAACATGGAATACTTCATGCTTTATAAACATTTAAGGAATTATCAACAAACCAATAAGACGACCCTCTAAAACAGGTAAATTATTTTGAGCAATGCGCAACGCTGTCTTTGATACTATAAAGTCTGTGGATGCTTTTCTAGAATCGTTGTAGACCTTGTAAAAGTATGAGAACTTTAAGGTATATGGTATGTTTATTCGTAAACAAATTCGTCTATTTGCCTACACCAAATGCGTAATGTATTCCTTGATAACACCGCATGCTGCTATCAGAGATTAAACTTTTTTTCCTAGTTATTGTTATTCTGTCACATGTAAATATGTCATCTTTTTCTGAATTATTCAGGCTATACAATTTAGTTTTGATATCTATAGATTGAAATATTTATTATCTTCATTTCATATTATACACAAATATCTTTGACCACACATTTGTCATGCTAAAACATGCAAATTAATAGTCATTATCTCTATATACTTTTGCTTTTATGTTAAATATTAATGCGTGTAACTCTTCTGAAAGTCGCTTAATATACTGTGTAGTTATCTGTCTTTAGCTCCGAGTCAATATCACCATTTTGAGCGCTTGCGCTAGACAACATTGCTTACTTTAAAAAGCCCATAATATCCACATGTTCAAGTACATTTCTTATGCTAGTATTTTTGTTTGCGGTGTATTGTGACTGTGCGCTAGGCATTTTGGATTTCTTATTTTGGTATCGTGCTTGTCTTAGAGTGCGTAAGGTTGAAAATACTAACATGTTTCAACATCCAAATACTCTCTCTCTCTCTCTCTCTGTTCTCTAATTATATAAATTTGTCCTTTTTAGTGTACTGTAGAAAACTGTTCCACTAGTTCATTAAATGTTCATTCTTCATGAGCGAAATTTTATTTTTATGTTAGGAAATTATACATTATACCACATATTGCTCAAATGCTATAGTCAAGTTTCGAGTCTTTCTATAAGCTTGCTGCTTTGGATTCACATTACAATATAAGTTGAGGTAATACTTTTACTCGATATGAACTATTTATGCCATGATACCATTGAACATCGTATCTGGATTCACTTAACATTTATTTTAGTAAAGTTATTTCATCATATTATATATTTAAGGTAGATAAAGAAATAATCTTGGACAAATACTACTACTACTACTACTACTATTATTACTACTATTAATACTAATACTACTACTACTAACAAAATAAAACAATGAAATCATTGCCATTTATGAATCATGAGTTTTTCATATTAAAAATGTTTTTAACTAGGAATCGAAGCTAAAGTAAATAAACCAAGTCACACAAGCATTAGAATAAAAGTTCTACAAATGATTATTAATGTTTCCTGGATAACGATGTCAACACAGCCTTTTTGCAATATGATGAAACATGTTAGTGTCAACAAAATAATTGAAATTCGGCTGAAATGAAGATAAGGAAAAGTATTTGTACAAGAAAATGATCAGGGGACTACAAACGAATCGCTAATTTCAAGTTAAAAATCTGTTTTTGAAAAGATATTACTTGAAATTAGAGATTTAGTTTCTTAACGTATGTTTCTCAAGAAGCCAAACAGATGTTCAAACACGTTGAAACAGCGTCGTTTGTAATAACAAAAGACAATGGTGGCACAGGTCATACGGTAAACAAAAATATTAATTACATTGGTTCCAATAGATACAATAAGGTGAAAGCCGTTACCACGATTTTCCTTTATAAAAGCGAGTAATCCTCTTGGATCATTTGCATTTATTTCCTCTGTTTTGGTAATGCTAGTCATCGTCAAATCAATCGTCATGAGACTCGCTTTCCTTTTTTGCGACGATTTTAGGATCGCGTGAAGTCGTCCGGACGATAGTGCTATTGACGTTATACTGGCCTCATTTGGACTTGGTACCGGAATGTTGATTCTTTTCCACACTAAAATTTAGAAACATTACATGATAGATTATGCCTTGATGCATGTGCACACTGCAGGCCGAACTATTAACACGACGAGATGTCACGGTCATGATAATCTTTCTGTTGCACTACAGCAAGGTAACACAACAATAATAGACGGTGTCATGATAAACCTTTTCTCTTGGGGCGATATTTTGATAAATATAATCTCCATTTCTAGCCATATCCTTGACAGGGCTTCTTGAATCTACTGCATTTTATTGAGGTCACTGGAAATACTATTTAAGCTTCAGTTTCCGACAGCTCCTTGTTTTACTTACAAAAAGTGAATTTGCAATATTTCCAGTTAATTTAATATGCGTTTGGTTAAATTTGATATGCTTCTGTTTAGTTTAATTTGGTAATGAACACTTTAATTTCGTAATGAGATCTTTGATTTGGTATATAGTAGGCAAACACCATCAGTCAACTGATCGTAGTGAGAAATCTTGTTCGCTTCGTTCCTATAATAACAATAATAATAATAATAATAATAAAATAAATAACCATAAACATACGAACACACACACGCACACATAAGAACACACACATATACATACGAACACAAACACGTACGAACACACACATACGAACAGACACACACAAACGAGCACACATGCACACATACGAACACACGCAAAAAACACACATACGAACACACGCACGCACTCATGCGAACACACGCACATACGAACACAGACGCAAACATACGAACACTCACACACACATACGATCACACACACACGCGCACATGCGAACACACATATGCTAACATACGAACACACACACACGCACACAAACGAAGCTTTGCACTGAGATAAAACCGCATTTGTTCGTCATTATATAATTGCGACAACAATATTTGCTGCGTAGAAAAATATATTAAGTTCAAATAAAACATTTTTCTGCGAGAGCCCAGGATAATACAATTTAGTTTAGTTTTATGTTCACAGAGACTGAAGCAAAAAAGGCACAAGCTGTCAGGGTTACAGGGAGTAGTCTTTTCATCGGAGCAAGTTATTAGATGCGGTAGCACTATCTAATATTGTCATATATGAACTTTTCAGACATATCAAAGATGTTTAACATGGGATACAAAATATCACTAATCACATGGAGGTAAAAATGTTAAAATGCCATGTGATAATCGTGGCCATTTCGTAAGAGGTTGTAACAGGTTTTTGCTTGGGGTGGAGGTCTTTTCTTCACAAAAACATTTTAAGTATCTATGAGCTCCGGTGTACATGGATCATCCTTGGATAAGTTACAGGCATCAAAGGCCGATGTCACACTGTGAATTGTTTTTGGGTGTAAATTGTTGAGGAGGAAATGGAAGATCTTAAATATGAAAAGATAGAGCTAAACGTAGAAAAAAAGATGTAAAAGAGGAAAAGGTAGAGCTAAACGAAGAAAAGCAAGATATGAAGGAGGAAAAGAAAGAGTTAAAAGAACAAAAGGAATAACTAAAACTGGTAAAGATATTTTAGGTCACTGTCTAAACTAGACATTCTGTTGATTCTTGGTATCGGGTACAACATTTGCAAATTAGAAACATGGCAAAAACATACAACTGTATGTGAACATTCAGTTCACTAAAATCTATGGAACGTACAAAATGAAAGGTAAGTGCGGATCATATCAATAACTATAAACATCATGAAATACTGAAATCAGTTATCCAGTTATTAATATTATAGCGATATTATGATTTTAGAACCTATGTCCCAATAACCTTGAATATCTACAAGAAAGTATGTAATATATTGCAATTCTTGTTCAGTTCTATTCTAATAGGGTTTAATGTTTTTACTATTTTGATTGTGTAATATGTTGCCAGGAAACAAATTGCGGAAATTGCTATCCTATTCATATGTCTGTAAACTAGAAAAAACACTTCGAATTAAGATCCTAGATGTTATTGAATAAGACAAAACGGTGAGTCTTTTTATATTTACTTTTTACAATTTTAGGACGGAGCTGCAGACGTCTTTGACAATGCAAGTTCAAATTATATCACTTAATAAATATATATTTCAATAATTTATTTTACACACATTTATTTTTGATTTATTTACAGTACCTGGATGTGTAATATTGAGTAGGAATGTTTCTGTTACACTTTATAATGGTTTAGTAGAGGTACTTTTATGAGGCATACGATATGATAAGGTACGTATTAAAAGCCGTGTTTACTTCGATTCTTGTTACAGCTTGAGATTATCTTGTAGGAAAATATATTTGCTTTCTTTGAAAGGGTTCGTTTTCCAGGGGATTTTAACAATTTTTATCCATTAAACTTGTACCTTTTATAAGATCTGAAGCGTTTGACTCGAAGAACTACATATTTGAAAGTTTACTGAGAAGGGCTTATCATCCCAAAGTTTTCTTAATTTTTCCTGTCTTATCTTTAGAAATATTCTTGTAATCTCCACATTTTTAAAGTTATTATCCTAACATACATACATACATACATGCATGCATGCATACAGACATACATACATATGTTTGTCGATATTATTATTTGTTTACCCAAAGTCTTGTTGACACATGACATATGCTCAGGTATTGCGCTTATGTATTCTATACTGTTGTATCTGGTTGCTACGTATAGGATTCTGTTTGCATCGTCAATTATAGCTGCAATGGGATTCCTTCCTTCCGGAGTATCACACATTATGTCAGCAGTTTCATCTTTCTTCAGTACCGTCATACTTTGTTGAAATATCATAAACATATTTCTGAAACGATTTTGATTAATACTCAATAGATGTCAACTGACAAGTCAGAAATAAATTTACAGAATGAGCGATTGTGTATGTGCGTGTGTGATTTGGATTTTTAACGTAGCTGTACATTTTTTCAGTCATATCACTACGACGTCTGCAATGTGGCAGTTTATAGTGATGTCTAGCACTGGGGCATCATGCCACAGATATTTAACATGATGTCCCACCCAGTCATATTATCCTGATACCGGGCCATCAAGTCCTAATATTAACTTCTCAATGCTGAGCGCCTTGCGAGTCAGCTTAAGTACCATTTTTATAAGTCCTTTGTATGATTCGGCCGGGATTTGAACCCGCAACGTCCTGCATCTGAGAAGGACGATATAACGACAAGGCCACAGGAGCGGTTCAAGAATGAAAGTAAAAATGGGTTTATTACAACAAAAAGAATTTCGAAATATATTTATTGATAATACGTGCACATTTCGCGTCTTCAAAAAGAAAGTGAAAGTATAATATTGATAAACTACAAACGTGTTTGGATGCCCACTACCGTGACTGAAATTGTCCTTTACGATAAACGTAATCACAGTGTAAATTATTTACAGACAGACAACGGACGGGCAAAATAAAACTATGTCGCCTATAAGGATAAAATAACAGAAAAAAAAACGAGAACCTACGTGATCTTGAAAATGTTACAATCAAACACATAAGCTTCTTCTAAATCAGTCGGCGTCATGTACGAACAATAGAGTTTAAAGTTTAATTTTTTTTAATAATAATTAGAAATGTATCGTTAGATTCATTGTTTGACATTGACAACATATATGGCAGTAACTTATATATTTTAGTTTGGATAGATGAAAACGATCGTCCTAAGTACAAATGTTAGATCAAATGTCGTATAATATGTTGTGTATACACAACTGGATCAATGTACTATCATATAGTGTGCATAGAAAACTGGATCAATGTAAGATCATATAGTGTGCATACACAACTGGATCAATGTAATATCATATAGTGTGCATACACAACTGGATCAGTGTAATATCATATAGTGTGTATACACAACTGGATCAATGCAATATCATATAGTGTGTATACACACCTGGCTCAATGTACTATCATATAGTGTCTATACACAACTGGATCAGTGTAATATCATATAGTGTGTATATACAACTGGATCAATGTACTATCATATAGTGTGTATACACAACTGGATCAATGTACTATCATATAGTGTGTATACACAACTGGATCAATTTACTATCATATAGTGTGTATACACAACTGGATCAATGTAATATCATATAGTGTGTATACGCAACTGGATCAATGTACCATCATATAGTGTACATAAACAATAAGGATTTGTACAGACTTGTGGCAAATATTACTTAACACCCGTAGATTAAAATTGTTTCTGTTTTCAAGCGAATAACAAAAATATTTATCAGGTTGAGAATAATTTTACAACATATTTGGTTCGAATCTCTTTGCTGCTCTGGTGGCCTAGTGGTTAGAGCGTCCGCCTCAGATGCGGGAGGTCGCGAGTTCAAGCCCCGGTAGAATCATACCAAAGACTTATAAAATGGTATTAATAGCAGCCTCGCTAGGCGTTGAGCATTAAGAGGTTAGTGTTAAGATTGGGCCACCTAATGTCAGGATAGTGTGACTGGGTGGGACATGATGATACATGTCAGCGGCATGATGTCCCAGTGCTAGAGGTCACTATAAACTACGACACAGCAGATGTCGGAGCGATATGACTGAAAAAACCCTACCTTAAATATCCAAATCACACGCACACTACTCTGTTTAGTTTTATACTACTACTACTACGACTACTCCTACTATCACTACTACTGCTAATAATAATAATAATGTAAATAATATACTTTACTTATTCTCGATAGACTGTTGATAAAATTGCTTATCTTGCACAGGGTCCAGATCAGTTTAAATGTACAGCAGTCATGATGAGTATTAAACATACAACAACCTTGAAAATAAACTCCAAACCTGAAAACTGATTTGATGAACTCTTGTATATTTTAATAAATCAAGTAACAGTAGGATAATGCAGAAACAGACGTTGCATTCAGACTATCCAGTTCAATTCATGTTGCCAGACTATCGCGACCTCTATCTATGAATCTTGTCCTTTGTTGTGGCATTGAATAAATATGTTTCAGAAATGTTAAAAAGATTGGTGGATGCTATTTTTCATCGTAATAATTTTAAAATCACTGAATTATTTCGTAATTGTGATCTAAAGTTTTCCCAAAAGTACAATAACATAAGAATTCTAGGTTCTTACTTTAGAAATACAGTGCTCAAATATTTTCCTATGGTACACTAATAAATATGGTATCCATTTATGTAAAACTATATAGTATTTACTGTTTTTTTATACTGTTTTTTATAATATTTTGACGTAATTTTGGTTACATCAAACACTTGAAAAAGACACACAGATTAGGTTCGAGAGGTACTTGAGATTTTCAAAGAGAATAATCTTCAGTACAGCCGTCTAAGGTTATGGCTGGGTCTAAACAATTTGAATTTACAGGACACCTTGTTCAGTGGTGGTGAATTTAAACGCGAAAAGAAAACTACAAAATCAATTTCACAATTGTAAATACCAAATATCAAACTCCAAGTTAAAGATGTTATGGGTATGGTCACTTGAAGATGAATTACACCCCGTATAGTATGGCATGAGGATGAATTACACCCCGCATAGTATGGTATGAAGATGCATTACACCTCTCATAGTATGGTATGAAGATGAATTACATCCTGACATGTATGGTATGCTGATGAATTACATCCTGTATAGTATGGTATGAAGTTGATTTACACCCTGACTTGTATGTTATGAGGTTGAATTACACCCCGTATAGTATGGTGTGAAGATTAATTACACCCCGTATAGTATGGTATGAAGATGAAATACACCTTGTATAGTATGGTATGAAGATGAATTACATCCTGTACAGTATGGTATGAAGATGAATTACACCCTGTTTAATATGGTATGAAGATGAATTACATCAGATATTGTATTGTATAAAGATAAATTACACCCTCTATAATATGGTATGAAGATGAATTACATCCTCAATATTATGGTATGAGGATGAAATACACCCATTACAGTATGGTATGAAGATGAAATACACCCTGTATAGAATGGTATGCAGATGAATTACATCATGTATAGTATTTATTAATGAAAATATGTCTTTCAATAATAATACGAAAGAAACTTATTTTGCGTTGTGATACTAATTGTACATCATCAAATGTTATTTATTTGAGAACATGCAAAAATGTGGGATCCAATATATTGGACAAACCAGTCAACAAATATCTAAATGTATGAACCAACACAGATCAGATATCAAAATTGTATCGATCAATCATTTTCATCTCATATTGCCTCACATTTAACAAAATTACCTATACCTTGCAAGATTTCTCCTTCCAACCTATTGTTAAAGCTGATTCTGAGATGGAATGTCTGCTAAAGGAAATCTACTGGATTCTTAATAGGGTCTAAAAGGTCTAAACTCAAAAACTCTGTATGACATTCATTATTATTTATGTAAAGAATCATGTCCCCTGTTTACAATTAGATAAGAATATTTTTATATTATTCTACTTTGCAGAAAAACTTAATTGATAAAAGTATAAACGAATATCATAAAAATAAGTTCACTAATTCTTTAAAAATGAAAGTGCATTTTTAAAATAATTCTCAATAAAATATGATTAATCATTTATAAAATACTTGAGAGTAAACGTTATGAACGCCATTAATTTTGTATTATATACACTGAGTTCTGATGAAATATTTAACAGTTGTAAAGAATATAAAAAGACATTATATATATATATATATATATATATATATATATATATATATATATATATATATATATATATATATTTGTTTTCTATATCATTAATAAGTGTGGATAATACATACAAAAATATTATAAAACTGTTTATCCTAAGTTAGTCATACATTTTATATTCATACACGCACATTGATACATAGTGCTATTTAGGAAGGAGCTCACTATTGATGTAGACATACAGGATCATTTAAGGTCTCAGAGTAACAAGGAATTCTCTGTGAGAGGAAAACAATACAAGGATATTTAAGTTAAGTTATTCAACGTATAAGAGAATTCCCTATGGAGGAGGGTAGACTTTACAATATTTGAATATTATGGTTTGTGGGAACTAGTTCATTGACACTAAACAGGATCCGTTTGTTGTCAGGGATTGGGAGGAATGTCACACAAAAACGAGGAAAATTGACACTCATAGTGTAGCATGTTGCCTAGTCGAAGTTTCATCTGACCCTTGTCACCCCATTTTTGATATTTAGATATTTATGTTGGGGTTTAGGGTCAAAGTCCATGCCCTATCGAAATATGATAGGGTAGCCGCTTACTAGCCGGCCCAGGAAACTTAAACGAACTTTCATCGAGATACACCTGCATGAAATCGACAGTGATTTTTAAAAGTACCTAATTTCTAAGAACTTCCAGAACATGATCACGCGACCCCTGTTTACATTTTAGAAGACGATAAAACCTTTGTTCGGGAGAATTATTCTCAGTAGAAGTTTGGCTGTTACACTGGAAGTTGTATGTTGTGCTGTTTGGAGTCATTTCAAACTACCTGGATTGGAGTTTTTTCCAATTACTTAGATTTAAAAGGATTAATTCTGATTTGTTTCTGGAAAGTACTTGTGCTCATGTGAAATCGTTTTTTAAGGACAGCTTTTATAAAAATTTATTCAGCTATCAAAAACGGGAGTGACAATTTTTGTTTCTACAAGGAAGTGTAGACTTCAAAACTACATGTTACAGCATACGTCATCGTCTTCCATCTTGGATTCTTCGTCGTGATTGGAACTTGAAATCAATAGAACGTTTTATTACCAGGACTATTAAAATTTTATTCTTGGAGTTATCTTGGATTATTTTTGGATCTGATTCTATAAAACAGTAAGTTCATATATTTTTTATACAATTTTTTTCCAGGGAAAGAAATTATTGTATTTATTCAAAGCTTGTTGTTTTCACTCTTTCTTGTGTTACCGTTTATTTGAGCCTAAACACGTGACATAAGAACTGGGCGCTCGTCATAAAGATAATTTTGAATTTTGGATAGAATATTTCTGAAACCTCTGTTTTCTGAAATTTGAATTCGCCTAGGTTTTTGAAATCTTATTGAAATCGGCAGGCTTTTTCTTAAATGTCATCAAAAGTAGAAAGCTTTCTTTCAAATCATACCTAGGAACAATTAGATCTTTTGAAATCAGATGATTTGATCAAATTTGCCAGATAATATGATCTTTCTGAAGTAAAGGCTTCCTTAACGAAACAGGAAATTAGAAATATTTTGGTTCAGTATTTTTAGAATAGAATGATTTGGATAAAAGTGCTTTGGTTTCTATAAGTAAGTCTGTATCAGACTCTGACATAAAAATGAAGGAATTAGAATTAAAATACAAGATGGAATTGGAGTTGAGGAAGCTGGAGCTTCAGAAAGATAGCGAAGAAATACAAATGCAATTGCAATTGGAAAAAGACAAAGAACAAATGTTATTACAAAAATAACAAATAAAGTAGCAATTTGAGAACGAAGAGAGAGAGAGAGAGAGAGAGAGAGAGAGAGAGAGAGAGAGGGGGAAGAGATAAAGAAAAACAAACGCAATGAAGTTAGATAAGGAAGAAAGAGAGAAAAAAGACAGATGCAGTTTACAAAAAGAACGCATGCAATTGGAGGAAAGAGAGAAAGAGAGGGAATACCAAGGTAAAATGAAGGAAATGGAATTGGCAAGTGAACAACACATTCATACTTCAAAGCCAAATTTATGTTTTGATCTTTTATTATGTTAGTTTCCCCTTTCAAAGAGAAAGAAATAGACAAATACTTTACTCGTTTCGAAAACGTTGCTGAAAATTTGAAATGGCCAAAGGAGCATTGGACTCAGTTACTACAATGTGTACTCACTGGTGAGGCTAGTGATATTTACAATTCGCTGTCAGTTCACCAAAGTGGTAAATATGATGTGGTTCAAGAATGCATCCCAAGGGATTATGAGTTAGTCCCTGAAGCGTATCGGCAAAAATTCAGAAACTATAGATAAAAGCTGGAAAAATCATGTCGAATTTGCTAGAGAAAAAGAGCAGTTATTTGATAGATGCTGCTTAGCCAAGAAAGTTGAACGAGATTAGGAAAGTCTAAAACAACTTGTATTACTTGAAGATTTCAAAAACTGTGTCCATAGTGACATTAGGGTCTTATCTTGGCGAACATCAGATTGAAACCTTGGAAAATGCAGCTCGTGCTGCTGATGAGTATTCTTTAACTCATAAAGTTCCTTTTGTAAATAAGACTTCTACTCAACAGTCTTATGGCAGAAAAGTATTTCAGCCTAATGCAAGCCCTTCTAAAACTCAAATTAGCACAACTTCTAAAAATGAAACTTCATAGAACCTTGACTTAAGATCCTTGTCTCTTCCTACGTGTACCTGTTGCAAGAAAACAGTATAAGTTATTTCTGATTGCTACAAATTGAAAAATAGGCATCAGAATCAAGACAGACCTACTCCAAATGCACTTATTGCTAAAAGGTCAAGGTCACGGTCATGTATTGAAAACAATACATTTGGTGGGTCCAGTAAACTCTGATCTGATTTTATTATGGCGAATTATGAACCATTCATATCAAAGGGTTCTATATCACTCTTGGGTGATTCGGCCAATCCTGTCCCTATTAAGAGTTTAAGGAACACAGGAGCTTCTCAGAGTATTTTATTGTCAGGTACTTTTTATGAGAAGTCTTCTTCTAATGAGAGTGTTCTTATTCAGGGAGTAAAGCGCGGCTTTGTTCATGTTCCTCTCCATTGTGGAAATTTGTCAACATACTTAGTCTCAGGACCCGTGACAGTCGGAACATTGTATGTGTGTTACCCGTTGATGGCATTCATTTATTAGTAGGCAATGACCTCGCTGGAGACAAGGCTGTGGTTAATCCACTTGTAACTATCAACCCTGGCATGGATCAGAAAGTCGATCCAATTGGAAAAGAATTCCCTCATTTATTCTCAGCTTGTGCAGTTACCAGAGCTATGGCAAAGAAAGCTCTTGAGAATAATGTAGATAAGGAAAGTATTCCTTTTACGTACACATGTATTGGTCAGGATTTTGATGGGATCGCTTTCACTCCTTGTTTGGATCAATCAGAAGGTATTCCTCACATGATCCTCTTTTAACGACTCATTCTCTTTATTCTAATCAGGGTGATAAACGACAATCACTATTCGAACAGGAGAAAGATCATGAGATCTCCTGTTTGTTTCAAACGGCCATTAGTGAAACCGAATCTACAGAAGATCGTGTCTGTTATTTCATTAAAATTGAATTCCTATGAGAAAAAGAAGACCTCCCGAGTTACCTGCTGATGATGAATGGTCAGTGAACTATCAAATTGTAGTTCCAAAACAATTCTCACAGACATGAAATACTTAGTCTGGCCCATGAAACTCCATTGACTGGTCACTTAGGGATCAAATGAGGTTATCACATGATCTTAACTCACTTCTGTTAGCCAAAAATCAAAAGTGATGTTGGTAAATACTGTAGATCTTGTCATACCTGTCAAATGGTAGGAAAACCGAATCAGAAGATTCCGAAGGCTCATCTACAACCTATTCCTACCGTTGACGAACCATTTAGTAGAATTATAGTAGACTGTGTTGGTCCCTTACCTGAGATCAAGTCAGGTAACCAATACATGTTGACCTGTATGTGTGTGTCAACAAGGTATCCAGAGGCAATTCCCTTGAGGAATATAAAATCTAAAACAATAGTAAAAGCTTTGATAAAGTTTTGTTACTCAATTTGGCCTTCTCAAGACTGAACAGCCTGATCGAGGCTCAAATTTCATGTCTAGAATTTATCAGCAAGTTATGTACGACTTAGGCATTCAACAATTCAAATCTTCTGCCTATCACTCTGAGAGCCATGGGGCATGAGAAAGATGTCATCTAACTTTGAAAAATATGATTCGATCATATTGTTTTGATATGGGTAAAGATTGGGATGAAAACATTCATTTAATATTGTTTGCTGTTAGGGAATCAGTTCGAGAATCTTTAGGTATCAGTCCCTTTGAACTGGTTTTTGGACACACTGTACCTGGGCCATTGAAGTTATTGAAAGAGAAACTTCTTTCAAATAAAATTCCGAAATTAATCTTCTTCATTATGTTTCTAATTTTAAGTATAAGTTGTCAAAGGCTTGTGAGGTCGCAAGAGCAAATCTGCACTCAACTCAATCAAAAATGAAGTCAAGATTTGATAAAAACTAAATGGAAAGGGGTTTTAAGCCTGGTGATAGAGTCCTGGCTCTCTTGCCCATACCACAAAACCTTCTTCAGGCCAAGTATTTTGGTCCCTTTACAGTTGACAGGAAAGTAAATGATCTAAATTACATCAAAAATACTTATGGAAGGCGTAAACAAAAACAATGATGTCACATAAACATGCTAAAAGAGTATATTCAAAGAGATAGCCAGGTTAAACATGCAATTAATTTAGTTGTACCTGTCCCACTCAGCGAAGATTAAAGTGAAAGAATATCATCGGATTCTACTGATATTGGAGTGACAAATCTTCGGAATTCGGAAATTATGAAATATTTGGACCAGAAACTTTTACATTTGCAAGAGCAAGAAAGAAATGAACTTAAACAGTTATTATTTGAATATGATCACTTATTTCCAGATGCTCCTACATGGACAAACATAATTTTCCATGACGGTGAAATTGTAAATTATAAATCTGTCAAACAGCACCAGCACAGGATGAACCCTCCCAAACAGAAATACTTGAAAAAAGAAATTCAATATTTGCTAGATAATGATTTTATAGAGTACAGTAAAAGTGACTGGAGTTCACCATGCATACTTGTTCCAAAACCAGATAACACTTTCCGTATGTGTACTGATTCTAAGAAGGTGATAAGTGTGACAAAAACGGATTCATTCCCATTACTAAGAATCGATGACTCTATTGACAAGATCGGGAATGCCAAGTATGTCACCAAATTTGACCTTGTGAAAGGATTTGAGCAAATTCCACTAACGAAAAGAGCAAAGAAAATTTCGGCATTTGTTGAATTAAAACTGCTCCAACCCCAACATTACTTGCATCAACAGACAGTTTAAAAGATGGACTTTACCAATATAAAGTAATGCCGTTTGGGATGAAAGGATCACCGAGTAAATTTCAACGTCTCATGAATATGATTACCTCTAGTCTAGACAATTGTGATTCTTACATCGATGATGTCATTATGTACAATGACACCTGGAAAGAACGTTTCGTAAATTCTTTGATAGACTCACAGATGTATGTTTGACAATTAATCTATCTAAAAGTGAGTTCTGCCTTACAAGTGTAACTTTTCTAGGACATAATAAGGGAATTGGACAAGTTGAACCTATAGATGCTAAGAACAAGGCTATCTTTGAATTTCCCATGCCTGTTAATAGAAAGCAACTGATGCGATTTTTAGGTATGGCCTGATACGATCGAAAATTTTGTTCTAATTTTTCTATAATTGCCGAACCCCTGACCAATTTATTGAGTAAGAAAAACAAGTTCCTTTGGACTGAAAAATGTCAAGAGACTGTTGACAAGTTGAAATCCATACTTAAAAGCGCGCCAGTTCTTAAAGCTCCAAATTTCAGCCAATCTTTTAAACTGTCTGTTGATGCAAGTAATGTTGGGGTTGGAGCAGTTTTAATTCAAGAAGATGAAAATGGTATTGATCATCCAGTGTACTATATTTCTAAGAAATTAAATAAGCACCAAAGAAATGATTCAACAATCGATAAGGAATGTTTAGCTTTGATACTGGCATTACATCATTTTGAAGTTTACCTAAGTTCAGCTCCTTCTTCGATTATTGTATTTAGTGACCAAAACCCTCTTACGTTATTGGCAGGATAACAAATACAAATCAAAGACTACTAAAGTAGTTTGTTGTTACAGGAATATAATCTTGACATCAGGCACATCAAGGGAATATATAATTTAATAGCAGACGCACTTTTCCGTGTATACCAATGTATTATTTCATGCACACTGTGTGTAATTTATTCGAGTTCTTTTAAACCTCATGTATCATTCGTCTGTGGTAAAAATAAAGCTGTATGTATACATCTTTCTTTTTCTTTATGGGGAGAGTGTTATGTATCTTGATTTAATTATATCTGATTTAATATATATTTTGTTCAATTGATTGGTTTGTCAGTTTTATTTTTTTTATTTTTCATTACACGATATTGTAACGTAAATTTGTTCACTAGAGATGATACTTTTTTCCAGAAAATAGTTTTGCTTTGACTGTTCGTTTTATAAAGTCCAGGTATTGATCTAAATCCAGAATTTATTTCAAAATTTGAAGCAACCACGCAAACAAATTCTGTTCCTATTTTAAAATGATTGGTTGTCGTCAAGGTCATGATGGGACTACGAGTTTATGATGTAAATTATTTTATTTTTTCTTAGAGTAAAATGATTGGTTTTCGTCAGGGCCACACCGGGTGAACGTGATCTTTAACAATTACCTAATTTCTACGAGCTGCCAGAACATGATCACGTGATCCCCTGTTTACGTTTTAGAAGACGATATAACCTTTGTTTTGGAGAATTATTCTCAGTAGAATTTGGGCGGTTACACTGGAAGTTGTTATGTTGTGCTGTTTGTAGTTATTTAAAATTAATTGGATTCAAAAGGATTAATTCTGTTATTTTTCTGGAAAATACATGTGTTTATGTGAAATTGTGGAATAAGGACAGCTTTTATACAAATTTATTCAGCTATCAAAAACTGGAGTTATAATTATTGTTTCTACAAGGAACTGTAGACTTCAACACTAGATGTTATGGCATACTACATCGTCTTCCGCGTTGGATCCCTCGTCGAGATTCGAACTTAAAATTAGTAGAACATTTTGTTATTAAGACTACTAACATTTTTTTCTTGGATTATTCTTGGATTATTTTTGGATTTGATTTTATAAAGCCGTAAGTTCATTGGTTTTCATTTTTACAGAATTTTTCCAGGGAAATAAATTATTGTATTTTTTCAAAGCTTGTTGTTTTCACTCTTTCTTGTGTTACTGTTTTTTCGCGCCGAAACACGTGACATAAGAATATATATATATATATATATATATATATATATATATATATATATATATATATATATATATATATATATATATATATATATATATATATATGCATACACACATGGATAATTGGAGATAATAGATAGATAGATAGAAATGTAACCTTACCCGTAAGCATCGAAAGCGTAGACGTTAGGAATGACCACGTTCCTTTCGTAGTGTATTCTTGTGTCGTTTCCATCCAAAGATACTGATCTAACAGTCAGATTAAGTTTGTCAAGGGAAACCCAATAAATACGGTTGTCATAAAGCTGCATTAGCCTCACGGGTGTGTCAGAAATGGCGACTGTCTCAGTTTGTGAACTTTTCACAGATTTACGGTACAGAGCTTGGCTTGAAAAAAAATAGAAAGCGAGAAAAAAGTCATTCTTAAAAGCTATAATTTTCATTCATCCAGGTCAAAACCATTGTCTTTGAAATACCTTAAGCTTTTAGATAACACAATTAAGATTAAAAATCGTTAAAAATTCTTTCAAAAATGGATTTAATTTTAAGAAAATGATGGGTCTCTTTTGGTCCTTTCTTCTTCAGGCTGCTCTGAATCGAACATACCCTCACATCAACTATCTGTCACAGAATGTCAAGATCATCGTTGCTATTCACCCAATAATGACTAAGCACAATTTAGCATACTGATATTTATCTACGTGTGTAAACATTTACAGATTTATCTCAATTTGTTAATCATATACTGGATTTCAAATTCAAGTTAATGCAAGCCTTCAGCTACTTAGTACATAGTCACTTGTCCCGTATTTGTCTTCCATCGGAACTCAGTGAGGAAAGTTGGCAACATAGACAATTTAACACTAACATTGGAATTCATAAAACAATGTAATTTGCAAGGTTTATTTCGCTAACATCAAAGCCACAGTCAAAGATCAAAGCCACGCTCAAAGCCACAGTCAAAGCTGAAAGCCACAGTCAACGTTTCAAAGCCACGCTCAAAGCCACAGGCAAAGCTCAAAGCCACAATCAAAGCTGAAAGCCACCGTCAAAGATCAAAGCTGCGCTCAAAGCCACAGTCAAAGCTCAATGTCACAGTCAAAGCTCAAAGCTACAGTCAAATATCAAAGCCACAGTCAAAGATCAAAGCCACGCTCAATCAGCTAGGACTCCGGTCCTAGATGTCCTTAACGAACCGTGTAATCGGCTAGGACTCCGTTCTCTTGATAAATAAAGTATAAATAACATTCAGTCTCTAAAAACATTAATAAATAAATAACTTAAAGAGGCAATATCTAAAAACTTATCAATAACATAACGTAGGAAATACGCGCTAAACACCTCGACTAGTAATACCAGAATAACCTTGAAAATCTCTCTTCATACATGATTTCTACTAACAACCTCTATAAACAGCATAGAACACACACACCTTTTCTTAGAACATTTTGAAGACAAAAAGAAAAAAAAGAAACAAACACCAGGCAGATGCAACAAGAAAAATACGATGTGATACCGTTTCCGAGCTCTCCTTTCCACTAATGACAGCCAACCATTCAACTGTAAGGGACCTTTATGGACCCACAGATTGAGGCCAAACTATCACGGTTCCTTGAACCCATAAAAGCCTGGGGAAGGTGGCACCATTCCCTTCCCCGGGAACAACTAGCAGGCTTCGGTGCAGTTAGAAAAAAAGTGGCACATGCATAATTGTGCGCACGCCACTATAATTAAACTCAACAACAACAAGAACACGCTCAAAGCCACAGTCAAAGCTCAAAGCCACACTCAAAGATACAGGCAAAGTTCAGAGCCACAATCAAAGCTCAAATGACATGCTGCATATATATTTCGAAGGAAAAATTAGGACCATCAATGTTGGTATATAAATTTAATTTTTCAAACGGTTGAATTGTGTACCAATTCAGTGGTAAGAAAAGCCCTTCATGACATACATATATCAAATACATAAATACACTTTATAAGCAACACATATTACATACTGCATACATGAAAAGGACAAAATAGAGTGATTCATGGCAAAGATCAATTAAAACCGTCCAAATGAATGACGAAACCTGCTTTTACGTGCAATACCTGAGGAGGGGAGTACAACCCTTTTTGGAAATGCAATTTAGGCTTGTGAATCAAACAAATGGTTACCTGGCAACGGGAATCGAAACAAGAACGTATCAATAAACTAGAAAATAACATTATTCGAAAATAATATTTGCCTTTTCGACTCGAAATTCTGTTTGATTTAAAACAAATTAACTACAATTCAGAATGGTAGGAAAACAAACACCAATAAAAGCCTTTTAATCTTAGATTATATTCGGGATGAACTCATTGGGATGCTAAATTATCATAGCTGGAGGTCTACACGTGTCAGCACATATAAACAGTGCAAACAGTTAAGAACTAATTAAATTACAAAATATATCTCAATATATTTATACGTTTTGCATGATGTTTTATCTCACGAGAAGAGCTATATGCAACAACCACTTTGCTCATCAACTATCTAATAATAATAATAATAATAATAATGAGGACTTTGTATAGCGCCTAATCTTTAGAAGCTCTAAGCGCTTTGCAAGGTTAGACAACACCTATAATATAAACAACATAAATAATGACATGATTACAAAAAACAAACACCATGAAATTTGAAAACATAAAAAAACATGCGGAAAATATTTAAGGTAGGAAACATTATTAGGTATTTAAGTTTGTTCTTGCAGTCGAAATAAGTGAGTTTTAAGAGCACAATTGAATGGGATCGCTGTGTCTTTCTAAGTTCAGTGGGCAGTTCATTCCGCGTTGCTGGTCCGTGGTATGCAAAATAACGTTATCCATATGACTTCGTTTCCATAGTGGCAATAATGAGTATACGATTGTCAGAAGAGGATTATAAGTTGTTTGCTGGAGTGTACGCATGGGTGAGGTCGGATAGGTATGTTGGACTGGAGTCCGTCAGTGAAACGTAGCACAGAGAACAAATTTTATGTTTCATTCTGGATCGAATGGATAGCCAGTGTAGGGTACAGAGCAGCGGGGAGGTGTGCTCTGATCGTGGTACTCTAAGTATGATCTGAGCACATGTGTTTTGAACTTTTCGGAGTTGATATTGTGATGAACCAGACAGAACTGAGTTACAATAGTCCAGTCTAGAGAGAACTAATGAACACACACGTGCTTTAGTGGCATCAACTGAAATATATTTGCCAATGGATCTGATGCATCTCAGCTCAAGACTGCAGCCTTGCATATGGTCATGACATGTTGGTGCAATGCGAGAGTACTGTCCAGAGTAACACCTAGGTTTCGTACTGACTGTGTGAATTGATTGCTGGTGTTGCTGATATTTATTGTTTGAGGTAAAGGATGTGAATAAGAAAGTCTTTGTGTTGTGATCAGAATGGCCTCAGTTTTATTATCATTCATCTGCAGCTTGGTACATGTCATCGATGATTTTACACAAGAAATGCACCTCTCTACACCTTGGATAGTGGCATCAACTAAAGTTGGGTGACTAGATTTGTATATTTGGGTATAATAGTGTACAATTGGTGAGACACTGGATGACGATGTATGACACTTGAGAGCGGCCGAATGTATAGAATAAGAGGACAGATCCAAGAACAGACCCCTGTGGAACACCACAACATAGATCAACTGGGCTGGAGTGTATTCCATTTGTGGACACTATTTGTGTCCTGTTGACCAAGTAGGACTTGAACCACAGTAAGGCTGTATCATGAATGCCAAATACATACTGGGGACGGTGAAGTAATATATCATGGTCTATTGTGTCAAATGCTGCAGAAAATCAAGGCGGGTGAGGACTATAACCTTTCCGCTATCCAAAGCAAATTGAATGTCATTAACTACTTTTAGAAGAGTAGTTTCAGGACTGTGGCAAGGGTGATATGCAGATTGTACATTGCTAAAAGACTGTTTGATTTCAGATGAAATACAAGCTAAAATCGAACAACCTAAGATTTTTTTTTATATAAATGGGAGATTAGAAACTGGACGGTAGGTCTTTAATTCGTTATGGTCTGGTGTTGGTTTCTTCAGCAGATGCTTTACAATGGCAGTTTTGAATAATGATGGGAATTCCCCGGATGAGAGAGAGGTATTAATAACATCAGTTAGTGAAGGCAATACTGGATCTAAGCACTCAGGCAGCAGTGATGTTGGAATTGGATCAAGTTCACGTGACCTTGGTGCACTCTTCATCACTGAAATATCTAATTGACCTACGAAGGTGTAGATAAGGTTAACATATCGGAACCCTGGCTGGCAAAGATGAGACACACTGTGATGAGTAAAGATCGCCAGAACCTAATCTGGTCTTAGACGCTTCCAATTGTACCAGCATATAAAATAATGTCAGGTTCAAGTCAAGGTCACCAGAACATAATTAAGTATTTGAGGCCTCTGCATATCGAATTGAGAGTGATATTTAATTAAAAACGTCCCAATATATGTCGCTTACAAACACTGAATGACAGACGGAGAACGAATAATGCCTGCCTACGGTACGTCACAGGGAAGGGTGGGGCACAGTTACAAGAACTACATCTTAAATCTTTGTTTCCTTGATTACTGGTATCATTACTTCGAGATCAAAAGCCTGTCAAACGCATTTGTTCCATCTCATCAGTCCTACACAGTCGACAATAAAACCAAGCATTCTTAAAAGAAAGAAATCCCAAGAGATCAGAATAGGAAATTTGTTCATTATACACTGTCGGCAGCAAACGAAATCGATATGCCTAGGTTTACTTTACATTTATTCTCTTCGCTGAACGTTTCTTGACGTTAATTTTAGGATTTAATATCCCAAATACAAGAGATTCATTTTCACCGTTGATGCGAAATTGTCCCGTTTTGTGACCATACATATGCTGACTGAACAAAGCATGCTTCTACTGTTTTGATATATCAAATATAAAAAATATATTGTTTGTGATTCCTGAAGATGAAATAAAGATACTTTATTTTTAAGTATGTATGATATCGATTACTTAAAATATACGAAAGGATCGACTATTCAAGAAATCAAAATGATTTGCAAATTAATAGCGACAAGCATATTTGACGAGACAGTGACTGGTTGTTTAGAAGAATCCAAGAAAACATTGGTCTACATATATTGATTGGCTATTTAGAAGATAGTGATTTTATGCTTCGAAGAATCCAAGAAGGGTTATAGGTCTACACAATATTGATTAGCTGTTTAGAAGATATAGTGATTGGTTGTTTAGAAGATATAGTGATTGGCTGTTTAAGAGAGTCCAGAGAGACATGCATAGGTCCACACAGATTTTACGAACCACGGTATTTAAAAATAGCTAAGTCAATGTTTTTGTCAACAGTGTACCGTATATACTATCTTGTAAGTCTTATGCAACTGCGTAGACCCATATCTGTTTTGCATAATGTGACAGCAAATACGGGTATATGTACTTTGTTAGGACCAATCAATAGAAATAAAGAACATAGAGCCTGATCTACCAAAGCATAATGCGCTAGCAGGTCAGGGTCTAAGTTATTTCCCGCTGGACTAGACGTTTGTGTTTGAATATGATAATTAGACTGAAAAAGATTTGGAAATAAGAATGTGCTCTTTTTTTAAGTCTAAATGTATAACTTGTAACAAAATTATTAAAATAACAATTGAAACACGTTACCTTTGAACGACGCTCTTTAGGGTAAATGTCTCCAGATCGATAGGTAATGCAACTTAAGTATAACTTGCACGTGAGGAGGAAGTGATCGATCTTTTCAAGACCACTCGATGTTTCATTCATATATATTTTTCACAAATATATCTATATTTTGTGTCGTTAGATCTGTTTAGACCTATCAAAGATTTCAATTAAGATACGTGTCATGCAAAACAACCGTATAAAAGTAGTCTCAAGTCAAGAATTTCTAGATTCACATACGGCAAGGTCAACTCACCCGGTGCTGCAAAACAATAAGTTGCATTCATGTCAAATTCAAGCAGAAAAATTAACCATTGTACCAAATAAAATTGTTGTATTTGCATGTGGATTTTAATTTGCATATGTTGCCTACGACTTAATGTAATATATTGAAATACCCTGTTAATGAATGTATAGGAAAGGAGCAGTAGTTTATGTCACTTAGGAACTCAAATTAGAAGTTCCGTTGCTATTTCTGGGTCATAATAGGCTTGATGCGACTTCCTGTAGGAGGTGACTAATAGATGCAACATCTACCTATCTATCTCTCTCTCTCTCTTTATATATATATATATATATATATATATATATATATATATATATATATATATATATATATATATATGTATGTATGTATGATGTATATATATGCATACAAATCACATGGCGAATAACAGTCCTGTCAAGTGCACTGGATCCAGCAAGGGATCAAGTTTGTCAGGGACTGATTAAGATAAATGTAATAAACTAGTATCTAGGTAGCCTAAGCGTTTTCAACTCTTAATGAGTCTTTTTCAAAGGCAAATACAAACATAGACAAGACAAACAAATAAAACAGACAAACCGTTGTCTTTGTAAAACTTTACATGACTGTGGATTGTTGCGGATGCTGAATGATAGTTTATATTGACCTAGAAATGGATGAGCCATAGCGGCATCTGTTATTTTATGTAAATATGTGTACGAGCAAATTATATCCCGGATATTTCATTGTTATAATAGTAATTATAGGTTATTGGCTGACTAATATTTTTTTTAGAGAATCATTGAAAAGAGAATATGCCTGGTGCAAAAAGGTAATTGTATTTGTGAATGGCTGTCTTTTTCTATTCTTCTTGGTTTAAACAGCTTGGTTTCAATGTTCTAAGGCGGCGTATCCAGTAAGATTCCTTTTTTCTCCTGGTTTCGGAATTCCATTTGGGGTTGTGAGCAATTGCTATAAGTGTTATATCACTGAAAGTGTGGCCATGGGAGGAGAATTGTTCTGCGACTGGGCTTCTGTACAGTTTCTTTGTCATCAAATCAGATCTAAGAAGGTTGATCCTTTTGTGTACTTTTTCAGTTTCTTCGACATGCTGGATGCTACAGATCTTACATGTGATGAGATAAATTACATTCTCTGTTTTGCACGTTTTGTTTGATACATGTATGTTCAGTTTGTCCCTAGTCAAGGTGCTAGAAAATATCTTGGTTTCTATCATATGTTGGCAGATTTTGCACCTTTTATCGCCACAGGGGCCAGATTGACTAGTGTGGTCTTAGTTAGTGATTGGCGTTAGCTTCGCCCTGACCGGGATGTCCTTGAGTTTTTTTGGTCTCCGGTAGGCTACTACAGGTTTGTTCGTGTGTATTAACTTTAGTACGTCACACGATTCCACGATGGGCCAGTTTTTCTTGATGCTTTTACCTAATTTGGGGTTTTCTGGATGCTAGGTCAGGATAAATGGTATCCTATCAGCCTTTTCCTTCTCTCTTTTTTTTTCATTGCGGTTTGTTTGTTTCGCCCTTTGGGTTGCCTCCGCAATCAGGTCTTTGTCATAGCCTCGGTAAATCAGATGTTTAGATAATTCTTCAGACCTTTTTTTGGAATGTGTCATCATCAGAGCTAATTCTGCGTATCCTCAGTGCCTGGCTATACGGGATGTTCCTAATGTAGTGTTTTGGATGGCAGCTGGTTGGGAGGAGATACTGGTGTTTGTCGGTTGGTTTAGAGTATATATCTATATAGAGTTTATATTCTACCAGTCTGGTTGCTGTGTCCAGGAAAACATGGTTTGAGTTGGAGACTTCTGCCGTGGATTTTATTGAAGGATGGAAGTTGTTTGCCTTTGATATGAAATCATCCAGATTTTCTCTTCCATGTTGCCACTTCATTTCTATATCATGGAGGAAGCACACCCACAAGTGTGGTGCAAGTTCCACCGATGCTAAGAGTTGACCCTCCAGTTTTCCTATAAAAGTATTAGCATACCTAGGGGCCATTTTTGTACCCACTGCGGTTTCATTGATTTGCAGGTAGTTTTCTGTATATATATATATATATATATATATATATATATATATATATATATATATATATATATATATATATATATATATAGAATGTTTTTGTTGCTACTGATTTACTTTGCTAATCATTCCTATTCCGTCAATTATGGGGCTTCCATGGTGACAAATAAACAGCCTCCAGTATAACACTACAGTTTTAGATAAAACATCAAGGCACAAAACTAAAATCTTAATTCAATGGCATTTACTTTGCATCCAGAAAAAATAATTCAGAAACAGTAAGACTCTTGCAGACATTAAGACAATGTGATTATAGACTGACTGTAAATAAGAAAAAGAACTACTTTACCTTCTTTTCTCGGCGTGTTGTGAGCTGGAAGTTATTACAAAATAATTATTTCATATTCTTGATCATTTTACTTTCTTAAAATGTAAGTAGCGGCTTATTATAAAGTCATCTTCAAATATTCCTTATCTAGTTTCATCTACCACAATATCAG
This sequence comes from Sinohyriopsis cumingii, assembly GCA_028554795.2. NCBI lineage: Eukaryota > Metazoa > Mollusca > Bivalvia > Unionida > Unionidae > Sinohyriopsis > Sinohyriopsis cumingii. The sequence continues at coordinate 116,582,550 of CM068835.1, read as the reverse complement.
TGTATATATAACTGATGTGTCTTTCTTAGTATGATGCATTTAACATTACTAACGTGTTCAATGCACTTTAAATTAGACGCAGCTTTTGAAAAAGAGAAAAAAAAAATTAAACTGGGTAATGAATATTATATCCCTTTCTTTTAACGACTATAACAATTTCTGTCTATTGCATATCATTATTTCTGCTTGAAAGAGTTATATTTGTTACAAAAATTCTTTAGACCGTGTCTGATCTATTTCGGCTTTTGGGTGAAGTTCATACCAACACAACTTATAGATGGAAAAACTTGCTACGTTCATGTCCGTTGGTTCGTAAGTCCCGAAAGCCTTGTTAGCAAGACTGGATAAAACCACTTAACACAGAAAAATTAAATTTGACTACATTATTTGCTTTCATATGTAGATGAACTTATTAGATTTTTAGGACATAGCAGCATTTTTTCAATTGCAATTTTCTGATCTTTGTGCACACAAGGTTAAAGTCATCAAGCAACAACCACTCAAGATGTACATTTCGTAGGCATGTTTGTATTTATACACATATTACTAGGTGAGTATGAAGGTAATTTCAGAATATCGTTTATGGTTATGTGTTTGTTTATAGCCCGAGGGAAAGCAAGACTGTGGACACAGATAACGGAATCAGGAATGATACTATAAGGCGAGCATGCTTAGAGTCAGGCATCGGGGAAGAAATAATAACATACTCCATGATTGTTGCTGCAGGCCACATTTAGTGACTTCAGTATAGATTATCTATAGAAATAAAACATAATTCAAGGCAAAAGATTTTCAACTGAATATGAATAAAATATAAATAAAAACCACATGAAATATTAATAATGAGATACACAATGCGAAAGAAGGATTGGCTATTGAGCCAGAAGATTATATTAATGAAAGTAACACAATTCGTTATTGTTCATGAAGTGTGATGCATAAAATTCACCATATCTCTCTCTCTCTCTCTCTCTCTCTATATATATATATATATATATACACAAACACACCTATATATCCAACATCATAAAAACTGAATTCCTACACTCCAATAAATAAACATACATATATATGCGCAGGATTCACCTCCTTATGAAAAAATAGGAGGAAGGTTGTGTGGGGGCGGCGGTGTGAGTTAAAACTTAAAATTCCACACCAAAATATTTTCTGCATTCAGGATAGCGTCTCTGCTCCTCTGCAGTTCAGTTGAAAGTAATGCTAATTACCATTCAAGTAACTGTGCGCAATTGCAAGCCCTGACAAATGATTGGCCAGTGAAACCCATGTGACCACTACAGGGCAATTCAATTGGCCCTTTCGGGCTATGTTCACTGTCATAACAGAGTAAGGTAAAAAGTAGACCCAACCACCTCACACCACCCATAAATGTACTTACGCAGGCGTAAGTAGTTTTGTGATTAGGTGTTTGTTTACAGCTTGAGGGAAAGGAAGAATGTGGACACAGATAACGGAATCAAGAATGATACTGCAAGGCGAGCGTGTTTAGAGTTCGGCCCCACTATTTCACATTTCTTTAAATGTTTAAATTTTTTGGACTTACACGTTCTGGTAAGCATTTTTGCATTAGGTACATACGCATGGGGGCATACTTGAGTTAGACAAATGAAGTTTTGCTGGCATGTTCATTTTCCTTTTCCTTTATAGACCATCTGAATAGAGCCTTAGGCCATTTTGACATTTTGGAAAATTTATTTTAGTACATTATTCAAAAACCTGATGAGGAAGACAAATGAAGTTTAATACGAATTTTGTGTCTCATAATATTTAGTCTGATTAGATTTTCAGGCAATTACAACAATTTTTCATAATTCTGTACACATTTCTAATTATTTCTGCACAAACTTTGTTTGCAGGAGTAAGCAAACGCGGCTCAATGCTCATAGCAGAATTTTCTCAATTGTCACTCATGTTTGAACATACTGGACGCTGCAATTTTTAGCGAAACTTGTCAATGCGATTAAAAAAAACAAACCACTCGAGGTTGACAAATACAATTATATACATATGTCTGTATGCATATGTAATATAACCTGGTTCAATTATCATGCAATTATTGTTAATCCGGGATTTGCACTTTTGTGCAGTGGGATCTTACGTGATTTACAAAACACGAATATAGTTTTATCTCAGATTTTAAAAAGAAGATAAAGTGACTTGTATACAAGATCAAGAAAGAAATTCGAAATATGTGTATTTCACCAAAAAGTATTACGAATGCTTGGCTAATTGCTATGGTACTAGACACCATCATGTCTCAGTTCAGGATGTTATCGTTGAAAAGGCGTTAGAAATAGGATGGTTAGACACTGAACAAGACAATGATGTTGGTTTCATTTATACAGACTATCCTTGTTTGCCAAGAAATGAAAAGTTTCAAGCATCCAATGTTCACTAACTATAATAGAAATATAAAATCTGATATCTACCATCTGACTATAAGGTAACCATATCTACAAAACTGTTTCTCATCTCTGTCCGTGCCGGCTCGAATCTCGGATTCGGCCAATGTGGGTATGTGAGAAAGCTTGCCAGTAGCTTCTCGTGGGTCGGTGGTTCTTTCCGGGGTTTTTCCCGGGTTCTTCCTCCACCATTAATACTAGCCGCCATGTATAGCCTATCGTGTGCTGACAAATGGTGTTAAACCCTACAGCAAATAAAACCAAACCAAACTGTTTAACAGTCAGTGAGTTAGCCAATTTCTCAAAAGTATACGAAGCGTATTTGCGTTTTTAATTAGTGTTTTGCGTTTTTATGTAGTGTTTTGCGGTTTTATGTAGTTTTGCGATAATTTGTTTCAATCTGTATGCTGATTAGAAAATAATTTTAAGCTAGGTCAAATTAGTCATCATCATCTTTTTCTTCGTCTTTTCTCTCTCTCTCTCTCTCTCTCTCTCTCAAATTTCACCAAGGGAGTCATACTGACTTCATAATAGGTTGATTCCGATGTCTTTCAACAACTTAAACATCGACAGTCCATGCGCTTGTCCGCCCGTCAAAGTATCTAGTGTGCTTGTATGCATATTGTCCAGACTGTGGCATCTTTTGCTACAAGAACATGCATAGTTTAATGGCTGTCTCTTAGACAAATATGTTCTAATGCTTATCTTCCCACACGATTGCAATATTCAGGGCCGGATTAAGGCTAAAGGTTTAAGGTCATTGTCCGGGTTTAGGGTTAATTCACTATGGAATTGATGGGTTAAAGGTGGGCCTACAAAATATGAGGGCCCATGGTTATAGCCCTATTATCGAAGTGTTAATCCAGCCCTGAAGCCATTAATGCATAACATGAAGTTTTGTTTTGTGTGAAATCTTGGTAACAAATTTTACCTTGCATCATGAGTAACGAAATATAAATATGGCCACTGGAAGGCAAAACTTTCTATATCTCCATCTGTAGCTTTTACTATCGTATAAACAGAGTTATCTGGTGTCCGTCCACGGCCAATCATCCGTATCTCTATGCCCTCAGAGAACAACACAAATTCATCCGGAGCTGGAACAAGATATTTATAAATTATTAGTACTAGTAGTAAGCTTTGTTTTTATTAGTGGTGTAGAAGAAAATCAGTAGTAGTAGTAGAAGTAGTAGTATTAGTTAGAGTGGTCTGAATAACAGTAGAACGTCGGTTAAGTAGCTTAGTAAGCTCGGCATTATTGTAAAAGTAAAGAATCAGAACACTAGCACTGGAATGGCCCCAGGTACTTTTGAAAATATCTCTTTGTGATTTAGATGTCTCTTTCCCTAGCGACATTACATGGAATGTCAGGGAAAACCTCAATCCACCCACAATCTCTCTCTCTCTCTCTTTCGTCGATACAAATTCCCAAAAATAACAAGGGTACTATTTGGCCTCGAAGCCAAGTTGCGAAATTCCGAGTGATTTGAAGAAATCAATCACAAGCAGAATTTTGAGGGAACAGCTGACTTCAAAAAGATCGGGTTCCTCGTTACTGATGTTTTGTTATTGTATTTGTTTTGTTTTGTTCTTTGTTTTTGTGTTGGGTGTAGTGCTTTTTATATTTATTACATATTTCTTGACATATGTAAGCAAATAGTTGTTTCCTTCTTTCAACTACTTAATTTCAACATGGTTCTGTTATTTCATTACAGAAATTTACTCGGTATAAAGACTTGTCGAATTTCTTCGACGATGAAAGTAATGATTCAAACAAGGAAGAATATTCTTACGCGACAGGATTTTGAATATTCGCTGCAAAAAATAGAAAAAAAAAGCCAACACAAAATAGCATCAAGGAAACATGTACATGAGATCAGAATTTCAATGACAAGAGAAGAATATTTTGTTTTAGTTCGTTGATCGTGGTATAATCTGTCATTTGCTGCAAAATTTATTAAGCCTCCTTCTGGTGTCTGTTGTTGTTTGATTCAACAACAGAACATTTTATACCACTATCAATTCAGAAAATTCCCATCAAGACAAAATAAATAACATTAAAAAGTCTTCAGTGTTTGTATAACTATGGAGATGGGTAGTAGTTGATAAAAATGGTGGTTCCGGCTCACTTTCATCACTGCGTGATGAAGGAGGGGTCAGGAGAGCCTCCATAGAACTCTACTACTGGAGATTGGGGTTTATGGCTCACTTGTTCCTGATGCCTCCAAAAAAATGCTCACCTTAGAAGAAAATGTGGGTGCAGGCTCACCTGCATGGTCTAGGTGAGTGTGAACCCTAATACAATTCTATTACTGTGTTATGGGGGTTCTGGTTCAACTGTGATCGAAGGGGGTTTGGCTCACCTGCGTGGTCTAGGTGAGTGAGACCTTCCGTGGAACTGGGTTACGAGGGTTCTGCCTTTCTTTCATAACTGCGTGATGATGGAATGTTTCCACTGAACTGTGTTAAAGAATTGTTTGTAGTATAATGAAGTTGTCTTTTCCGTTTTATCCCTGGAGTGAGTGTGAATACGTTGAATCTGAGTGAGAAGAGCTCAGATCCACAGTCTGAATTAAGTGAGGAGGAGTCTTAAGAATGGTTGAAGCGTGCGAAGGAGTTGATAGCGTACGCAAATAAGGATCGGAGTTATGTGCATGAGATGATCTATTGTGAAGAGAGTGAAGAAGAGGAAGAGGAGGAGTGAGTGAAGCGTAGTCACAGTCATCAGCGTCCAGCGCAGTACTAAAATCAACAGTATTACATCATGAATAAGTTAAAGCATTTTCATTTGTCAGAGCCCCAGCAAAATTAATTTTGTAATTGGTTCAATAAGGTCATTCGAGTGCAATTAGTGCATCGTGCGAAATTCAATAAAATCTGAGTATGTATTTAAGCGTATCTTTGACAAGATGGGATTTCACGAGCATGCTTTGTAGCTTGATGGAGGAATACGATAAGATTATTTTGCAGGCGGTATCGTAATCAGAGAAGCGGTGGGAGTCCACGAGTTGAATGTTCAGAACAGCCAAGCCACCTGACGAGTGATTTTTTTCTTTGGTACAGATTACTTTTTCAACTCCGAGATGTCGTGGTTTGTCTTTAGTAATTCCTATTCGTAAAAAGACCCTAGAATGGGTTCACCTGATGATTCTTGGAGGGAGTAGGTAATGGGAATGTATTTCTTTTAAACGGTATGGACGATGAAGAATTCTTCCATCCAGTTCGGAGTTATTTTTCAAATGTGCATTTTTGTCTGCTGATTCTGACGGGATCCCCATCTTTAAATTTTGATCTAATAAATAAGACCTCTCCAACCTGCTGTTTTGATCTTTAGAGGAGACTTCGGCGGGTGGGGGCTTTATTCGAATGGTTCGATACCAGGTCTAATTGTAGTTGTCGACGAGATCTGGCAGGAAATCTAAGTGTCGGTTAGCATTATCACTGATAAAACGTTTTCCACATAGGATTTTTGAGAATTCAGTTTAATCGTTCGATGGCAAAGTCTTTGAAAGGATTACCAGTGCTGTATAGAGTGATGTTTTTTTTGAAGCCAGTCTGAGAAAGTTTTATTGTAAAATTCACCTTCATGATCTGCCCAGAGTTTATTGGGTTGTCGCGTGAGACTATCCAGTGCTTCTGCGATGGAAGTTACTTTTTTGTTTTTAAGTGGAATGACCCAAGCTTATTTACTGAAGACGTCAATAACCGTGATGAGTTAGTGGAAACGATCGTAGTAGGCGCTCTAATCACTCGTATCGACGAGATCTGCTGACCATATATCGTCGACGACTACAGCGATGACTCTGCGTCGTGGAAAATACGTACGTGCGGATTTATGCAGCTCATCTGCGAAATATATGCCCAACTTATGTTTAGTGCCAGTGATGCATTGTACGAGAGCTCGGTCTACACTTTCTCCGAACTTTTTAGGCTAGAATTCCTGTAAGTCTCTCAGTATGACGCCTTATCATCGGGAAGATCTCTGTAGCAGATATCGTTACGCAAGGAAAAAGCATCGACATCTTTGTAGGGTTCCTGCCCTGGCAGTGGCTGATCGTGTTCATCCAGCTGTTGTTCTAAAGGATTCCATGGCCCTGTATATTTATGTGCTGGAAATGTTCGTGCACCTCTAGGTCTGGGAAGTTTTCTGAAGAGAACATGGACATCCATGGCTCCCCCTAGAATTTGTCGATGTCCGCATATTTTACAATCTCCCACGAACATATTTCTTTCTTCTCGAAGGTCTTTGCATCTCGTATTGAGCTCGCAATATATACAATGATGCATGTTGTATACATTTTGTTAGATGAAATGTGATTTTTTAGATTCGCACACTGCAGATCTGGTGGGATCGTGAAGCGTTTATATTTGGTGACCACCTGGACGGGATCGGCACTCTCCGTCTTGGCTTTACACTTGAGATACCACGAGTCCATGATGGATATTATTTAAAGTATAAGATAACCTCAACGAGAGAGTGTCCTCAATGCCTTTCTTGGATGTAATCAACGCTGTACCATCCACAGGTGCTATCGTCAACATTTTAAAGTTCTAACGAGTTATACACTGTTCCTTTATGCGTTTTGTGGAGATAGCGTACGACAGCATCGGGAGGAGGTAAGCAAACGAATCGAAATACTCGACGTCGTACGAATGAGAATCACGGATGACGTGTGTAACTTGTCCAACGTAACAATTTTGGAGTCAGAGGTCATCTGTTCGGGAAGTTGATCTTTGGAAAAGACCTCTCGGAATGAGGGATAGGCAAAGAGATATTCGAGATCAAAGTGGCTTGAAACCTTTTTCTTTCTCATGCCTTTGCCTCTCGTGGTTCCCGGCAGTTGGTGTCCTTTACTGATACCAAACAATCCTGGCAGTAAGGTTTCAGCGATGCCTGCCAGCAGAGGTTAGATAAATCCTCCTTGTTTGGACGGTTGAGAGGCGGATAAGTGAAGAACGATACCTTTCCGATCTGCCATATACTCAAACGAATAGAGGCAGGATTTTAATGAGTGGCAGCCATAGCGGTGCATTTATACAACTCTGGAGACAACTGGACTTCGACTGGGACGTATGGCCTGGTAACATTATATGAAATGCTATTTATTTTTCGATATCCACGATGGGTGATGGCACGCTTTTGTCATTTTCTTGTGCCATTGCCCATGACTGCTTTTTTAATAGCTCTGGTGATGGCCCCTTGGCTTTAGATAGTCCTTAAGGCGATAGGATGTTAGTGAATAAATTGGGAGCCATAGTTGTGATGAAGAGAACGATGGCTGGGAAATGACGCCTTCGTCTCGTTGTCTAAGAGTTGTCATTTTCCTAGGCATATATATGCAAGGATATTCATTTTGCCATTGGGGACATCGAGAAGTCTGAGGTGATCGGAGTGTAACAGAGGTAATCAGCTCCTGGAGCCACCGTTTATCGGATTTCGATGTCGGCATCAGAGTCTTTAAGACGCTCGGTATGTTTAGAGACAACGAAGTGGTAGATAAGATACAACTTAGCAAAATCTCGAAACGAGACCCCCGTCCCTGTGTCGACGTCTTGATACTTCTGTATGGCTTCTAACAGCATCATGTAAACGCGAGAATAATTTCGAGTTCCTATATCGAAGTTGAACTCGACTTCTTGCTCTGAGTATTGTCTGCAGTTGAATGGGTGAGAGACCTACGTTATTAAGTATGAGCTTGTTTTGAGTTTGTGGTTGAAGAGCGTTACGCTGGTCTGCAAGCTGAAAGGCGACGAAGACGTGTCTTTGAAGTTCTTTGCCTGGATTGGTGGCGACTCTCCACCAGATGGTGTCCTTAGCCACCGTACACTGTTGCATGTAGAGTGAATCTCAAATACACGATGCTATGCTATGAAAGTGTGATAAAAATGTATTGTTTTAAGCCATACCCTGACATGATGACACCCAAGGTTGGTGCTGGTGGACCTTTAACCTTTTAATCTAGGTCTTGTAAAATTCCTACCGCCGTTCCTGCTGCAGAGGTTACTCATGTGGCTACCGCTTCGGCTGCCTTGAGAGCAATGGGTGCAACTTTAACGGAAATGCCTGGAAGGGCTGCTCGTACGGAAGAAAAGAAGGTGTATAAAAACCCACCGACGATTTTACGTCGCTATATGCATGAAGGCCTCGTCGTATCTTTATTTCATTTGCGAACATGTTTTCGCGACGTACATGCAAATAATAGGTGATCCTTTCGTTGTTGTTATTGACAGTATTTTCATACTTATTGATCAGCCACATGGTGATTTCAGAGACTGAGTACGTGTTTGTGATGAGATAGTAAATGAAGGGATTGCGACGAATTGGCATGAGCAAGACTGGAGGAAAGTTAATGGACGAGGAATAAATCACGTTGGAGGCTGAGTCTACCGAAGACTGGGATACCTGAGTGATCTAGTAATTGATGAGGAGGCTGTTGACATCGGTGATACTGACACGCATATTTCCTTCGTATACTCTGTTTTGGGTCAGAGATGTCCCAGCGCTAAACCCTAGGAGATATCCGATGGTGTTAGTGGTCAAATTGGACACGGTAATTTTATGCGAAGGTGATACGATTACGTAGCATATAGTAATAGTTTCGATTTTAAAGTTGTCTGAGAAGTCTCCTTTGGAGGTGATCAGTCTGGAGATTTCCGTCGCAATGTCGATGATGTTATATTCTCCTGGATCGTGTTAATTTCTTGTTGAAGCGCGACGACGTTAGATACCGATTGTTGTGACGTTAAAGAAGCTTCTGCAGATTTCAGCTGTGATCAAGGCGATTTCCTACAATGATTGCTGGTCCATTTCCAAGGGAGGATTATACCTCACTGTGGACGTGACCGACTTGGAGTCGAACAATAGCGTAGCGTCGTCCATGTCGTCTGTATCATGTCCTCGTACAAAATGCGATACTGATAGAACGTGACGAGTTTTTGATCCAGAAGATGGTTGAGGAGTTTGACCATTTCGTCATCTATGTCCACACAAAGTTTGCCCCCTTGTTTGGAGGCGATCAGCAACTTGAGAGGTAAGACGATCTCGGTTGGAGTGTGAAGGTAGCGGACGCTGACTCCACGACGGAGTTCTTATGCAGTCTTCTTTTGTTCGATCTCCTGCTAATGCTTTATCACGTCCGATTTTTCAAGCTTACCCTTTTTTGCCAGCTCTACCAATTTACGTACGATGTCAATATCTTCACGAGTAAGAACTTTTGGTATCATTGTAGACAGATTATATTCCTCTCCATATCTTCTTCAGCTACCTCACTGACCCTTACGCGTCCGTCTGAATCAACCCGAAAGCAATACGACTATATGTCGCCGACAGATATTCATCCTCTTGTGGCTCTGCCAATACACTTGCTCTTTGAATCGAGCAGTTTCTAATCCTGAGGGGATGGAGGGGACAAAGAAGACGGGAAAGTCTTCCCTAGGAGGCACTATCCCATGAGCTTTTCTTGGGATTCCAGACGTTGTGCTGATATTTTGATTATTTGAGGACCACAATCATATAATGGCAATCCGGCACTAAAAAAATGATGTGGATGCTCTGGGGCGTTTTTATTTGTGTCGAGGTTACTGATGTTCATGGTTTATATTCAGATGTCCTTTGGGACGATGATAGGCTCTGGAAATTCAAACAAGTAATGAGGATAAAGTTAGTCGCTCTGGAGATGGCATGGCGGTTCGTCTTAAAATGAGCGGTAACACTCTGACCAACCCAGAACACGTGTGTTATCCACCTCCGGACGCCAATGCCGCGCGATATTCTCACGTGAATAGATTCGCCCAGACTAAGTTGTCATTGACGGGTGGCATGATGACAGAAAATCTCAATATGGGTGGCCTGAGTTTGTATGGGCTTCCTGCGGCGACGGAAGGAACTTCTCAATGCATGACAGCCTCAGATCTGGAGGTATCACTGGCTGGGAAATACGATAAAACGGGAGGTACAGTCATTGGCAATGTCGCTGTGACTGGAACGTTATCCGTTGCAGGGCACAGCACGAGCGATCTCACAATGTCCTATCAGCTTCTGGAACAACGTTTCAGAATTCAAGACGTGTGGGAGTCAGTACTGGAATCACTACGAAAGCGACTATGATTTACCACTTTTTAACGATGGGCCGCTCCATCTGGATTGACAGAGACGCTATAAGAAAATTGATATTGGATATCAACGATACTCAATTTAGCTTGTACATGACTACGTCTATGTAAGGTCGAAAATTATACCTATAGTTTTTACCTACTGGTCCATCACGGATAATACCCAAGCAAGCTTGTACTCTTAGCTCAACTCCTTTGGAGGCAATAAATTATCCACAACAGGTGGAATCCTCAAAAGAATGCTCACTATGTCGGCGGGTACTAAACTGGTGGTGACGGATTATCCACCTACGGCTAAAAAAGATGTTGCCACAAAACATTGATGCGGGTACGCGTCGTGTCTGAAGCAACGTGGGATACGTGCCCATTCTCTCTGTAAACAGGGATAATTGCAGTGGCATCATCGTTTCAGTATCATCCGAATACTCAGCATCCTTCCGAGTCTATCTGGTATTTTCGACAGATCTTGTGGCAGCTCCAGCAGTCGGAAAGGAGTGGGCAACCAACGGAGTCACTTCTCATTTTTGGCTGTAGATACAACTAACTGAAGCTGTGGCGATATGAAAATGTAGGGTCAGATGACGAAATAGTGTCAGCGAAAGAATTCTCCTGTGGGGACTCGACGGTGTCAAACCTAATAATACCTCGGATGCCCTATACACCAGTGCAGCTACGATAGGATTTACCAAGCTCGAAATTGTCATTGCGGCCTCAAGTACGTACATGAATATTCCACGTTTAAATTCACGACACTCACAGCAGAAGCCCACAATCACGGCTTGAGTTATTTTCAGAATTTCACTCTGGAGGATTTCATATAGAGCATGGCAGAAATCGGTGACATCGTCATGGAGTTGTACCAGTTGTTGTTTGACTATACGTATAGACAGGATGCCTCTTATGCATCCAATAACCAGCATGTGCTGAAGCAGAAGACGGGAGTACACGGAGCGTTATAGGACGTCAGGCCGGCGGGTAAAGTCTCTCCGGAAGAGGCCTACGAGGGATGGAGAAAGGACGAGGTCGAACGATTAAATCTGTCAGTGGGTAAAATGCAGCATTGGGCCACTCCGAGAGTCCATCGACCGCTACTGGATGGTCTTCAAATTTTGTAAATATCGAGAGTCAGCACCGTTAGTTAAAACCTTCAAGAGTCTTGTACATAGCATTTTTAACGAATTACATCAACACCTCGTAGAAATTATCGTGAAAACTTTGTACCTCAAACAAAGACGATTTGGTGGTCGAAAGAAAGATGACGAGGCTCATACAAAAAGATTACGGCTGCATGGAGAAGGTGGTCTCCAGAAAAGCATTTTCGAAAAGATCAAGCCTGGCGTGGGTCTATCAACAAACGTAAGTTTTTGAGCAGGTCGGACTGCAGTACGAGGACGTAGAGACGATCGTGGCGGTGATGGTGCTCGGCGACCGTAGTGGCGAAATCGCTAGCGATGAGGCACCTTTGTTTAAAAACAACTAGGCTATAAAAGCGCTTTTTAACGTGATCATCTACAGCGTGTATGGGAAAATATAATCCAATGTGGTTGTGGCTTCCTACGCGTATTTAGAAAATGTTTAGCCAGAGGAATAGAGCAGAAGCTGAGTTCTGTTTTTTTGTGAAGAGGAAGCGTTCTTCCACGCGGACACTTTGTTTCTGTCACAAAGGCCTCTCTGGAACTGCTGGGCAAGATCAACAATCGAGAAAAAAAAGTCGAAGGAAATACCATGGTTTCACAGAGACAGAGATTTTATATTTATTTGAATGAAAGACTTTGAAAAAGTCCATCTCAACGTGGCAAACATCGCTCTGGTGTACTATAATCTCCACCGATATCAACGACAAATAACGGATGAGGGGTTACACGTCACAGAATAACAACACTATCTGGACCGTGTGAAATTGACGGCGACTGCTGGGATGCTGTCGGATCTCTTGAAATTAAATCAGCTGACCACAATCACACAGGATTTAAACATCTATCCTCTGTGGTTGGTGGGAGAAAAAGTATCTGTGTTCAACTATTATGAAATGTATTTGAATCTACAATTCTTAAAGGAGTACTTACACAACTTGAACTGCTGCAGAAGAGTTTAGTCGACGCAGAATGATCATTGACTTTAACATTATCGACGAAACCTTACCTATAGAGCAACGTCACGAGCTATTAGCGTATTATCGCTATTACCACCGGAGAGTCTACGTCTACAAACACGCATACCGACGTTACAAGCGCATCTTGAGAGTCGTTTCGATGATGCCGCTGATCAGAACTACTACGGGAGTGTTTCCGACAGGTGCACTAGCTAATCCAATGATGTTAATTTTATTCGGAGCTAGACTAACTATGCAGTCGCTGATGAAACGTCTCGAGCCAAGATTGGAGGCCAAACAAATACCAAACAGGCTATGCTGACTTTCAGAAAATGCTCAATTAAATCTGTTCGTATCTGACAGGAGCGCTTTTTGATATGACATTGCTGATTAGCGAAATGAGAACCATGGGCAATCTCATTTTGACATGGTACTAAACCAATGTACGACTCTTAGCCGATTCGAAACAATCTACGATCAAAATTATAAAGAGAATATCCGACGGTGATCTGTTTGTGACCGATGTGATTTTGCCTCAACCCGAAAACGCTCCACGAAGCCATTGCCACAGTCTTACGAAATCACGTGGCCGTGAACATCGAACTGACGTTGACGAAAGTACAAGGAGCAGCACGTGGGCAAGCCTTATTGGCCCAAGAGCATGAGTAAGACTTATCCAGTGATGGTGTTGTAAAAATCTACTACAACGTGCATCTGATTAGGCAGCACTGCATGCGATGTCTGAGCGAAAATACGTTGAAGAAAATTTTAAAATTATCTTAGTCTAGAATACCTTGGAGGAGGTCAAATGCCATGTGGATGATACACGGTATTAGACCTATAATTTGTAGAAAATCGGAAAGATATCGAGGAAGCCATCGTCAACGCGTTCTATCCCAGCATTGATATCAGCGTAGATCTCACTCTTACCAAAGTCCTTGGCATAGGTCACGATCTTGTATTACTCACAGCAGCACAGCAGAACAAACTCTACGACAGTGGCACGCTTACAATCTCGTACGGTAAAGAACTCACGTGCAAGCATTGTATCTCTTGCCTGCATCGAGAAGAACTACCGAAGCTGCCGTACAGTTCAGTAGAATAACATACAAATGGAGCGAAAGAATGGTTTTCGATTATTTCTTTTTGCTATCCGTCAGGTCTTATATCCAAATTGCACACCCGATTATCTGACTTGACTTCGCTGGAATGAAAAACGGAATAGTCGATAGAAACCACTCATCGATGTGCTTCAAACACAAAGCGATGATGGTACATCGTAGCAGTCGTGTCTGATTTTAGTACGTACGCTATGTACCTCTCCTTCCGTGTTAGCCTCGTAACGACTAAGCACGGGATGTACATTCCACTGCGTCATGCTTAATCTTAGAAACTCATTGAACAGCTCTGAATTATTTTTGGATGTCTGGGTCGTTCTGAATTTTTCGCAGTAATATTTAATCGATCGGATGTTTCGTCCACCGCAGCCCTGACACACTTGGAGTTGACCACGAACTCATTCATGACATCCCAGACAATGTGTCATCCTTGGACTTCCACGCTTAATCAGATCATAAAGTTATGCGCAGTACTCTCTCGTACAAGACTTTTTGCACCTTTCCCTACTGCCCTGAGAAAACCACACATACTTAGAGGCATGGTACTATATAACATAGAATAGGTGTTTTGTGCTACACAATTAAGGAAATGCAAATGAACAAGCAGTTAAATATATGAATTACAAAACTATATTATATATTATCTCTCGTCGACTAATGAGCATCGCTCAGTCGATAGAGTACTCCGGTGACCTATCCCAGATCCAATGTTGCTCTGTATGAATTTACTGTATTACCATCACCATTTCGTGTACATGGAAGACTTCAGCCGATTTTGGAGATCTTGGTATACGCAGCATAAGATTCGAGACTATTTCTGCTATCGCTGCTTACAATGCTTTCCTCAGTCCAAACAATACTGTCAAGAACTACAGGTCGTTCAGATGCCACGTGAGGAAGCACGACAATTCGAATACCAAAACAAACAATACGCGCACACGTTTTAGATCGTCTTCGACTCGAAAGCCATCCTTGAAAAAGTACAAGGACCTTCGCCAGATCCCATCCATTCTTTTACTTAAATAGAACATAAGCATACCCCTTGTGCGATCGGATATAAAACCTGTTGCACTGCTGATGAACGTTTGTCTTCGTCGTACCAACAACAACGAGGGGAGGACTGCGTCATCTGCTTCTTTGAGCTACACTGGTCGCCATCGACTCCAGAAAAACATATCTCATGCTCGATAAACCCATCTACGTCGGTCCAGCCGTTCGCGAACTCTCCAAAATACACATGCTCCAGTTTCATGACAACTTTATCCAACGATACTACGGACGTAAAGCTAGATCATTCATGACCGATACCGACTCGCTCGTCTACGAAATTCACACTGACGATGTCTACGGAGACCGCTATCGACGTCGAGATCTATTTGATCTAAACGATTATCCAGAAACAAGCTTATTTCACTGTAAAGACAATAAAAAGAAACTTGGAAAATTCAAAGATAAAACTTGTTGAATACCCATCACAAAATTTATAGGACTTCAATCCAAAATGTATTGCATCACACGCGATGATGATAATATCACGAAAAAAGCCAAACGAGTAAAATAATGCCAGTCATTACATTGCCACTATCGATCATTACAGACAGGGATATCTACAATAATACTTCATGAGAACTTTCAGATCACAAAGACATAAACTTTAGACTCTACTCAACAACAAACAAGGAGTGCATAGTGCTCCTTAGACGATAAACACTAATCCATCGACGGTATTCACACACTCGCCCATGGACTTTATCGCACAGAGTGAGCTGGAAACCCAATAATACAGTAATAATGTTCAATGAGGGTTCACACTCACCTAGACCAAGTAGGTAAGCCGGGACCTCTATTTTCTTCTAAAGTGAGCATTTGTTTGGAGACATCAGGAACAAGTGAACCAGAACCACCATTCCCCAGTAGCAGAATTCTTTGGAGGCTCTCCTGCTCACTCCTTCATCATGCAATGAAGAAAGTGAGCCAGAAGGCCCATTTTTCTCCTCTACAATGGGTAACTTCAGGCCTCATCGGCATTCTTCAGGTAACAAGCATTATCCCAGTAAGTTTATCTATATTGCTGATATTTTTCACGCGTTTCAAGAGACAATATACTTGGTTCACAAGGAGACGCTTCATCCGATCATTGCATTGAAATGAATGAAATTCATAAACAGGTTAGTGGCACCTTCCTGAGAGAGATTTGTACTAAATCATGGACACTGTCCATAAAAGGGCAAAGTTTACGCAATTTGTTAAAAACATATGTTTGGACTTTAACAAAAATGATGAATTGGAAGGATGATTCTATTTATAAGGCTGAAAAGGGCCTCTCAAATAGGCCATGGTTTGACCAGAAAGCATATTTTGGCTAAATTTAGAACATTGCTTATTTTCATTTACAGAGGGTTCAAATGAGACCGTTGCCATATTCCAATGACGATGCGTTGAATACATGTATCTTCTAAATCAGGGCTCACGCAGACGAGTGTGAGTTGCAAGAGTTACTTGTCCCTGTCATCGTTATCCTCGTCACAGTACACTTCTTCACTAAACTGTGTACCTTAACTAAAGAACCACTGGTACCTGATTGGTACTGAAATCATGAAAATAGTACGTTCCAATGTATAACTTCCTACAAAATATATAATACGATACGAGGTTAGTAAGTCGAGAAATTGCAGTTGCACATATGGCACTTGCATTATTACTGTTATTTGCCTTTAAAGTAAAATGTCTCGGCGTTCTATGTGTTATAATTTTCCTTTTCAATTAATCTTTATGACTTATCTATGTGAGAATGCCAAATATTATTATCACTTTCGTCTGGTCAGACACTACAACTCTTGTGCCCGATTATCATTATTTTCAAAACTGTGTGGCTTTATAAATACACCGTCACGCCAAATACAGACAGCATCATACATTGTTTGTAATTATTTAATCAATTTTCAAAAGACAATTGTCATCAACTTGCATTTAAAAGAAGAATTCCAGCTGTCTTAATGGCCACTAGCTTTCATACTAAATGATACATGTTGGTTAAACCTCCGTTCTAGAGATCTACACACATGCGCTACAAAACGTAGTATTGCTGGTGAGCACAAAAAGAACTGGAACATTTATAGGCAGTTATCCAAAGTAGATTTCTAAAATTTGGCTGTCTCAACATTACCATATTATAAAAATGTTACCATTGTATCCATTGTGGGAAAGTTGGTGGGAATCAGCCGAGATACTGACAATACTGATTTAGTATATAAAATAGCAACATATTTCTTGTGAAAAGCAATGACATGCGTACCCTTTCGCATGACAATGTATCAACAGAGCTTTAGCATTAGACATGAATGATTCAACGGTAACATTGCCTGACGATACTAAAAGCTACAGAAATTTTGTTATTCTCTGTCTTATAACTTCAAAGAGGCTTGACGCATAAAGGTGTAATGATAGCTTATTGAAAGGGAATATTTCTCGACGTCAAAATGACGCCTAAATTACTGCAGAGTTTCACTGTAAATGCAAACATCATTTAGAAACCGACGGCTGAATCTGAAGCAGTAATATAAGATGTTCATGACATTTACCTATATTTTGTATCAAGGTTACATCAGATACCTCTGTAAATAAACGAGGTCTTTTTCTTTGCAACGTGTTCTAGGCTGACAACAAGCAGGCACGTTAGGGATAGGCTGACAACAAGCAGGCACGTTAGGGATACGTTATTTCTAGGCTGACAACAAGCAAGCACGTTAGGGATACGTTATTTCTAGGCTGACAACAAACAAGCACGTTAGGGATACGTTATTTCTAGGCTGATAACAAGCAAGCACGTTAAGGATACGTTATTTCTAACCGACACAAGTCAAATGTTAAGCGATGTTGAACTTCGGCGCTTGCTCAAGGCAGAAAATGCATTCAGTTCTATTCTCAAGGTGCGATTCGGCATCTACTCGGCCCAGGGACGAGTTAGCAGTAACGTCTTAATCGGCCAAGCCAAATTTTATCAGGGACGAGTGGGTGGGTGCTTTCTTTGAGCCCTGCACACACACACACACACACACACATATATATATATATATATATATATATATATATATATATATATATATATATATATATATATATATATATATATATATATATATATATATATATATATATATATATATATAATTGTATGTGACGGCAGCATTAGCACAAGCAAGAAATGGATAAATAGGTCACTTTTAAATTTTAAGTTCTTTAGAATACTTGATTGTTGTGACATCTTAGCTAACAAATCATAACATTTTTCAATATTACACCAAGTGATGGCTACTCACGGAGGCACGGGGTTCCAGCTGGACGAATGGGTCTAATGTGCTCACCTTTACCAATTACTGACATCTCATCTGTGGTAATGGATTAGAGTCTCGGGCTCATCCAACGTGGGTATCTGAGAAAGTTTGCCAATAGCTTGCCGAGGGTCTGGGTTATTCTCGCGTTCTTCCTTCACCTAACATATTGACCGCCATGTATAATCTATCGTGTGCAAAACCCGCAACAATAACCACAACATGACGTCAAAAACGACTGGATGAAAAGCAAAAGGGTTATGTCCAAGAAATTTCCAATGATTGTAAAGTCAAAGTGTTATGTCCAAGAAATCCCAATGTCGTTCTCTGTAATTTCATTGTAATACACCATACCACATTTTTACTGAATAAAGTCGACATGTGTTGTCATTTGATTCATAAAAACACATGTGCGCACTCAAAGGTCTCAAATGTTACAAATTATTTAATTTATATTTTACGTCTATTCTGCTAAATAGTTGTTTACCTATTAGCTGTAAAATTTGTTAGCCCCGAATTTAGTCACGTTAATATTGCCTGACCTGGTTATATTCACCTGAGACAGGGCAGTCGCCAGAATATATATATATATATATATATATATATATATATATATATATATATATATATATACAAAGATCAGGGTCAATGCTACTGACTAATTAGCTAATCAAAACCATATTTACAGATGAAATTGTCAAATAATTAAATAATAAGAGCATTACGTAATGTTCCCACTTCGTCCTCATGATAAAAGTGCGGTTGCAACAGAGACAAAATGAAATGTAACTACCGAGTTCATTAATATTATGACCTGCGTACTACATACCGTATCACAAAACAAAGTAGTTTTTCTGGAGGACTTTACACAGGAAAGTTTGTATTTGACTAGGTCTATTGAACTCTATCCACTTGCCTCCAAAGACCAAAATGGCACTACCTCTATGTGAAACAAATGTGGTACGTTATGTCCCTATTTTAAGTATTCTATCGGGATGCAGAAACGTTCATACTGGAAAAAGATTTTATAAAAAACAGCAACACCAACAACAACGAAGAATGAAAGAAAACAGAATTGAGATGGATTCAAGAAAAATATAAGTCACCCCTCCAATAATTTCAAAAGTATATTAGCTTTTAATAAAGAATGTATACGTTATAAAAAGCATACAAACTTGAGAGACGTACATATATAGTATGTAATTACATTAATACGTAAAGATTAGTAGGTGAAATTTTCATTATTTTAGTACTACCCCACGCCAACACCCAACTCCCTTTATACTCTCTTTTTGAACGGAATCAGGCAGTGATCTTAAACAGTTTTAAGCATGCGCATTAATCTACTCTCAGCCATGTAACTTCTGTTGTCTTTTCTCATCCCAAAATATCACGATCAAAGTCAGATTAAAATATTTTATTTCGAGAACAGTTCAGTTGGCCCTGTACCACCATATCAATGATATTGCAATATTGAATGAACATACATTAGTGATAAGATATATTTATTTGCTAAAAGAACAACGTTTCAAAGACGATTTTAATTTTACTTACCAGAGCAACTACGTATATCCTCTTGTAGAACGTTAAAGCGGTAGGTCGGGCAGTGACATCGAGCTATCGTCTCATTCAGAGTACGGAAACAAAGACCTTCACATACTTTTTTGTCCGCAAGTTTGTCGCATATTCTACCTGTGCCATGGCGACTTATTGTTGTAGTTGCTAAAAGCAGACGATATCAGTCCATTATAAATAGAAGACTTGTCTGAAGTAACTAAGCACAGCCACGAAAAAAACATAGTCGGTCGATAACGTCGCTGTCAGAGACATTTCGAAATAACACATTTAAAAATACACCTCATTTTATATCATCATATGTAACACTATCTCCAGAGATAGTCCAAACAACATGGCTTAAAGTGGTGCTTGGGAAACATCTCTTTATGGTATGAATACAATATATAGATATACACATACATCAATACATCCATCCATCCATCCATGCATACATTGTGTGTGTTTAATGTTTTTCTTGATGATTACAGGTTGTAAGGGTCATTCTTGTCGAAAAAATGGAAAATAGCTAATTTTTTTCCATGATTGTGGGTTTCTTCTTTAAGATAATATCATTTTGATTGAAAAGATGTTTAATAGGAAATTCTATGGTCGGCCTGATTTTTGACTGGTTGGCCGCTAAAATTTCATTGAAGGACCTGACCTTGTTTACAAGTTAGAATGTTCTGGAAATGAAACCATGACCCTCATCCTGGATATGTTATTGTGTCTATGTTTTTATATAAGGGTTATTTCATTCCTATTCTATACATCTGTGGTGAAAACAGTCTATAAGTTTTGTTCAATTATCAATTGAAAGGATTTTTGTATTTCAATTATTCATTGGAATTACATCGTGCTCATTGAATGTAGGATAAAATTACTATTTTGGGATTAATGTGAATTCATTTAAAAACATTCTGGATAATATCATTGTGACACATCAAGTCTGTTAGCACATCGCCACATTCAAAGCTAGTAGCATATGAACACATTGAAGATTGCGCTTCATTAAGAATACTACTGGAACTCATTTGGAATAGTATATGCTTTGGACTTTGGAATTGTTTAATATCACAACATTTGTTTTTCGGTGTTACTTAGATCAACCATATTTGTATATGAGTATGTTCTTTGCAAACGACACAATGTAGGACACGATTACAAATTGAAAAACCCCTTTTTTAGCAAATTATCATTATCTTCAAGGCAAAACACACACAAAAGACAGACAAATGAAAACCAATCACATAGAAAAAGTGAAGGGAAGAATACCGATTGCAAATTTTCCGATGCCCTGGAGATTAAATGCAGAAGTTGTTTTGGTCTGATCCTGCCATGTTTCTATTTTTACCCCTCGTTGACGGACTATGATTTCAGACTCGTCTTGTTCATCTACCATGAAGTTAAGGGGCTGTAAAAAATGAAACTATATGTGAAATGTACTCGGAAACAAGCAAAACTAACAGTAGAAAAGTATTGGGAAATTCACGTTACAACGATTGTTCGCAGGGTTTGGTTCAAGAACATGTTACATCGGGACTGAACATGCAATTTATGTAATGTGAGTATCTGAGTGATTCGTGTCATCAAAATATTGCTATAATATCGGTGGAAAACTTAACGATTTATAAACTTTTTGACACCCGAGATATAGACAGGCCGATAGATGTATAGCTAGATAAATGGTCTTATGTCACGTGTTTAGGCTCGAATAAAAAGTAACACAAGAAAGAGTGAAAACAACAAGCTTTGAAAAATATAATAATAATTTACTTTCCTGGATAAATTCTGTAAAAATGAAAAAATATGAACTTACGATTTTAAGAATCAAATCCAAAAATAGTTCTATAGCAAAATGTTCCAATGATTTTAAGTTCGAGTCCCGACGAAGAATCCAAGATGGACGATGACGTATGCTGTAATCTGTAGTATTGAAGTCTACAGTTCCTTGTAGAAACAAGAATGATCACTGCGGTTTTGGAAATCTAAATAAATTTCTTATAAGAACTGTCTTAGAGTAAGACTCACACATGAACGCATGTATTTTCCAAGAAAAAAAGAATTAATCCTTTTGAATCCAAATAATTTGAAATAACTTCAAAGAGCACATCATACAGCCTCCAGTGTAACAACCTAACTTCTACTGAGAATAATTCTCCCAAACAGAGGTATATCGTCTTCTAAAAAGTAAAAAGTGGGTCACGTGATCATGTTCTCGACGCTGGCAGAAATCAGGCACTTGTTAAAGATCACGTCCACCCAGTGTGGCCCTGATGAAAACCAATCACTCCACTCCAAGAAATAAAAAAAAATTAAAAAAATTGTTTACATCTTAAACACACAGTCCCATCATGACCTCGACAACATCCAATCATCATGGTTGCTGCAATTTTCAATCAAGGTCAGGATCTAGATCAACACCTGGTGTTTACAAAACAAACAGTCAAGGTCAAACCATTTTTTGAAAAAAGTATTATCTCTAGTGAATAAATTTACATTACAATATCATGTAATGAAAATATTTTTTTAAACTGACAAACAATTAAATTGAAATAAATATATATTAAATCAGATATAATTGAATCAAATATAATTAACAATGGATAAATACACTATGCCCCAGTGACCTCTCATAATATTTAGTATATAAACAACCAGCACGCAAAGGAAAATATAGATTGGGAGAGGAGAGGAATGTCGAAGTTACATCACTTGATGATTTTCGAAATTTAATTTCAGCTCCATAGAGCAACGATGACTTACTCATTCTTCCATACTCGCAAGACCATTACATGTTGGCTCAGTGTCAAGCATTCTCAAATGATTTTCATTGCAACATGTACCACAATATATTCAGCGAGATGTGTTATTTTGCCACTGAAGTCTTGTGTTCAAAACCAGGATTCTAAAGTGTTAATTAACCTTCATGATTTTCATACTTTGTTTCCACAGTTTTACAATTCAATACGTAAATCAAATTGGTGTCAGAATTGAAATATGATGGGTAATATTAAAATATCTGCCTGTTTTCAAGAGTTTTATTATGCATAAATTAATTAGCAAATCTCACAATTGGTAACCATGAAGTTCGCAATTAAAACAACCGGACTTGTACAAACTTAATAATTTGGATGCTACGATGAATCCCACTACGTTCTTAATGGTTTATTCAAAGCGTACGTGCTAAAGATTCTATGAAATTGCTATTGCTCGTCATTATCTTTTTTCTACAATATTTTGTTGCGGAGAATGTTTTGAAATTACCGATAAAAAGAGATTTTTTAAAACTACTTTGATATATTCTTGAAAAAGCAATGAATAAGAGGTATCAAAGAATGAGGCAAAATCCGGCTGAATTTCAGTATTTGAAATTTAAGAATGCTTTACATCAGCGGCAACTTCAGACGCTACTGCACGTCTTACCGTTTTCTCTACGCAATCATAGGTAAACATACATGAACATGAATGTCAAACAAATGATCAGCTTGGAATGATTTTTCTGAAGACGTTATCATATGGCATCATTGATATAATTCAGGGTCTGCAATGAATGTACTTGATTTCGCAAAATTATTCAGGTTTTCCGATTATGATTTAAGAAAGTAAAACGGGATCTGTCCATGCCCTCAAAGTACGTTTGATGTGATTTACTGACTTAAGGGGAGCTAGCAGACTTACAAGAAGACGTATATTTTTTATTTTATTCATTTAAAATCTATACAAAGACGAATTTCCGTGTTAGAATCGCCAACAACACGTACGACAACCACCACTTTTGTGTGTCAATTTCAGTTGGTGTTTGCGCAAATTTACTTTCGCACAAAACAGTTGTTTATCGAGCAGTCTTTTCAAAGATATTAAACAGATGATAGTGGTCACGTGATTGTTGCGAGTAATATATTACCCTTTACATGAAACAGTCATATGAATTGAAAGTACATACATGCAATATATATAGCAAAACAAGTCAATAATTTTTAAAAGTCTTTTCTCGAAGCTTTTTTAACATCGGACATTGAAATAAAAAAACTCCATCGTCATTTAAACATTGACGTCAGTGTTCCTCGAACATTTTGAAATAAATGCAGCTTTTAATATAACTTCTCCGACTGGATTCCTTGGCTAATTATTTTGTATTCATTTGTCCTTGAACCGCAAGACAAATTAATCTGTGTTTTGTATTATTACAAGATTTCAAATCAATGTCCTACTGATAAGAAGGGTCGTGGTTAACGGCTATTTTATTTATTATTTGTTTTTGTCGTCTTCTGTACACCTGCATGTAAAAGATTTTTTTTTTATTTGATTGGATTGAATTGGATGCTGACTCCATTTTGCTTCCACGACAAGCATTTTCAGTAATCAAACTACTCGATGTAAACAGTGGACCATTCATCTTTATCAATAAAAAAAAACATCTGGTGTATTAGGAATCACTGTTGAAACATATTTTTAGGTATATAATCACGGCTCATCAGGAAACAACAACATCGAAGAATCAACGCAGTTCACCTAACAGTCGAGCAGTGAATATTTTCACCAAGAAAGATGGCGGAAAGCAGATTAGAGGGCGAAAGTGACGTGTCACCAAATCAGTCAATTCCAGTTTTCAGTGTTTTTAACCAGCTGTACCAATAAGAGGATTTGTTCTTGCAGGCTTTATGTGGTTGTTTCTTTTTCTTTTTAAAACCCCCAAATAAATATGGAACTTTTCAGTGCCAGGTACAAGAGGATGATGAAACATTGGCTCCTCTTCCTTCAGTGCCACCCTCGCGAACCCCCTTTGTTGCTAAAATCACTTTGAAGTGTGGGGAAAAAATCAAGAGCTCCTGAACCCCAACACGGCGGCCCCTAAACCTGGGATAATAAAAGTGGCACCCTCCCTTTTTGTCATTCTGGGGTACATAATATTACTGAGTTTATTGTGTACCTCTGTCCTTTCTTGTTGGTCCAATTTATTGTGTGAAAATAAGTTAAATCCATTATGATATTTTTCTGTTCTATACATTATTTACTGTGAGGACATTTCAAGCACGAAATGTACATTCATTTTCCAGAAAATAAAACAAACAGCTATTCAGAAAGGAAGCTGCGGTATATAGCTAATAATGTGTTGAAGTGCCGTTAAAAACCATCCAACCAACCATCTACTGAACCTCTTCAGATAGTCTGACACGCAATAAAACAGCATATGACGAATTTATTTTAACGTTGTGAAGCGATCTTTCAACTGGTAAAACCATGTCATTCTTACCGATTCCATAGTAGTTAATTTATCAATAGATACATTGGTTGAGCAAGACCCTTGCGCTGCATTAAAACCATCCATATCAGATAACATACAAGTCCAGTTGCGAACGAAGTGTAACCTGCAAGAGGAAAGAAATCCTTGTAATAACTGCATGGATTCATCAAAAGTGCTAGTGTCACCATGAAAACTACAGTCTTCATTTACGGAGTTAAATGTCCAAAAATAAACGTTACTAATTATAATTTTGATGTTGTCATATAGAGTTGTATACGGAACCACTAACGATGATGTCCTGTGGTTTTGTACAAAGAACTACTAACGAGAAAACTCCTAAATGGAGAGTGGAGTTGAACAATGTTAACACAATACGCGGATCTGTATGCTTCAGGTGTTACCTCTAAAGTGATGACGCTTTTAACTTACAGTTAGACCCCTTAGTATATGGAAACTCAGATATAAGGTTGTATTGGATTCAGTTTTAGCATTATAAATTGTCAGAAAAAGACACTAAACTTTTAATTTATTTATGAAGAGTGAAATATCCATTGGTAGGTAAAACTCTGTCAGATGTATATTTAAGTCGTTTCAATCGCGTAAAAACTACTACAGATTGTAGACAATAAAGATAAAATAAATGAGATTGAATTTCAATGCATTACAAAGGATGTGTTTAATCGAAATATCGACCGGTCTATAGCACAAGCTTATGAGTCCTAACTGGGATCCTTACCAGCCTTAACCAGCTCGTTTAAGATCGCTTGTAGCAAGTACATTGGATTAAAGTGTAAATAATATAAATATCTTACATCCTGATGACGATGACACAATCGTACTCATAGCAAAACAGTTAACTCTACCAATATCATCCATTTTTTGTAGTTTCCTTGTTAAAGATATAATACTGTGTTGAATATCGCGTCTTGTTTTCATTCGAACTCATTATATATACTACTATGTTTGATATCGAGTGTTATTTTTCTTTTTCTAAGATCACATCATATATACTACTGTGTTGAATATCGAGTCTTATTTTTATTGCAACTCATTATATATACTGCTTTATACATTTTATCACATAGGAAAGAAAAAGATAGTTATCGTCCACTTTCACTTTGAACAATAAGGTATAAAAGCCATTACATCCCTATAAATCAATAAATATGTACTTTGTGTGGCAGTGACCCATTCAAGGATGAGTTCCTTATTGTAATGATAATTCCTAGCCATGATGATTTTAAACATGAACTTCTGTCGAATAAGCTGTAAAGTGTCCAAGTATATATATATATATATATATATATATATATATATATATATATATATATATATATATATATATATATGTGTGTGTGTGTGTGTGTGTGTGTTGTTATAGTCCAATGTACTTAGATACGGGGATATTTTCCTTGCAATATTTTATCACATTGTAGGTATCATTGTGCTCTTGAAGATTAATGATGAATCGTGAATATCTTTTATGTGTTTTATTGGGTCTTTTCAATTACTCAATAATCATTATTTTGTCTTTTGCTTTTGTTCATAGCTTTACGATCGATTCCGCACCTGTCATGAAGTATATATAGAACGTCCGGATATGTATCTTCCCCATCAATTACTGTTCGGCGGTGATTTGATTCCAAATCCAGTGCTTCAATTCTTGTCCTGGAAACGAGAACGTCAACGTACGGACGATATACCACCTCTTTTACCGTAAAATAAAGTCGTCTCTGGACTGAGTCAATTGCCAGGGCTAGATAATAATAATAATAATAATAATAATAATAATAATTATAAAACAAATCACACACACAAACACACACAGACAGATATATATATATATATATATATATATATATATATATATATATATATATATATATATATATATATATATATATATATATATATATATATATATATATAAGAATACAAAAATTATATGCCGAATAACAATCCCTTCAAGTGCACTGGATCCAGCAAGGGATCACATGTGTCAGGGATTGATGAAGACAAATGTAATCAACTAACAACAAACAGTGCGAAACTAGTATCTAGCTAGCCTGAGCGCTTTCGACTCTTTTAATGAGTCTTTTTCAGAGGCAAATATAAAACATCGACACGACAAACAAATAAAACAGAAAACGGTTATGTTTGTGAAATGTTACATGGCTGTTTCTACAGGAATTCAATCTTTTAACTCTATTTTGTGTCAACTAGTTTAGCTTAGCTTGTTGCTGATGCTGGAAAATATTTGTATTGACCTATAAATAGATGAGCCATAACCACGTCTGTTATTTTATGTAAATTTATGTAATCGCAGATTATATCCTGGATGTTTCATTGTTATAGTAGCCATCGGCTATTAAGCAAATTTAGAGAATTATTTAAAAGAAACTGTGTTGGCTGCAAAAGATAATTTTATTTGTCCATGGTTGTCTTTTTCTAGTCTTTTTGGTTTAAACCGCTTGGTTTCAATGTTCTTAGGAGGAGTATCCAGTTAGATTCTTTTTCTTACCTGGTTTGGGGACTCCAGTTGGTGTTGTGAGCAATTGCAAGAAGTGTTATATCACTAAAAGTGTGGCCAGGGGAAGAGAAGTGTTCTGCGACCAGGCTTCTGTACAGCTTCTTTGTCATCCAATCAGATCTATGAAGGTTGATCCGTTTGTGTAGCTTTTCAGTTTCTCCGACAAAATGAAGGCTACAGATCTTTCGTGTGATGAGATAAATGACATCCTCTGTTTTGCACGTTTTGTTTGGACCATGTATGTTTAATTTTTTTCTAGCCACTGTGCTAGAAAATGTCCTGATCTCTATCACATGTTGACAGGTTTTGCACCTTTTATCGCCACAGGGGCTATATTGACAAGGGTGGTCTTGATTAGTGATTGGCATTAGCTTCGCCCTGATTAGATGTCCTTGAGGTTTTTTGGTCTCCGGTAGGCGACTACAGGTTTGTTAGGGAGAATAAATTTTAGTGCATCCGACGATTCCACGATGGGCCAGTGTTTGCCAATGATTTTACCTACTTTGGGGTTGTCTGGATGGTAGATCAGGGTAAATGGTATCCTATCAATCTTTTCCTTCTTATATATATATATATATATATATATATATATATATATATATATATATATATATATATATATATATATATATATATATATGCACACCGTGCATGTTGTAAATATTGAAAATTTAAACAATATCCCGAGTGCAACAGTTCAAGACGTTCATATAAAAGAAATTCCAGCAATGTGTAACAGGTATGTATCATTTTAAATTTATACACCTTATTAAGTCAAGATTTCGATTCTAACATAAAAAAACCTAATTCGGCTTGCTTTACACATAATATGTTGATCTCATGTTCAAAGATAACCCCGTTTCGTCTCTTCATTTACAAAAGGAGAGAAGAAAACGGTATTTTTCTTGCAGAGTTGATATCCTCTTTGGATGCGCTTAACACCAACACGAACGTTTAATATGACGTTACATTACAACGTTATCACTGAAGGACTATAGGTAAACAGAGTTCAGTCTCTATAACAAAAAGGAGGACATTTTTTTTTCATGCGAGAATGGAAATAATTGCTATAAAAAGGCATCTATTCAAGAGATATTAGCCTCATTTTAGCCTTATGGCCACAACTGGTACGCGGCGATAACTGCTCCACGGTCAGTACCTTTCTCAGAGGAGCATGTTCAGGAGCTGAGGAGGGCGGGGTTAGTTTGCCGGACTTGTGGCCGAAAGGAAGCTGGTAGAATCCATCAGGTCACCCGGGATTAGCTATCGTGGTGTGTATCTATTTGCACAAGGCACCAAATGCCTCTGCACTAAATAATATGTTGCTGGGCCGTTAAACATCAAACCCAAACAGTAAACAGTAACGCGCAGTATGACGTAACCATCGGGCTTCATCACTAGATTAGGCAACTAATTGTACTGAGTAATTACAGAGTATTAATCTGTTTAAATTAGACGAGTATATTATAATAAATTTAGAGTATGGGCACTTGGTTATAGCGCTCCGTTTTAAGGAATTCTTAGATTTGTTTGATGACTTGTGTGATTATTGGAATTCGGCCCCATGGAAATATTCCTAGCCCGAAATAATTAGCCAATTATTAGGAGCAAACGTCACGGAGTGAGGTGTTAGTGTGTTTCCATGATGCCATGGTTCACTAGTAGTGAATTCAGGCCAAAACTGAATGAATGTCGCTGTTGTAAGATAGTCCACATTAAAATCTTGTGGTGTACATTGGTGGTATGACTGCAAGGGCAGTATTTACGGTAGGAAACCGGTAAATTACACAAGGGAATAAATAAGAAGGGACTTGGCAGATACCGTTTATGTCGCCATGTGGGCAAATGTGGTGCAGTTATATTGGCGAAATGTGCCTGGAAAGCATACATTTACTGGCCTAAGGTGGCGGAGCTAAAATAGTTTCCATTGTTAGGGGATACACATTTTTTCTAAGGCGTGAACGGTTGGCGGTACGGAAACATGATGAAGATAAAACATGCAGATGTGCGGTTGATAGATATCTGGCAGTTTATTTTATATGTGGTCTTGCATGAATTAGAGGAAAATTTAGGTATAGGATGGACACGTCGGGCTTTCTAATTTACAACTGAAGTTGTATGGAAGTCTTTGAAAAGTCGGGGTAAACTTATAATTTCTAGTGCGAATCGCGCCAGGGTTTGACAACCACTCGGTCAAGTAAATACCCGTGTGCGTGTAACAATATTTATAGTTTTATCTTTGATTTTCCTCGACAAGGAATAAAGACTGGAAAGGTTTGTATATTGCAATAGATCAATACCCGTTTCAGAGGTGTACTAAGGGTAAATGGCGCCCGGGGCGACGGTGATAACCCAAAAGGGATTTGGCGCCCCAGTACCTTTGATGCGCGTGGTTTGGTGCCACAAGACCTCTGGCACCCAGAGCAAACGCCTTGTCGTCCCCCCCCCCCCCAGTTAGTACGCTAATGACCTGTTTCACTTTTATAAATATTCATCTTGAGCTAGTGCTCTCAATATCAATATTAAAAATATTAAATTATTTTATATTAAATTAAAATATTAAAAACTATAACATTTTTACGAATCTTAACTTTCTCTATTAAAAAAGATGCATCCTTTGAAAAAACTTTTTCTTAACTACAGCTTACAAACGTTTCTGCGCATGGCTATGATGACATTAAACTATAACGTCAGATTATTTGCTATTGTTCATGCAACACACCTCCAAAGAAATTATCTATCTTCCAGGATGAAAACCTCTTTTACCTCCATCATCTGTGAAACGAGACTTAGAGAGCTATTCTTTAACTTTTGTAGGGGTATGGAAATTAATCATATTCGCCTTCATTGAAGTTTACAAAATATATCTTTTGTCCGAATATTTAGACAAAAAGAAGCCTGACAACAATAATTTATCTGCTTATAATTTTCTAAACAATATAATATTTCAAGAATTCACTTATATCGTGCCGTGACGTTGATGCAATATATCTCTGTCAATGGTCTTAAAAATTTTAAAACTTAAATTTTCGGATAAAAATGTATTTTAATGTGTGACACGTTTGAAAAATCTGTGTGTAACATTCTGCAATTATGATTTTAAGCAAATGCGCTAGACTTACTGACTCTACCCTCACATGTACATCTCTGTAAGACAGAGCTGTGGTGGCGTTTGTATGTATATGTACATTCTTTAATATTGTCATTTGTATATACTTTTTGTTACTAATATTATAAAATGTTTGATTTCTAACATGCCTTAATCACGGCACATTATACATTTACAAAACTAACAAATGTTACGAATATTTGCTATATGATAAATAATTACATGCTACATACCATTAATCGTGGTTCTTTCTCCATCCTGTAAACGTAGCACCTCCATCAAATCTGTGCCATCGATTTTGATTTTAAATATCGTCTGTTTAGACCCTTCATAAAAATATACCATCTGTGGTGGGATTAGAGAGAAAAGACGTAAACAATCAACCAATGAACTTATCCATCTTCAAGATAAAAAATCCGGGATCTCTTTTAATGAGCTAAATTTGGAAATACTATTTTCTTTTTGCTTAAGACATTTTGGGATCCTGATATTTACTTTCGGCGAAACAAGAAAGTTCATATCTTTATTTTCTATTTTGTTGTCCCTAGCCTATCCACTATGTAGCATTGTAAAATCTGAGATAAATGGACGAAACTTGACACACATATATCAGCATTAGGGCAGGATATTGTGAAGAGTACAAAACTGGGATCCTATATAGACCGTCAAGGTCGATGACTAGCATTTCCAGTTTGTCTGTGCTTTTTTCCTTTTTTATATTTTCAGTTTTTTTTTTTCTGGGATTTGTTCCCTAGTTTTTTTTATTATACCTTGTTGGTCTAATTCGATTTACAGGTGTTTGAGATATGCTTAACTTGGTACATTTATATATATATGCCAGAAGAAATGTTCTCATCACAGTCGTATCATCATGATCATGGTCACAAATTAAAGTCACCAATTTATGTCCATTTTATCGTGACGATTTTAAAGCCCTTTTGCAATAATACATGAAACTTGGTTTACAGCTATATCATTATTAGTAAATGTTTTGAGCACCACTTTCCGAATGATATTTTCAACGTTGACATCAAAAGCTGATATTACTCACTGTTATCTCCCCTGAAGAAGTATATTTAACAAGAGGCCTAAGTGAGGCTGATATACCTCACCTGAGGTACATACTTTTTCATAGATGACTATTTCACTATTCTGACACACGTGACATTGCAGGCAAAACCCTGTGCAAGCTATCTCCAAACATTTATACCATGCAAATTTGATTTTTATTTAACTATGGTCTAAAATGTCCTTGAAGAAACGCATCCTAAATAAAAATATATGCGTACATCTCACTTATAATCGAGCTAGCCCGAGATCTGGATGTTATAAATATATTTATCGTTTTAAAAAATGAATAGGATAAAGAACAGTCGTAGAGAGGTAACAGCTGAGTCAATCAGATGAAAGATCACCTAATTAATTTGTGCAACAAGATTGACTTACTTCCGAAATTGAAGAGCTTTTAGCAATGCACCTCCAAAAATAGTCTGGTTCCTTGCTGCGTATGCTCCCTGCGTTGCACTCCGCTATACTAAGTCAGGCGAACGCCGACGCCACATTGTCACGTGATCCAAACAAATGGCCTAACATGGAGATATCTAGTTAATCTAACCGTGGCACATTTATTCCTTTAATATTCTCTTTCTTAATGACACAATATGAACTTTACTAATACTTTTGATTTGATTTATAGCAGTCGTTATCTTGTGTTCAATCTTAAAACCACCAATTCGTCATACAATTAATTTTACAAATATTTTCACTAGTAGGCGAAGATGAAGGAAATGGATACACACAACGATATTTTGATAATTTTGCACATTTTACACAGAGTCATCTCAGAGACTCCTTCTCCAATCGATTCCTTGATAAATTTTACGTCGAAATTGATATGAGGTGATGTACGACAGTCTAAATATAGCCACGGTTAGATTAACTAGATGTCTCCATGCGAGGCCATTTGTTTTGATAATATGGCGCCGGCGTTAGCCTGACTTAGTATAGCAGGGTGCATCGCAGGGAGAAAAAGAAGCAGGGAACCAGAATACTCCAAAAACGAAGATTTGATAACGGTAGTGCTCCAATATAAGCATTGGCAAAAACACATACTAACACACTTTTTTGAAAGAATTGTGCTTAGTTTAAAATTACTTGAAACAGATATATTTACTGCCGTAAGTCATGAAAATTAACAAAGTAATGGGACCACGTGTTTAGAAAGAATTTATTGCTCTTAACATAAAGACCTGACCTCAGAGTTGGTCGGCGTAGGAATAATGTTCAAAAACTGGATAGTAAATAGCCAGATTGCAGAGTCACTTAAGCGACTATAGCGTAGAGTGTGTTGTAAGCGAACGCAAGCATATCTTCTCCAAAGATTATTACTATTCGCCTTGTTTCGAACAAAAGTCGGTCGAATATTACTATTAGCCTTGTTCGAACAAAAGTCGGTCGAATACTACTATTAGCCTTGTTCGAACAAAAGTCGGTCGAATATTACTATTAGCCTTGTTCGAACAAAAGTCGGTCAAATATTACTATTAGCCTTGTTCGAACAAAAGTCGGTCGAACATTACTATTAGCCTAAGTAGCAGATAAAAGTTGGTCAAATGAGAAAGCAGCAGTTGCAATTTCAGTATCAAATGACTAGAGTTCCCGTTTCACATGGTGAATCAAATTGTTGGTGCTTAGAGTTTTGCTTTATTTCTAGCTTTACATTGTATCTATTGAATTACACAACGCTGGTTAAAAGTTCCATTTCCTACGTAGAGCTGCTAGAATTTATCTGCTGATTGAATATCTAGACGTTCAATTTCAAATGTTGAATATTTGTGTTTGTATTAAATTAAAATAACGGTTTCTCTGGTTGTGTAGTGATTGTAGAATAATATATGTTGTAAAGTGGTTGGCAAACTGACATTAAAGAAGGATAACCCCTTTAACCATTTATGTTAGCTGCATGTCACAATGTTCTCCATTGAGTGCATACGATACTCGACGCAGGGGAAAACTGCCCGGCGAGGGCAAAGAAAAGTATGTCGCCCTACTATTACCGCGGAGGTGGGGAGAGGGCGTATGGAGTCTGTCTGTATGTATGCATGTATGTGTGCATGCATGCATCAATGGTTTCATCAAGGTGTTTAGGAAAAGGAAAGAAAACAAGCTAAAGTCTTAAAATAAAATTGTTTATGTGACTGTTACCAAATGATCTAAGGGGCGTGAGTGTCACAGAATGGTCTTCGTTTCATAATGATTGACATCAATTATGAAGAAAACTTATCCAGAATTTTAGGAAATATAAGCAAATGAAATAATTTTTAAATATTTTTTAATAAAATCCTTAGTACCAATTTACTCTGTCCGTGGCCATGACCATAATGTCAAATGAGCATGCGTACATGTTAACACATGAGTTGTCTTAGCTTCGCCTTAATTCAATGCAAGCATGAACAAATCCATCAAGGAGTTTAGGAAATATAAGCAAATGAAAACTCTTTAACCAAAACCTTAAAGTCAGCATTTTATGACCGTGACCTTGTCTCCAATGTCATTTGGGTGAGCAAACGTGTGGCAGAATGAATTGTCTTTGCTTTACGGTGATGATTCCTAGGTATGATGAGACTCTATCAAGAAGCAAAAATAGAAAATCAAAAGAAACTTTAACAAAACCTTAATGTAAATGGTGTTCAGTGACCTTGACCCCATTATATAAGGAGCAAGTGAGCATATAATGAATTGTTCAAGATTCATAAAGATTGCGCATCTTTGAAGAGATTAGGAAATCAATACATATTGACAATTGTATGAAATCTAGAGTCACGAAAACATATTTAAGCCAATCAAAGTGGCAGTGTTAGCGACATGCGTTCTGACAGTATTTATTGAAGAATAGCAGTTGAAATCTAGCAAGAAAAAAATTAAAACAATATTAGAAATTGGCAACTTTTTCCATATCTTTCAAAACTGAAAATCAAAACTCAACCTTTCTTTTGTGATAGTTTATCACTATGTTTGTGTGTTCTTGTCTAAATACTCATACTCTTTCCTTCCTCTTCTTTAACACATTGTTCGAAATAGTTTAAATATGTGTGTACGAGTACTTCTTTAATTTTCTCTCTTTTTACTCCATGTCGAATATGTGTGAATAGTGTATCAACATTCCTACTCTTTTAAGGGAGATGGCATGTTTGTGTGTGTGTAAGCATTCCTACTCTTTTCTCTACTTTCATTCTATGTCTAATAGCACTGGACAACAAATTTTTACAAAAGTCATGTTACTGAAATAAAATTAGTCAATTCTTATCAATTTTTATGTGCTGAACACGAATATGACAGTCAAATTGCAAAATTGGCTCTAGTTTTTTTGTAATCTGCAAGAAATTAATGTTTACATAACGAAATGCATTCCAATAGTAAAAGGTCAACTGTAATAGCCTACCTATAAAAAATCAAGTCATTGACTACATCTTAGATTTCTTCGCCTGTCTCTTGTACAGCTGTTCGGGAGCATCTCTGAGGAGTGTCCAGCAGTAGTCAGCCAGCATTGTAGTGGACCATTTTCCCTGGTATCTTTGTTCCATTGTTGCGATATCTTGATGAAAACGTTCGCCGTGTTCATCACTAACAATACCACAGTTGCTAGGAAAGAAATCCAAATGGGAATGAAGGAAGTGAATCTTTAGAGACATATTGCAGCCAAGTTTCTTATACTTCATCAACATGTCTTCTACTAGTTCCTTATAGTTTTCTGCCCTAACATTTCCGAGGAAGTTTGTAGAAACTAGGCGAAAAGCATTCCATGCTTGTTTCGCGTCACCTTCCAGCAAGTTGTTGAACCGGTCATCTTTGAAAAGCTCTCGAATCTGAGGACCCACAAAAACTCCCTCTTTAATCTTTGCTTCGCTGAGTCGAGGGAATTTTTCATGCAGGTATCGGAATGCTGGCAAAGTCCGGTCAATGGCTTTCACGAAGTTCTTCATCAAACCTAGTTTGATGTGAAGGGGTGGTAGCAAGATTTTCTGAGCCTCAACCAGAGCTGGGTGTTGGATATTCTTCTCTCCAATGGCTACATTCTGCCTGTGAGTCCATTCCTTCCTCATGTAGTGCATTTCCCTTGCTCGGCTATCCCACTCGCATAAGAAACACATGTATTTTGTATATCCTTGCTGCAGTCCCATTAAAAGGGCAACTACCTTCAAATCACCACAGAGGTGCCAGCTGTACTTGTTATACTCAATGGAATTCAGTAGCTGCCTTAAGTTATCGTATGTCTCTTTCATGTGGACAGCATACGCTACTGGAATAGATGGAAGAATGTTTCCATTGTGCAAAAGCACAGCCTTGAGACTCAGTTTCGAAGAGTCCACAAATAGTCTCCATTCTTGTGGGTCATGAGTGATTTTTAAAGCATTCATGAGGCCCTCAATATCGGAACAGAATATCAGATTACTTTCCTTTCTGAAGAAAGGCTCCAATTGCTGGTGGCGCTTTCGATATGCAGTAATTGTGACATCTTCTTCTAGAAGATTCCATTGTTGGAGTCTTGATCCTAGCAATTCTGCCTTGTTCTTTGATAAGTCCAAATCACGAATCAGGTCATTTAGTTCTTCCTGTGTTATTCTGTGTGGGGTTGATGATGCACCACAGTGAAAATCTGGATCACTGCATGCTGATGGACCAGGAGAAGAACAGGTCGACTCACCTTTGTCTTCGTCAGATGAATCAAGAGAATATTCTGCTGGAGGTTCTGGAATAGGAAGTCCCTCACCATGTGGAACTGGTCTCAATGCAGACGGAATGTTTGGGTAGACTATTCTCGACTTCTTTCGCTTCGTTATTCCGCCGGAAAGAGGAGGAACCAAGCAGAAGTAACAGTCATTTAGGTGGTTGCTTGGCTCTCTCCACACCATTGGGACTGCAAACGGCATTGATGACCTTTTGCAATTCAACCACTGTGAAAGCTGTGTTGTACATGTAGCACAGCATATATGCGGAGCCCAAGGCTTGTCTTGGTCACCAACCTTGCATCCGAAGTAAAGATGATATGCCTTCTTCACTTGAGAATTGATACTTTTCTTCTGGTTGGCAAATGTCACTTCCCCACAAATATAGCAAAAATTGTCCGCGGTATTAACACACTTTCGAGGCATTACTGTTCTTTATTGTACGTAAATGGATAAAATAATAAGTTTTATGTAACAGTAGCTTGAACTGTCTCGCACAACGTCTAAAATATTTTAAATGCTGAACCTATCTGATTGGGCTTTATATAGTACACTGCTTACGTCAGCTTCAGCAGCCACCTGGCATTAGTATAATAGGCCTACACATGTATAGTACACTGCTGACGTCAACTTACTTCAGCAGCCGCATGGCATTAGTATTGCATTGCATCAGAAAATGATGCAATCAACTGTGGATGATGTGAGCATGATGGTATTATGCAATGTTACATCATTATTCCGGATGTTGCTGCAGTCCTACTGGAGAAATTTACACAGTGAAACATAGAAAATGAGGTATATGAATATCTTCAAAACGAGAGCCAATACAAATTTTTCACGGTTATATTCGTGTTCGGCACACCAAAATACTACAGATTAGGGCCTTTTCAAGTCAGTAATGATTTCACTGTTGACCAGTGTAGTATATAAGTGTGTGTTTGTATGTGTGCGTGTGTAGCTGAACATTCATACCATTTAAAAGGGTGGTAGTATGTTTGGGTATGTTTAAACATTCCTACCCTGTTCTCTCTTGTCACCTAAGTTCTAGGGTTAAAAGGGCTTTAAGGGTGGTATGGACTCAATGCTCGGTAAATTTTAGTTGTTGGTCAGTAAAATGGTAAATGTTTTTGACGTTAAAATTTCCTTTAAGCCAGAGGGCTATCTTTGAATAGCCTTATTTTTAAGTTCGCCTTGAGGCTGTTGTGCCACATTTATATTAAACCTTTGGAATTTTTAACATGGAATTCCCGCTGTGGGCCAAAGAACCGCATTTCAACAATGCAACCATAATATTTAATATTCCACGGAGATATTGTTTTAGCCCATATCCACATACTGTATTAGTTATGGAGCATGTAGTTACAAGCAATGATCTGAACTACATATGTCGAAAAAATTTGCTTGTATCCTTAAGTGCATCACGTTACGCAAGCAATTCTCTCTCTCTCTCTCTCTCTCTCTCTCTCTCTCACACACACACACACATCCTCTCTCTCTCTCTCTCTCTCTCACACACACATCCTCTCTCTCTCTCTTTCTCTCTCTCTCTCTCTCAACTCACATCCATGAACAATGCATACAAACGTTCAGCTGAGAATGATTTTGTGTAGAAATGGTGATAATGAAATACTTCAACTGTAATGAATGCATTTGATTTGGAAAAGCTTTCTATGTGTCCCGATTCGCTTTAAAAATGTTTAATTTGAACTGTCCATACCATCGCCGTATTTTTTATTTGACTTGCTGACTGAAGAAGAGTAGTGTTCAGACTTAGATTATTTATTCTATTTATTTAAAGTATTTACAAGGAGACGAATTTACGAATTCCAATCTGAAACGATGCCAGACATTTCCTTGGTGTTAATTTCGCCTATATTTGTGGCACTTAAAGGTAGAAGAGTGAATTCAGACATAGTAACAGTCGACAATCGTGGCCACATGAAAGCGTTTCGAGCAAAGAAATCACGCGTCACAGGACGTAGTACAAGTATGGTGACATGTTTCCAAACTAGTTTCGCGCGCTATTCATTGCCCAGCCGGATCCCAGAAGCCCCGGTTGTTGTTAAATCTGATTAAGAGAAGGTTAACGCGAGTCTGTTGTATGCGATTACACCATTCGAAGTTGTTGTTATTGTTGTCATCGGGTTTAACGCCATTTTTTCAGCACCAGATATGCTATATATGGCGGCCAGTATAAATGGTGGAGGAGGAACCCAGGATATAACCACCGACCCACGAGAAGGTACTGACAAGCTTTCTCACATACCCACATTGGCCGAATCCGAGACTCGAACCGACGCAGACATATGAGATGGTAGTGATATATACCGGTGAGCACTTTTGACCACTCGGCCACAGTTGCAAAAGCGGCTGTTTTCGGGGATATAAGAACTGCATTTGAGATTGGATCTAAAATGGTGGCTAAGATAAAATAAAAAGGAAAAGGATTCAACTAGTCGGAACGACTCGCAGACTACTCTCAGGCAGAATTTTTCGACTACCGCGTACGACTTGCAAATGGCCTCGCCGTTGGCGGCCACTAAAATGCATCCATCGACTAATTTTGACCTACTTTCGATGGCAAAGTTCAAATATTTCCAAAGTGTCATTATGTGCGACGAACTTGCGTCAATGATTCCGTGCACGCTGGTAACCGGCATCATCAACAACTTGACCTTGAAGTCATTGGGTCGCAAACTTGGTAACGCCTCGATATCGATAATAGTTCGTCTCTTACAGGTTTGTATCACCACTTTAAGTTGTTGATTATTTTTCCTGCGGCGGCGGACGACCACTGTTTAATTAAAAACAAACTCGGATGGACAGGCCAGTATGTGGAATCTTATTGTTGAAGCACTGCGTTGACAGCGTTCACCAATACCACACAGTGATTCTACATTGTCACTTACAAAACTACGCTTGATAGTGTACGAAATTCCGACAACGAGACCCTGATGCAGATCTGACCAGGAAGCTGATTTGGCTGAGTTTACCGCTGAACTGTTGTTGACGTCGACGAGTGCGTGCTTGTAATTTTCCAAGACCAAACAGGAAAACTGTAAACGTTTGACGTTGAAATCACTGAGAACCAGGAAATCAAAGACTATGGCATGTCGGTTGCCCATGTTCAAACGTATGATAACAATGCTGATCTGCAGCGAAACAATACGTTGATGTAATGTTTGCCATGTTGCCCTCACTCCAACGCGCAGTAACTTTATGTAGGCAAATTTAAGGAATCAACCACAGAAGGATATAAAACGACTGACTTATTAACTTTAGCAAATGTTCGCCTTTTTCTATTGGCTTAAAATGTCTTCTTTTTGATAAACCTAAACCTTACATCTTAAAGGTAAGCTAGTCCGAATCATATTTGTTTTTCTCGACTGATATTTAATAAAGGCACACATGTCCGTGTCACAGCTCTTGGGCGAAAATGAGAACAATGATTTCTGGCACCCATTTATGGCGCGATCAGTATAGTTCTAAATGAACGTGGCACTAGACCTCAAGAACACAGAATCGCCAATGGCTTAAATATGTAAACATTCTGTCAATCGCACATGTTACAAATGCAAATAACTTCACGTTACACACATCTGTCTATCTGAAGTTCATAAAATCTGTAGAGCGCCACTCTATATTGATCTATCTGCCAACTCACAGCAGTATATTGATCTGACTGGGGAACCGCATGGGAAATTCACTTGTGGACTAACGCGGGTTACACTCGTGTTCATAAATTCTGAGTGAAAAGGGTCGCTGGATACTAGAAGGAGTTTTACGCATTCGAACCCGTCTCTGCTGCGCAAACGGAAAACATCATCATTTTATTAGAGGCTATAGTCTATTTCAAAATCTGGCATATTGAGATCCGACTTTTTTTGATAGATTGGCCGATATACTGATCCGACATGTTCCCCCTTCTATTGAAAGATTGGCCGACTTACTGATCCAACATATTCCATCTTCTATTGAAAGATTGGCCAATTTACTGACCCGAACATGTTCCATCTTCTATTGAAAGATAGACTGATTTACTGATCCGACATGTTCCCCCTTCTATTGAAAGATTGGCCGATTTACTGACCCGACATGTTCCCCCTTCTATTGAAAGATTGGCCGATTTACTGACCCGACATGTTTCCCCTTCTATTGAAAGATTGGCCGATTTACTGACCCGACATGTTTCCCCTTCTATTGAAAGATTGGCCGATTTACTGATCCGACATGTTCCATCTTCTATTGAAAGATAGACTGATTTACTGATCCGACATGTTCCCCCTTCTATTGAAAGATTGGCCGATTTACTGACCCGACATGTTTCTCCTTCTATTGAAAGATTGGCCGATTTACTGACCCGACATGTTTCCCCTTCTATTGAAAGATTGGCCGATTTACTGACCCGACATGTTTCCCCTTCTATTGAAAGATTGGCCGATTTACTGACCCGACATGTTCCAACTATTTTGTCGTTAAGCAACAAGAGCCAATACTCATACCTTCAGATTCATAACCTATTTCTAACATATCATATGGTGTGATCAGTGGTGGGAACTGAGAATTACGTCTTTGAAATGCGACTGAGTGGTTAATTTCCTGTCTGAGATTCATAACCTATTTCTAACATATCATATGGTGTGATCAGTGGTGGGAACTGAGAATTACGTCTTTGAAATGCGACTGAGTGGTTAATTTCCTGTCTGAGATTCATAACCTATTTCTAACATATCATATGGTGTGATCAGTGGTGGGAACTGAGAATTACGTCTTTGAAATGCGACTGAGTGGTTAATTTCCTGTCTGAGATTCATAACCTATTTCTAACATATCATATGGTGTGATCAGTGGTGGGAACTGAGAATTACGTCTTTGAAATGCGACTGAGTGGTCAATTTCCTGTCTGAGAAAGGCAGCTGCCTCTAAGATCAATCTGTAAAGGAACATTTTAAAGAGCCTAAGCAAGTAGGGCAGTTTAGAATCACATCGTAATTATTCCCTGTAAGCACTATTTATAAAAGAGGAAAGGACGAAACTAATCGAACCTGGAAATAAACAGATTTAAGTTAGTATGGCGTCATGAATTTTTCAACCTTTGCTATTTTGTCGTAGGCAATTCCTCTTGGCTTCTTTTCTTTGACTACCAGGAAATTGTCTGGGCTGGGATACCGTGGATACAGATCAGCAATACCAATATACCCTGTGGAATCGTCGCTGTATAACAAGAATGGTTCGGATACTGAAAGAAGACCATGGAATTGTAAACGTTACCTCAAAGATTATTACACACAAAACCCACAAGGAAAAAGATGGATAAAAGTTGCACGGACCAAGTCTTTCTTATCAGGGATGAACATCCTCGACAAATAAAATTTACGGATAATCAAAATATGAAATATATAATTTGCCTTTCTGGTCAAACAAGGGTACTGTATTTATCCGTCATAAGGAAGACACGTTAATAATAAGACACCTGATACCTAATTTAGTAAAATAAGAATACTTTAAATGTCAGCTCCATGAGTAGTGCAACATATTTTATATAGGAAATGAGTTGGAATTTAAGATTTCCAGCGTCGCAAGATTCGTTGCAATAATGACTGTAATTGCTATGTTCATACCACAAAATTCGTAGCAGTCATCATTGTAGTTAACATTCACATTTTTCTCAACTTTGGTTCCTACGTCAAATATAGATAACACTAATTTCATTTTGTGTATCAACTTGGATCACTCTATCATAAGCTTAAAGTTAGATGACTGTACATATATCCTTAATATCAACTTGGATCTTTCCATCACACCGTTGAAGTTAGAGGACCCTGCATGCACACTAATATCAACTTGGGTCATTCCATCACACCGTTAAAGTTAGATACCATACATTCATCCTAACTATTAACTTAGATCCCTCTATCACGCTATTTAGTTAGATGACCCTACATTCAACCTAATTATCAACGTGGGTCGTTCTATCACACAGTCAGATTTAAATGACCCTAAATTAATCCTAACTGTCAACGTGGGTTCCTCTATCACACAATCAGATTTAAATGACCCTAAATTAATCCTAACTGTCAACGAAGGTTCCTCTATCACACAGTCAGATTTAAATGACTCTAAATTAATCTTAGCTGTCAACGTGGGTTCCTCTATCACATAATCAGATTTAAATGACCCTAAATTAATCCTAACTGTCAACGTGGGTTCCTCTATCACACAGTCAGATTTAAATGACCCTAAATTAATCCTAACTGTCAACGTGGGTTCCTCTATCACACATTCAGATTTAAATGACCTTAAATTAATCCTAACTGTCAACGTGGGTTCCTCTATCGCACATTCAGATTTAAATGACCTTAAATTAATCCTAACTGTCAACGTGAGTTCCTCTATCACATGCTAAGTATCATATCTGATTTTGGAGTTTAGAGCTTCAGCTGATATGTCTGCTCAAAAAGGTTTTGAGAATACAACGCCTGACTCGGACATCATAAAGTAATACAACGCCTGGCTCGGACATCATAAAGTAATACAACGCCTGACTCGGACATCATAAAGTAATACCACGCCTTGCTCGGACATCATAAAGTAATACAACGCCTGACTCGGACATCATAAAGTAATACCACGCCTTGCTCGGACATCATAAAGTAATACAACGCCTTGCTCGGACATAATAAAGTAATACAACGCCTGGCTCGGATATCATAAAGTAATACAACGCCTAGCTCGGACATCATAAAGTAATACAATGCCTGGCTCGGACATCATAAAGTAATACAAGGCTGGCTCGGACATAATAAAAATACTGATCTTGAATCTGAGGTGGAGATTTTTTGTTGACGAAATGTTACTGACTGATTGATAGTGTGGAAACGCATGTAAGACTGAAACTCAGATTCGCACTATCCCAAGGTCTGCTTTGTAAGGAATTTCGCTTTATGGTATTAAAAAAGTGATATAAAACCATTTCGCATGTTATTGTACAGGTAGGTATTCGTCCAACACTTTAAAATGCATGAATGCACCAAATGTATTTATTTCATCAAGAATTCCCATCGATGAAGCTTATTTTTGCAAAACTTTATAAAAAGTAAAGATACGAGAAAGCGCAAAAATATGAAATATTCAGAACTATACCCATTGTTAGAGCACATTATCTTCCGA
This sequence comes from Sinohyriopsis cumingii, assembly GCA_028554795.2. NCBI lineage: Eukaryota > Metazoa > Mollusca > Bivalvia > Unionida > Unionidae > Sinohyriopsis > Sinohyriopsis cumingii. The sequence goes on along the minus strand of CM068835.1, from coordinate 116,539,140 downwards.
AAGTACATAAGACAGTTGCTCGATGAAGAATATTTGAATACTCACAAATACTAATTAAATTAGACTGTAAAAAATGTCTAAACATTTTTAATGAAACTAGGGTAAGTATTTTTGCTTTAGAGTATATTAAAACGAAATATGTCCATCGTAAATTGAGGGACACTCAGCAATATAGGAAAATGTTTAAAGTTGTACAAAGCAAGGGCAGTATTTACAGTAGGAAACCGGTAAATTACACAAAGGAATAGTGAATTCAGGCCAAAACCGAATGAATGTCGCTGTCGTAAGATAGTCCATATTAAAATCTAGTGGTGTACATTGTTGGTATGACTGCAAGGGCAGTATTTACAGTAGGAAACCGGTAAATTACGCAAAGGAATAAATAAGAAGGGACTTGGCAGATACCGTTTATGTCGCCATGTGGGCAAATGTGGTGCATTTGTATTGGCGAAATGGGCCTGGAAAGCATGCATTGACTGGCCTAAGGTGGCGGAGTTAAAATAGTTCCCAGTGTTAGAGGATACTCGTATATATACTAAGGCGTGAACGGTTGGCGGTACGGAAACATGATGAAGATGAAACATGCAGATGTGCGGTTGATAGATATTAGGCATTTTGTTTTATCTGTGGTCTTACATTAATTAGAGTAAAATTTAGGTATAGGATGGACACGTCGGGCTTTCTAATTTACAACTGAAGTTGTATCGAAGTATTTGGAAAGTCGGGTAAACTTATGACTTCTAGCGAGAATCACGCCAGGGTTTGACAACCGCTCGGCCAAGTAAACACCCGTGTGCGTGTAACGATATATATATATATATATATATATATATATATATATATATATATATATATATATATATATATATATATATATATATATATATATATAATGATGTATGTAATGATGTATGCATGTAAGGATATGTATGTATGTATGTATGTATGTATTAGATATTCTTATCGTGTGGATTCAAATTCTCAAAGATCCGAACAGATATATTTTACCACCCTGATGTTTCAACTTAGTATGAGTCTCATTCGGATCATTGTTTATGACTGTGGCATCTCTAAATAGTAGTCGTTGTCACTGAAGGTTTTTGTCCGATCATAATATCGTCTCAAACAATGTACACCGCCCTAAGAATATGATAATCTGTCTCTAAACAAAATAAGACGACAAGTTTTCAGCTTCTTGTATGGAACCCTATGTCACAGCAATCTAAGATTAACGTATCTATTAGGGTTCGTTCTCTCCTCGCGAGCCTAATGACATAAATTTTTATTGTGATGGAAAACTCCTGATACGTAAATGAACCAATAGGATGCATCGACTTGTTGGAACGATAAATTCACACTGCTTGCATAATATTCGTGAACCAGTCGTATTTTGTTCTCCTATCCTTCACATTTCTTAATAGCCTTGAAAAATGACAAACGGCTGACAACCGGTGTCGAAATGGCCTCATACTTATGTTACTGATACACAATTCTCTGTCTAAAAAAGCGGTCTTTGGTTCACTACTTCGGTGGCCGCATACGTATGATGCTCGCTCGTCCAATATCATGATAATGAGCTTCCTCTAAACGCATGCAGGGGAGAATCTTCTCTACACAAATAAGGCTCACAAAGGTTTCTGACTTTCTAGATAAGCGACGACTCTTCACTATTCCATGAAGGGGGAGTACAAACTGGGGATCGCAGAGACGAACTCAGCTGGACTACCAGAGCAGCCTCGTTCGCCACAGGGGTTATCCAAACATTTGCACTAGGAAATATTGCTCAACCTTCTACGTCGCAATAAGCTATTTGACTAGTCATCGGTACGCAGCTCGCTAACAAACTGCATTGGAAATCGGTACATCTACAACGCTTGACCACAAAACCCCCTGATCTTGCGAGCAGCGACTAACTGGAAATTAACTCACTCTATCAAATGTATACTTTCATATTGGCTTTAAAGGCATATGGATTCGCACAACTCCCATGAGAAAGGTCTTAAAGAGAACACAACAAGAGGATATATATCTCCCTTGAATTATTCTACTTTCCCTCATTTCGTTGAACTATATCTCGTACATGGTCCCATGTGATCGTAGCCATACAAGGAATGATACAGGCATATACAAATAATTGTGACGATCAAAATGGGACTTAACACAATATCACAACATCAGGTGAAGTCTCTGATTGGTTTGAGCTTTAGTAAGCATTCCTAGCAGCAAGTTAGAAAACATTATACAGAAAATTTCATAATCGTTTTACTTTTTGGATCGATCACATACGTTTTGTATACGTAATACATGCATTTGCTTTAGCATAAACGATCCTGCAAGTGATCATACTGTGACAATAACTCAGTGAGTGTGCAGAATGGGCACGCATTCCGGCTATAGCACCAATAGATTCTTCGACCTCTAAAGTGCTTAATAAATATGTGTACCTTTGTCTCTTAGGCACACAATAGTTTTAATCGATTTAAAGGTACATATATATATATATATATATATATATATATATATATATATATATATATATATATATATATATATATATATATATATATGAGATTGAATTCTTTCCTTTTTCCGAAAACGTATTAAAAAACTAAGATAAAAGAAATAAGCGACACTTAGCATTAATAACCAACTGTACAGAAATTGCCGTGTCTCTCGGTAGAGCTTCCTTAGTCACGTGAGAGCTGAGTGACTGAAACTTTGAGAGTCACGTGGGAATAATATTTATTACACACCTTTCAATTTTCTACTTAAGAAAAAATGAGCTCAAATTTTACTGACATTTCCTACAAGTAGGAATATGATATTGACGTTTTCTGATTTCGTATCATTGGGTTCTCAAACGAGACTGGAACAATGCCGTAGTCTCCGCGGACGTGCAAATGTAAATGAGTAACACTCTCTGTAACAGTTCTATATAATAAAATTCCAATAATTGTCCAATCCCGCTGTAAATAACTGTCCACTAACAGTCATTCCCATCTGATCATCTCACAATGTACTCCCAAAACAGAAGTTTTTAGCCGCTATCAGTCTAGCCTCCGAGAGAATAGTCATGCATGAAATCTCCCGTGTAGCAACATTCCAAAGATGCACAATAACTATACACCATATATATGTCTGCTGCCCCGATCCACTCCCCCCGTGACGAAAATTCGTGCTATTGACAGTGATATTGAAAATGAGTGACTGTTATTTCACGCGCTTCCTTCATACAACTGTGATATTTATACCCATATTAGCTGATACAATTGTAAAAAAGGTTGAAATGTTAAGCAATTTCTTTTATTGTTCAGTTACATGTAGGGATGTTATTAATTTATCTGAATACTGATATTTATATAGCAAACATATGATTATCATGGTCATTCAATCTAGATTGCTAAATCTTTGAATCTCGTCATGATCTGGCGGTTTTGATGTTGAAAACGTGATCCAGTAATCAAGAACGGAGCACTACGATAGTAATATCTATGTAGTTGACACTGAATGATTGCTTAGTCTGAGAAAAAGTTCACCCAGACCCCCCCATTATCAAATAATAGTCACCAATACATCTCAAACAGAGACGGAAATACAAACAGCTTAGGTTCCCAGGAAGTAACCGATATAGTAATACTAAGTTTTTCTTGAAGAAAATATTCAGTGTACATTCATGAAAGTTAGAATTATTCACAGGTGAAGGACGCAAGCTTGATGCTGCAAAAAAAGCAGCAGGTTAGACAAGAAGAAAAATGTCATACCCAATGACAAAAGCTGAGCAGTTCAATGTTTTTATCCGCTTTGACATTGGATCCTAAATATAATACTATTAAAGAGACAAGGTAAGCAATTTCAAAATATCCTGTTCACACCTGAGCCTCAACATCTTGCTCCTATTCCGGTCCCTGAAGACACTCGGCCATAATATATTACCACATTTATTCCTGATATATTTTTGTATTAATCAAGTCATCGGTTAGTTGTAACTTATACCAAACTGAAGTTATCAGCCCCAAAACTAAATTACACAAAATTGTTCCTTTTCAGCTTACAGCTCGTCGGTACCGTTAGATATTTATGGCTCTACACTACATTCTTGTATCAGTTCATTCATTGGAACCAAATCTTGAAACACTTTTCCAATGAATCATTTTACTACTTAAAATATAAATTCTTGCAATGCTTAATACTTAAATTAAAAAATAAGGTAAACAATGAACATACTAAAGTTTTCATATTTTGTTGTCACAAAAAGTAAGTAGTGACGTTTGAACCAAACGGCTTTCGCCGGTGACACCACGTAGCTCGTCAATGTTGAGTGAGTGTTTTCAAGGAAACTTAAGTGTGGATTTTTATCAGACAAAATGAAATAGGCTTGCGAGTGTATATTCGAGTGAATGGTGAGTACGTTTGGATCTAACTTTGTTCTCAAATTGATGAAGGAGTCTTTCGTAGAGTGACATACCTTTGTAAGTACCGACAAGCTATTTTCGAGCATAACTCTGTCTCAGTAGGAAACCTTGTAACAATTCACATATTTTGCTGCTCATAATTTCATTTTTGTCCAACGCAGAAAGTTAAACCACAGCTGAATTACTAGAAACTTATATTATAAGTAAAATGAGCCATAGATGTGAGTAAAATGGGCGATCAATTAGGGCTGAGCACCTTCATGGACCAGAATACCAGCTAGAGATCAAGGGTCAGGTTTTGAACTTTTTTGAAGTTACGAATCTTTTCTCTTTAATAATATTATAGGCAGATTTTAGTAGCAAAGCCGGACATAGAATTCATCTTAGGAGGTTGTCATTCGGTATGAAGTTTTTCATCAGGCTATTGCTTTGTTTCAACATTAAGCTCACATTAGTCACATATGTAGTGATCGATGAGAAAAGAAAATTCTGGTTTGGAATTTTACATCAGAGACACAAGGAGGTTATTTAATGCTGAGGTAACTGGAGTAAAGTGCCTGTCCCAAGGACACGTCTAACTCAGTATGGTCAGATGGTAGGATTCGAACACGCACCCCTTCCATCGTTAGTCTTTACCGCTAACCACTGTCATGAAAAATAAAGGCTTTCAACAAAGAAAAGCGAAGACCAACAGCTACACAATAGAATTTAAGATTGATGTGTGGCGAAGAAGATCTACAATGTGCCCATGTCCCTCTTTTTGAATAATGTTTGGGAAACACCTAACATCAACATATTAAATTTTACAATCCATCACTAACTACTGGGTGTTAAATTTTAAATTTTTTCATGCATGTCCCACTGTTTTGAGATTGTTCCTTCAAATAAACCGTTATAGAACAGTAAATGATTTAAATCTGTATTAACAACGAATTTATTTTTGTGAATCAAACGTTTCTTTTTGTGAAAGAGAAGTAAATAAGTTATACCTGTTGAGCAATTCCTCTCTGACACTAAAACCAGTCCTCCGAAAGAGGGACACGAACATCGAGCAAAGGTTTCGTTCACAGGCAAACAGACATGAGAGCAGCCCATGTTCTTACAAACACCCTCTGCAAAAATCAGATTTAATTATTTACAACATTTAAGTTACCAAAACTGCAGTTTAACTTAAAACAACGTCAAATGGTAATTATTTAAAAGAAAATGCACTAGCTCTGAAGATTAAAAAAAAAAACGAAGTAGCAATAAAGAGATTCACGCGCTTGTTAATCTTGCAACTTGATCCCTAATTGTATAATGGCATGCGACGAAACAATTATTGCACATACATACATACATACATACATACATACACACATGGAATGAAAAAATAAAAAAGTATTCAGACATCTGTTCAAAGGTTACGATGTGTATTTTCCAAATCATGGTGATCGGTTGTGTCTATAACACGAGATGATTTGAAATTAATTACGCCTTACTCTTATCCATTCCATCGAGTATGGCGGACACCTAAAGATCTATTAATGGGTATGAGTATAGATATAATGGAGTAACACTTTACGTACCTCGTTGATATTGTTGATATTTTGGTCTGATGGCAAAGCTGACACTACGGAGCCCCTCAATCATCTCCGTCGTAAGGTTTTGGATCCGGCATTGAAATTGAGCTGTACAATTACTGAAACTAAGTGTCGAGTTCACGATCCTCCAGTACAACCTTTGTTATTATATAAAAAATGATACTTAAAACATAAAAATAAACTTTACAGTGTTATAGAAAATGTAACATTAGTATCCTACATAAAAGTGTCAGCGACTAATTGCAGACATCAGCTTGCATTAGTTTCCTTGCCAGAAAATTGGAATTACCTATTGTTGTACAGTTCCTCCATCTGTCCGACAGAGGTCCATTCTAAGATATCTTAAACCAATCAGATCTGAGCTTATACACCTTGCATAATTATCTTAATGACCTAATTAGGTTCTGGTTGCTCTACCCGAAGCTCTACAAGGTCAAAAGGAAATGGATTGTGTATAATAAAAATGATAGTGAAATAATTAGATTCTAAGCAAGATATCTTCAATATGGCTTAAATAAAGTGGACCAAATTTGAAATGCACATTCATTTAAAGAGTTCCATGATCCATTTAGTGTGAAATGACCTTGACCTGATTTGGACAGGTCACAGAGTAGCATTTTGTTTTCCGGGGAAATATTTGCACTGGTCTTGTGAGTAAGATATATCAACAACTATTGAACCAAACCTATCCTAACAGATAACATTGACACATTTCTGAGTATTTCTGGTGATTATGGCTCAATTTTCAAGGTCACACAGCGATCTCTCCAATATGGTTAGTCCAAACTGAACTAAATAATCTGATTTGCAGATCGTGGCCTAAATGAATATTTAGGTGTTTTATAAGGATCCCAAGAACTTATTAGGTTCTGGTAACCGTGACCTAATTCTCTGTCACAGGAAAACTTTCGGAATACTTTTATTTTGCTCTAGCATTCTTGCATAATTTACTAGTTTATTCTAAATCTACGTATAATCTAAGTTAAGGACAAATTAAAGTTTTCCATTTGTAGACATTTTCATTTTAACGAGCACTTCTTTCCGTGATTCTATTATCAAAAGATGGCATAATTTGTTATTGCAAGTAGTTTTTGAGGTAACCTACAAACGTATCAACATAATCCTCTACACCAAAGATCAAGTAGTGATCTTCGAAATGTGTTTAAGGTCACCAAAACCAAAATTAGAGTAGTTTTGGTCCAATGATAGCGAATCATAAAGACTTTGCCTTCAAGGGACAAGATGTGGCTCCACGACCTGAACACACACACACACACACACACACACACACACACACACACACACACAGATATATATATGAATGAACATGTAATATAGGTACTTACAACAGGTTTGGATCGCTCTCTTGATGAATTTCTATATCTAATTTCATAAATCTTTGGTGCGATTGGTCAAAACTTTTCGCAATTTTCCGATCGCTCCCATCGGTCTTACTGCTAGACATTTGATTACACTGTTCTTCACACCAATAAAGCAATCTAGAATTATATACATAAACACACGATCAATATCATATACATTTTTACATTAGATCAAATGGCACGTATAACATTTACTAAACTTATCTACACTGCCATGTCAAAGGAAGATTTAGGAGGGTGTTTTTTTCTTTTCTTCTTTCCTTTCCCTTGTAAACACAGTAAAGTTAGTTGCTTGATGCTGGTAAAGATACTTTTCCATGAACAGAATCATTAACTAAAATTGTTCGGTATTCTTAATAATTGTGTTGTTATTTTTATTGATGTCGCTTCTCTTTTCTGTCGTTGTTGTCCTTGCATGGGGAGTTTGTAAAAATTGTTTCAATCGGATCAAAACATTATGGACAAAATACAGATACTGTTTATACATGTACACCATCAAGGATGATTTGCTTACGCATGAATGGAATCCACAGCTAGTACTACTATACGATGGAGATTGTAACTCTGTATGATTCGTCCGTTTTTGCCATCATAGTCCGCTCTCTCTATTGTTTCTTTTCGACAGTCTGACCAGTATAATATCTTATTTCTCTCATCCACAGCCATGCTTGTGACACATTCTAAATCTGGAAAAAGTGATTATATAAAAATAAACCTATAAGCTTGGTTATTTTTGTCTCCTTTTCACGAAGGGATGGTGACTTTTTATATGTGGTATACTTATGAAAAGACATTTTTACTTACCGATCAATCTCTAAACCTTTTTGATTTTAGACGAGAGTTTTGGACTCAGATTTAAAAAATACACAACCTAGAATGAAAGTGTTGGGACAATAGAAACGTGCCTGTTGCAAAAGTTACATTTTTGCAGTAAACAAAGCTGTTTCTTTTTCCTGCCAGAAAATAACAAAAACATTAAAATTGAATTTTCTTTTATAGCAAGCATCCAACTATGTGCATTATTCGCTCTCAAAAGAAGTTTTGAAATTTTGAATATGGTGCCAACTTTTGTTTTCTAATGTGTTTAGTCCTCAAAACTTTTAAACACAGGACAATTAAAATGAATCCATCATATTGATATCGTAACTTCGCATGTAGTCAGAAGCAATTGTTTACACGTTACTGAAGATGAAACAAAGACTTTTTCTAAGTTGCATGATAAAATAAAACAGTGTATTCATCGGCAACAGCCACATGCTTTACAGTGCACTTACTATGTGGTGTCACAAGTGTTTCCTATTTCTTACACCAATACGCGTCAACATTAAGTAATATGGTGCTAAGACAAATGATCACCCCAGCCACTTCACCCAGTAAATAGAATGCTGTTTATTTGTACCGTCGTCCCATCAAAAACAATAAAAAGCACAAAATTCCATGTACACTGTCTTGACTCATCATCCATCTTGTTACCGAATATCGTAGTCGGACAATTAAATATAAACTTTAAAATAATGGAATAAATACCAGGACACTTACATTTTCAGTTATTATAAATTTAATGATTGTGTCCTCTAAAAAATAATGTAATTTATTATCTGGAAAATACAGCACGAATGGATTGGAGATACAGTAGCAGAAAGCAGATTAGAGTAAGATGAGAAATGTGAAATAAAACAAGCAAAGAAAATACCTGAAATTGATTCTAAATATTTTGTTCTTAATGATTTAGTTGATGTCTGAATATTTGCGAGAATTAAATGTTATCCGTGTTTTCTACTCAGTTCAACGATATATTTAACTAAGTCATTACAAACATATTAACAGACAAAAAGGAAATCTAATACAGTTATAAAGAATATTTCACATATAAGGCTTTGACTATATTGAAAAGCTGCACTTTATTATTTGAGAGTGACGTCTCTGTCAACAAATACAGAGCACAGTGTGATATAATTGTTTCTGGCAAAATCAATTAAACTGGGTGGTATGGATGGCACTTTACAGATTCAAAATTAACAGAGCTAGGTAATTACAACTGACTTGAATTCGTGTCTATTTTCAAATACGAAAATCGATGCTCAATAATTTTATCTGCAAGCAAATCTTTTATTGTAACGGGAAACATCTAAGTACCCAGCATATATTGTAATAACACTGTTGGAGTTCAACCACCTGATTTGTTTCGCAGCAGTCGTTGAGATTGACATTGGTATCTGGTTTATTAAAGTGTCTACCAAGCCAAATTCGTAAAACCGGATGAATACTTGCTGAAAACTTGAATGATTCTATCTCGGCAAATCCAGTATGATCGATATTTGGTTATGGCCCGTTTATTGCAACTTGTGTCATTAAGTGTGCAGTCTTCAAAATAACGATGATACTCGCCAAGTCCAAGAAAAGCCTCCGGATAATCAACGACATTATCGATAGAAATCATATCAGAGGAATTAATTTTTTGTGTTCCAAAGACTACCATTCCCAATTGGACACAATATTGTGATCGAGAAATTCTTTCGGAGTTGGTCGCCATGACTTTTCTTGTTGGGTTATATGCATAACAATAGACGACTCTGTATAACAGTTTTTGAGTAATTCATTACTGTCTATGTTATATTGTACCAAAATATGTTTCATATTTTTTATTCTAACGGGAAACATCTAAGTACCCAGCCTATATGTTTCATATTTTGTTGGTGATTCTTTCCGATCAAAAAACTCCAGATGGTAACATAGACTGATGAAATGTTGATTAATCCGACTCAGAGTCATCTCCGTGAAATAATTAGACTGATACAGGGTCACGCTTACTTATAGCGTAGATTCTTTCGTAGATGTCACTGTGGTAAAATCATATTATTCTCTCTCTTTGAAATTTTGCCACCGAGTCGGTCAAAGCATATGATTTATGATCATATATAATTATTGGAGAACCCATGCTACAATATTTACCAGAATTGTACAAAATCTCGTTTGTGATTTTTTTTTTTTTTTATTATCGGAAACTTTATTGTTTGTTTTTTTAAATAACCACGTCATTTATCTTAGTTCCATTGATAAAAGAGTTTTCCCGTTGTGTTTTTCCTAATTATATATTCTTGATTGTGTAAGTCCATTTTCACGTTTGGAGTTTACAAAATGCTCCTTTATACATTGGGCAACATAATTTAGCGAACCCGTTTTCACCGGATTAAGGGCATCTATGTCTCGCTCATTTAAACGATAAATGGTGTAAAAAACTGCGGACACTGGATACGCGTTATTGGGGCATGGTTTGTCTATTCCGGTGAAAATACCTGCTTTAGAATTTTTATTAATCGTAAAGACATTATTATATAGATGTGTTGCCTTGACAGAATCGAGTTAATCACGAATAATCTTCGCATATATGTTCGACAATAAATTCTGTTCTGAATTTCTACTTTCTGTCATCAACACGTTTATTAATAATAGCAGCCGGTCGTTTGTCATTATTGTGAAATCAATTAAATACAATCTATCTTAACTGTTGAAAAAAACAGGAACAGCACCATCGTTAATAAACTCATTCTTTGCTTGTTTGATAAAGTCAGGCAGCTGTAGTTCAAATGGTATTTGTTGCTTATCGATGGTTAATCTATCCAGATCAAATCTAGTAGTGAGTCGAGGTTCAATCTCCGATAATCTTTTTTGTTTTAGTTAAAAAAAAATTGTCTCTGTTCTTCTGTGGTTCTATTGTGGACAATCTTTGTTTCACTAGTTGTTAATAACGATTTTTTTTGTCATTTCATAATTTTTCTTTTGCGATTTTAGACCATGGCAAATCTGATTTTATCCCGGTTAAACTAAAATACTGTTCTAGAGTTCTTTCCCACCAGTAGAATTAGTCATCTATATAATTAGGAACAGTTGTTTCTTCAATTGGACTGTACAGAATAATATAATATGCATCAGGGAAAAAATAGTTGTCGTTGGCTCATGATTGAATCAGTAAGTCCTTATGGAAAAATTGTCATAGAGAATACTGTGGATATCACATGGCCAGTGTTCGTCGTGGCAGTACTGGATCAAAAAAATGTCTGAAGTGTGGCGTGGTGGTTAAGCGAAAGACACAGTTATGTGTGTCTTGCGGCGTACGAACATATCGAGCGCTTAAAACGATATTACGATAAACAAAACAGTTCTGATGATATAAAAAGAAAAGACGCCAAAAGAATACCACTAGTGGTATTCCTCTGCTGAAAAAAGGTTACATTAGAAGAAGAGAAAATTATATAAATTGAACAAGTTGAGAAAGAGATAGATGTTGATGAAATTAAGAAACATCCGATATTTGTTAATTACGAAGCGAACAGAGCTGGCATTATCCGAAACTGTCGTCTCAGAAAAACCTCTTGTAAATGTTGGTAACATGGGCTATCTCATGATTGCTATTGTAATTCCAGAAAACGAAAAAATAAAAAGATATTACTTGTATAGATTTATTTATGAGTGTTTCACTGGGGCGATAGATGACTCTTGTTATGGATCACATCGACTCAAATAGAGCAGCTAATAGACTCGAAAATTTACAAGCAATCACACCAAGCGAGAACTGCAAACGTGAAAAATATGGCAAACACAAATATACACAGAGGACAAAGCAATCAATTATTCTCGGTACAGGTGAAATAATGGAATTTAAATCAATACTATCTGCTTGAAAATAGTTTCATAATAATCAAAATTCAGTACAGTTTATTGCAAATTGTGCATATAATTCAGCTATATCAAAATTGAAAAATTAAATTTCAGTATATAAATTAAGGTAACGTATTTTTTCCAACTACAATGTATTGCCTGTTCTCAATTATACTCACAGTTTAGACATTGACCTGGTCACATGTTTGAACCAAAATACCTATCCGCTAATAATAACACGCAGGGTTTCCAACAACACGGTCACTTGATTGAATGCGCTAAATACCTATTCGTTATAACTCGCTTAGATTTACACAGCCAAAAATAGACTATTGTACACTCGTTAGAGAAATATACATGTTACATTAAATATAAATACTTGATAAATAACTTATACGATCTAAATACGTGTGGATGTTTAATATCCGAGCAGCAGGGAGGGTGAGCCCACCTCATTTTATAAGCGTTATTTTGGTAAACTAACCCTTATTACAAAAACGAAAGAAAACAACGTGAAACCGAGGTCTTTAACTTTCTGAGAGTGAGACTCTCTTTTAGGTTAGTTTTCTTTTCGCGTCATCGTTTTCGAAAATTATGCGTGAGTTTTACTACGATGACGCCTTATCGAGGTCTCACACCCCCCCCCACCCCCACCCCCACTGCTATCAATTAAAAATTGTATCAAGACCGACTCGATATCGTGACCTCGGATCATGCAAATTTATCTTTATAAAACCATGCTGGGTTGACTGAGGCTGACTAAACAAATTCATAAACTTAATTATGTCCATATCTCCCCTGCACCAAGTCCGATGAATATTTTGCAATGTATGCTTGTCAACTCCTTTGAACACAGCAAGAATTTTACAATTATCTCTAATCATTTTTGGTATTTGTGAATACCGCTGGGTTACATAAATCACATCTATGTTTTTACGCCTGCCTCGGGAAAATATCCGAGCAGGGTTTGCCTGTTTATCTAACATCACATCATCGTACACAACTAAATTGTTAATAAACCCATCAATATCATCTAAAGATGGCGCATTATCGATATCAGTAATAAACTGGATAACACCATCACCGTTTTCATTTAATAACTTTGCTTTTTCATTAAAATCCTTAAGTACATCATATCATCTCTGATCGTCTACAGACGGAGCTACCAAATACAACTTATCCCATTTTAACCATCTCATTATCAAATTAAGTAACAGTTGCGTTTTACCAGACCCAGATGGGCCTATGATAATCATTCGGATATAATTTGGTAGCGCAGCATGATGCTTGACAGGCTGTTGCTTTCGTGTCGCTGAGAAATCAATTATATTCATGTTATACAAAAGTTAAATAAATATGGATTTATATTGTGTGAAAAGCAGGACGCGTACCCCCCAGAGGTGATCTAACAACTATTACAACAAAAAATAACAGGTTAGTACTTATCGGCAGGTGTGAACGATGCGGTACAAAAAACTTTAAATTTATTCCCGCAGTCGGTTTTAAAAAAAGCAACACGGAGGTGATATTTACACCAAGTTAGCCAAACTACCAGGAACTCTGTGGGCTAAGTACCCAGGAGAAAATCACCTCCCATGATATAATTACTGTGGCCCTGGAAATCGACTTGATATCAGACTTGATAACCAGGATCAACTAAAACCAGGTGAATATCCAATAAACGCTATTGATAAAGCGTGTCACGCTCATGATGTAGCTTATAAAAGTTAAGAAATACAGCATGGGCATATCGTAGATGTGAAATTAATTCACGCGCTAAATTCCAAAACGGATAAATCTTTCAAAGAAAAATTGGCTAGTTGGCTGGTAAAAAACTGCGATGAAAGGTCAGCTTGTATTGAGAAACGGTAATTAATCGTCCGAGTATTGAAATAATGGAATCGATTTATTATTCCCCAAGAGGATGTTGGAAAGGTAGAGCAGCGATTAGTAAACTCGCTGAAGCAGCAGGGGTCGAACGTTCTACTGCTGAAAAATAGTTAGCCCTACAGGCAATATGGCAAATTTATCTACCACCACCTAAACGAATTCAGTAAGCGCATTTTGATGGCAGCGTCCCTAATGAATTTCATCAGGCTGATATTTTATTTCTACCACATGATACGAGATCGTTAAACATACAAATACGCGTTAACTGTCGTTGATGTTGCAAGTAGATACAAGGAAGCAGAGCCGTATCAGCAAAAACAGCTACTGAAGTAGCTTCTGCGTTTAAACATATCAACGAGGATCTAGACCACAAGGTGGTCTACAATGGCCACAGCTGTTACAGGTTGATCCTGGCAAAGAATTTCAGGGCGCAGAGTCATCGTTGATGGAGCAACATAATGTCAAAATACGACGATGACATACTGCAGTTGACCGCGATCAGGCAATTGTTGAACGATTTAATCGAACGCTTGCTGAGAGTTTATTTGGATATCAATATGCGAAGGAAATCATTCAAGACAAAAGATCTCGTGAGTATGTTGCAAGATTACCAAGTGTAATAACTGCGCTAAATAATGAAATTACTCGAACAACTGCGTTGAAACCCATTAATGCAACCACAAGCGCGCGTATATCAATAAAACGACGTGATTTTTCAGGGTAGCCAGTATTAGGTAATGTGACAGTAAGATATTTATATGAATCTGGTGAACTTGAAGGTGGAAAAAAAGAGCGACTGATCCTATTTAGAGTATTACGACGCACAAGATATCTAGTATAACTAGTATAACAAGATCCACGGGTAGACCTGCAATCTACAGACTAGATTCAACTGCACCTCAACGTGGATTTACGCGGGAACAATTACAAGTAATTCCCGAAGACACGCAATTACCACCGCGATCACTTAACTAGCGCCGTTACATCGTTACATGGATTACACTCGAGACAGGTCAACATCACATTTTCACGTGTATGACCACGACGGTTATCTTTTCTATCTACGGTAAATTGTCTTGGATTATTACTCGAGTACTGCCACAACATTACACAATTAAAGCTCGCACAGTGATTATTCTGCTGCTGCTTCAGTGTCATGATAAATTCGGCATCAATTTCAAAATCTCAATTATTTTTTTGCATCACTTTGTATTTTAACTGGCTAATTTATTTCTTACTATATTGCTATCAATAACATCATTGATGGTTTCTGTAGCGTCCATGACAATTCTCCGCAGTTGAGATATTCTTCTGACTCGAGACACTGCGAGATAAACTAAATTTGACCATTCTACACGATCATCTACAATCCAAAGTCGAGTATCAGAGATGGTTAACCCCTGAGATGAGTGAATTGTCATTGGGTATCCTAACATCCACGGGGATTTATTAGCGTGTGGCGCATCCTTAACAACATTGATTTCAACTGCGACATCATTTAATATTAGATTCTGTTTCTCGGTCTGTCCTGGTATATCAACGTTAATATTTTGCCCTCGTGTATCTGCTGGTCTATAATACAACGGTACAGACAGCGATGGAAACTTTTCTTTATGTAACATAAATAATTGTTGTTGAAGTGTCTCACGAACTATCTTACTACTCGCCACTATCAAATCGTTATGTTCCACGTTTGCAGAAAGTCGTTCATTGAAGTTTCTGAAATTATTTTACGCTTTATTTCACACTGTTATTTTACGCTTTATTCGGTTGTTGTCTGGTTAATTTTTATAATTCTCTTAATTCTGCATCAAGAGATCTGTGATCATCAGTTATCTCCGAGTAATAATCTACAAAATTCTTTAGCCAATCATGTGGAGATGGCTCAACAAACGGAGGTAGTTGACCGTGATCACCGCACATTATCACAGCTGTATTTTCCAATAACAGCCAATCAACAAACATTTTAATATATCTTTTGATACTATGCAAATCTCATCCCAGAAAATAATTTTGGAATATATTTCGCTCCAAATCGGTCAGGAGTCCACGTGTCACCCTTGTATCTGAAAAAGCTGTAAGAATATCGTTGTTTCATTTCTCTGGCAAGTCTGTGTGCTGGTGTTAGCACAATCATGTCATCGCAATTCTGTCGAAATAATTCGATCACCCGAGTTGTCTTGCCAGACCCTTCCCCCCGGTCTGTTTAGATAAACAGTCTTGTCTGTGGATACTGGATCATACACGGATGCCGCCCTCGACATTTGTCGAGGCGATTGATTGCTGCGATACATATCTTTAATCTAAACATCTTCAGATTCAGTATAATTACATAACATTTCTTGTTTTGTTCTCCACGATCCCCATGATGCATCAGTGTTTGTAAAACGAGTCAGTAATTCTGAATATTTTTATCGATATAAAATGAATCCGTTGCAACTCTGACTGGAGTGTCAGGGAATCTACTTATCATCGATAATAAATTTATAGAAATATAAGCGAGCATTGAAGATCTTAAATGAGTATACTGAGGTGATTCGCCATTCATATAACCAACAATTGTACCCAACCGTTTTCCGTCAGATAAGTAAGCGTTTTCTCGACTTCCAAATATATTTCTCGCTGTTGGATCAGCGATTACGAAGTCATAATCAGCATCATCTAGAATTATTCGTGCATAATGCCGTCCGTGATCATATGCCCCACCTTGAGTAAACTTGCCAATTATTCTTCGACCGAGATCTTTCTCGGCGCTATCATCATCAGGTGATGGTAACCAAACTTCGGTCTGCTTCCGATATTATATAATTGCCTCACTTACAGTCAGCGATATCAATATTTTTCATTAATCATATATCGTAATAAAACTGTTGGTACCCAGCGTTTTTCTGAAAAGTGTCTACCATACCAATCATAACAGATCGGATGAAATTTTTTAGCCATTTCGAACGACACTACACGGGCAAACCCGGTCAGGTCAAAATCAGGTAATGGTCCATTAATTGCCACTCTGTTCATCTCATGTGTGGGGTGTCCAAACCGCGCAAAATATCCAGCACATTCACCCGTTCCCAAAAAACTCTCAGGATAACACGCGGCCATATCAACAGAAATAACGTTGCTGCGGTCATACTTAGTATTTCACAAACCACCATGTCTATATTCATAGCAAGTAAGCTGAACGTCTTCGAAAAATTCAGCGCGTGTTGGCTTCCACGAATTTTTCTCTCTGGCAGCGTGGGCTGCAACTGATGGAACAGTAAAACAATTACCGAGCAACTGCTCAGTATTTGTTGAAAATTTCTGCGCAAGATTTTTCATCGTTTCTAGAAGAGATTCTTTACGATATAATTTGCCGTTAGGTCGTACAAATTGATCACTTTTTCTATCATTGGAACTTTTAAACAACCATACTGACACGGAATCGTTTTTACTTATTTCGTGAATAAAATCAAACACATGTTTCTTCCAGACTCTGGGTAAAATCTTACAGTTCGATCTCGTGGAAATATTGTGACTGCGCTGGTCCACGAGTGAGCATTATGATCAACGATATTTATTGGAGCCCCCCTCCATTTTTTATAATGTTTCGAATCTTGTAAAATCTCTTCTTTTATCGTTGCTACGATTATTGGGAATTTTAGTGTTTTCTCTAGCTTAGCTACATCATTTATTGTAGCTCCGGTATCCTTAACCGATTCAGCCCACTCATTTATTTTTTTACGTCTTAAATCAGTTAACCCATTTCCACGCATCGTATGTAAAATGTTCGATTACTCGTTCGGCTATACAATTCAGCCTTGACTTTGAAAATCTCATTGGTGCAATATCATTAATGTTGGGGTTATCATTTAGCTGATAAATTCCATAAACAATCGCTGTTATAGGATACGCTCGTTCATAATATGGTCTCTCAATACCAGTTAGTAATCATGCCTTTGAATTTTTGCTTAACACAGCGGTTTTTCCATTAGCAAGGACAGTGTCACGTTTCTCACGGATAATCCACTCAGCATCTGCTAGCACAATAAACTTTATTCTGAAACAATATTTCTGATCTTTGAGATAATCAATAATCTTTACCGCTCGCGTATCGTTCATTGTAGCATCAATGTCTTCGTCAGCGTCACGTACAGTTTTGAATGTTGATCATACGTGAGATGCTCCATCATCAAGAAATTCTTTTTTAGCATCCCTGATAATATTAATCAGATTAATCGTCGGATCAGTCAGAGTTCGCCTCCGCAAATGAGGGGTTCTTCTGTCAAGATAGAATCTAGAAGTTTTCCAAGGCTGGATTGTAGATAATCTCTCAGACTCTTCCATATTATATTTCGGACAAGTATTTAAATAAAAAATATTATATATACGATGGCTCAAATAAGAAATCAGTGAAAGTGGTTGATGATAGGGTCTTCAACTCCTTGTGAAGGAATTATGCGGTCAACATTTGTAAAGTGTGCGACGGGGGAGTCTTGGTCCACACCCTTGTTTATGGTGAGGTGTTGGAGTTAGCGGAAAAATACAGCCCTGTGCGTGTTGTGGTGGTAAAAAATTAGAGAGAATTAAACCGATATTACGATACAAAAAATAACAACGTTGACTCTGTCAAGTTCATTGATAAGGTTATAAGATCACCTGAAGACTATATAACCAGATTTGAAGATAAGTTATAAGTTAGACATATCTGATTATATATAAATGGAGCAAAAAGAATTTGTTCAACATCCCACCATTAAAAATTATGAAGCATCTCGTGATGGTGCATTAAGACGCTGTCAGCGAAAAATGCCAGTTGGTGTTGGTGATAATGCTGGTTATCTTAGATTTACTGTTGGGAAGACAAATTATTACTGTCACAGATTTATATTCGAGGTTTTTCACGGGGAGATCAAAGATGGTCTTGTGATTGATCATATCAAAAGCGACAAACTCGATAATTCTCCCCAAAATTTACAGGCTCTCACACAGAGCGAGATTTCTGTAAGGGGAAGGACTGGGGAAACAGAAACCCTAAGTTAAATCTTTCAATATATACACCGGTAACGAGAAAATATTTAAGTCAATATATGCAGCTGCCAAGTCTTTTGGTATTAACCGCGCGGGGGTACAACGTGTTGCAAATAAAGTGACCAAATCAGCTTTTTCTCAGAAGTACAAAAATTGGATCTCATTTCGTTTTGTTCAGACAAAGAACGGAGACAACTCTATCGAGGATATGTAACACGGTTGACAGAGTTATCCTCGTTTCCTGTACTGATTAAACCGCATTCTAGTTTCACTATCGTTGTTCTCGGAAGTTTTATACACATTGCACCAAATCAATTGGGATATTACAGTTTCTCAATATATCATAAATGTAGATGATGGCTGAAATAGACTCAAAGGTAAATTATCATTCATTCCTATCTTTATTTTTTTCTGTTCTTGATTTCAGAATACCTGTAAGCAATATTTTTTCGATGACACACTGAAGTAAAATACTACGGTCTCTCTCCGATTACTTCCCGTAGAAAAAATCAAGGACTGTCAACACGGGCAGGTGTAATTGATTATTGGGATAAATAATATATTTTTTTTTCACAGACGATATATTTGTTTTACTGAATCCGTCTGGTTTTCTTGTTTATCTGAATTGTTTTGCGATTATATTTAAAAAAAAACATAAAAATACAAACAGCAAAAAGCCAGGCATATCGCGTGAGCTGTCTTTGAATTTTCAGGTATCAGTCCAGCTTATAGACTATAAGACACGTTTTCTTTATTGGGGTTTTCTAAACTCAACAGATAAACACATCTTCCCGCCATGTCAACACGTGGCTAGCGCCTTTTGCGCTCCCAAGGGTTGATTTTGGGGGAGGGTGTGCAAAATCTGTTGAGCGTAGAAAATAACCCCGTGTCTGTTTGTGCCGTCTTATATGTATTGCATCGTCCTATATGTATTGTGCCGTCCTTACTATAAATAGTGTAAATACATGTACCGTGCCGTCCTTACCGTAAATACTGTAAATACATTGTGCCGTCCTCCTCCTTAGTGAATCCAAGGAATTAAGTCAATTACGATTTATGTGCTGTGCTGTCCTTAATTAAGGTTTACTGTATCCTTGTGAACTCGCGAAGTTGCGATGGCACCCTAGGAGTTCATATGGGATTTGTGCCGTCCTCCTCCTTAGAATTAAGTTAATTACGTTAATTAAGATTTATGTGTTGTGCTGTCCTTAATTAAGGTTTACTGTATCCTTGTAAACTCGCTAAGATGCGGTGGCACCCTAGGAGTTTACAGATGTAAATAGTGTAAATACTATGTGTTGTGACGTCCTCGAAAACACGCCCTCTTGAGTCCGTTAGACTGATCTTTGACAGGTTAGAGGTTCTCATAGGGGGTTGTGTTTTGTATGCCCCTGAGCCTGTAGGATGTCATTTAGGCACCCTAGAGGCTCATATGGAGTTGTGTTGTCCTCGGTGTAAAATAAAACACTCCTCTGGACTTGCTATCATTTTTTATGACACCCTATTTCTGCTATTCAAAAATTAGAGCGCGACGGCATAAATATATCTGATGAACTAAATCCTGAATAAATTATTTCTGATTCTGAGACACTGCAAGAAAAAAAAAGATGGAGGATATTCTTTACCATCTGAATATCGATTCGAAGAGAAGACTCAGACAGCAATGTGTCAATCGCTAGCTACAATAACAGAAAGTGAAGTAAAGAAATGTGTGTCTCTCTGTTTCTCGTGCAATCGAAAAAATTAGATCAGAATTATCGCGTGAATATAAAGCAAAAAAGATAATTAATACTCGTGTGAGGCAACTAAGAAAAATTCTTTCAGGTAATGAAAATGAAAGTTAGACTCGTAGATAAAATGAAAGTGAAAGTAGTATGTCAGTCCACCGCGTTGATTTTATCAAGGACAAGGACGGAGAATTATTTTTTTTGGTGTTGTTGCCGAACAATTTTCAGTATAAAAAAAATCAGTCTGTTTGACTATTTTATTACCTATCAAAATTACAAAATTCGACAGATTTTCAGTGAAAATGAAATCTGAGCGTAGTCCATTTGTCAATCCACCTCGTTGATTTTATCAAGGACAAGGTGGAGAATTATTTTTTGTTGCTGTTGTGATCGAGAAATCGATCGCCGATTTTTAAGATTTCATATATAAAATCAGACTCAGTGTTCCATTTCTCAGGTCAATCAAGTTCCCGGATTGGTCAATCAGTTTAAAGTTTATTCTTAATAACAGATGATTATGACATCGCAAATAGACGGGATTGAATGGCTCTTGCACAATGAAAGATCCAGGTGAGACTTGTAGTGTAAACGAATACAAAACATATTCCTGATGTGCCTGTGTGGATAGGTCGGTGTTTATCTGATAGCTTCCATCAATTACATCACAGACGAGGGTGACTGCGATCGTTGGAGTTATATTTACGATTTCCGAGATATATGGCGGCCTGTCCCGTCGGCGGCATTGTTGTACCGGAGAATAGTTGCCGGTGGTAGTGTTTTTCTCCATGCAGCGAGTATTTCAGGAAACTATTCATCAATGATATCATTGGTGGATTTTCTTAACTCGTCTGGGTTATACCCGGGAAATTTAAATATCGGGAAGATCAGCATCTGTTATTTTATATGCAGTTAAAAATTGTTGTTTATATCGATTTATGTCGTCGGTGTAATCAATTATTGCCTGAATTATTCGCTGGTGAAAATATTCCACGTCGGATACAAGCTGGTTTAATATTTCTATTTGTTTAATGATTTCGCTGCGTAAACTTGCTATATCAAAAAGATGTTCCTGGAAACTCTGCTGTAGTTTTTCTTGTCGTGTTTTATGATCAAATTTAATGATATCAAAATATGTTTTGATGTCTCCCAGATGAATAACAATAGATTTAGTTTCACTAGGGAGTCGTTTATAAATAAAATCCCACGACATAAAGTCCTTATTACTGAAGCCAAATCTACTACCCAACGTTGCGCTTTTTATATCAAGTAGATGTGTTTTTGTAATATGGGGTTATCTCGTGGTATGATTGCTTGTCCGTGGTAAAATCCTCCCGTTTTGGTTCTGGTAACAGTGGTGGTGCTTCTGGCTCAACATCAGGCCAGCCTAGCACTGTTATGATTGATGATTGATAGATATCCACGGCGTAATCTGGAGAGTTTATCTCGATCGCAGATGATAATGATGGTTCGTAGACGGTTATTGCTATCTTGGATTCTCTCCCTGTTATATTTTTTATTCGGCGCTCAAATTTTTCATTTATATCTTCGAACTCATAAATTCCGGTTGGTATCCCAACAACATTCCAGTCGGGGGTTCCATCTGGTTTATTTTTATTTGCAAACACCATCGAATTATTTGATTGTAGTCTACCAAATGATTGTGATCTGATATTTGGCCAACTGTAGTATACTCTCAACTGCGCAAGGGCAATCTCACTCACTGGAATTGCAGTTGGAAAATTGATACCAAATTCAGGTTTAGTGGAGTTTACTGTTATCGCTGTGGTCTTTTGCGGGGTTGTATGTGCGGCTATCTGCTGAAGTAGTTCGGTCATTATTATTTTCATTTTCTTTCAAACGGTGAGTTTCTACGTCGATTACTTCATTGTATATCTTCACCATGTTGGTAAATTCGAAATCTGATATTGTTGTGTCGTCGAGGCTGGATGATATCAGCGACGATAATTTAGAATATGCCGCTGTTGCTTTGCGTTACCGCGTAACATAATCGTGCAAATTTGTACTCGTGCACATGGACATCTTTTTCGGGATAATATTAAAAACACATGCAATTGCTGCTGCTGATGAAACACATATTGTCGTTGCAGCTATAACTGCCGCTGCTGTTATCGGAGTCAGCGCTGATAACACTATACCGGTGGACGCAACTAACGTAGACACTGAATAAACTACAACATCAATGGCAACTGCACGTCGCTTATATTTTTTTTACTTTTACGGTGTTCTTATCAATGATGGTTTTTAACGCTGATTGCGATTCACGCACCTGATCATATCTATATTTCTGAACATTTGGCTCTGTTCTTAATTCTGTTCTTGACTCTGTGAACGCCATTATTATTTACGCAGTAACCAAGTGAAGCGTTTCAGCAACAAATTTCAGTCACCACCAGTAAGATGTTGCGGTTAATTTCGTATCAGCTGCTTCCAGTATAAATGTCTCTTCGGTTCCGCTATTTAACACAACAGACACAACCCCGGGAAACTTATCGGTTGAATGCCGCCAGAGATACGTTGTAAACATCTTAAAGTTTGCAGCACTGAACACAGACAGTCTATACACACCAGTAACTGTTGCGGTATGCTTGAGAGTTTTATTCTGCTGTGACCATGTTGCGAATCCGGATGACATTGAGTTTACTACTTTGGTAATTTTCCCGGGAGTAACTCCCGGAGAAATTTTAATCAGATTAATTTTGTTGACGATATTAGGAATTCCACTTACGATGACTTCGAGTGTTTTCTTAAGCGCATCAATGTTCGTCTTGATATAAGAGAGTTTCATGTCAGCGGTCAATGGAGTACCAAAGAAAACATCTGCGATTTCACCAATTTTTCTAACATTTCTACGAAGATTCGTGAACGCACTTACGTGAACGACATAATCGGGCCTTAACATGGATAATTTATTATCTACGGTGCTGTAGCTGACATATACATATTTTTTTTTGTTGCCGCGTCTTCGTCGGATGTTGGGTTTCCAAGAGTTGTTATTTTAGTTCCTCTCATGTTGAGTTCACCTGTCATTGTGTCACCAGTATTCTATAAACGATTAGTGATTTCATTTCTGATGGTTGTAAACGATATACTTGAGTCTCTGATTCTACCGCCGTCAGTAGACACAGGGATGTTATCCGTGACCGCACCGAGTATTCGTCGAACTATATCATTCCTTTTGATGTTGCCGGTTTTTAAAACACCGTATCTGTCCTGAAAAACAACAACCTCATCTCGGTCAACTCCAGTTAAGTTCATGAGATCATTAAGATCGTCTTTTTTCACGTATTTTGATAAATCTATGTCAGTTTGTTTTACTCTCACCGCGGGATTTTTTATAAGTATCTACCATTATTTTTTTTTTTTTTCCAATCGTAGATTTCCATCGTTGACTTAATCGTGCACAGCTTTGTGAGGTGGTAATGATAATTTTGATATAGCGTCAAGTACAGCAATTGCTTCACGACCGCATATTGGCGGATCTGTTAATTTTTGTGTTGGTAGCGTTGAGTACCAAACTTTTGCGTGAACGGGTGTAAGATATTTGATAAATTTCTGCGGTGGAGCTAACCCGTACGAGTCAAAATAAACAATGCCATGAGGGTCAATCGCGTATGCTACCCAGTGAGTACCAGATCCAGTGCTGTTATCGAGATTAATAATACCGGTTTCAGCGTCGTTTGGTTGTTGTGGTAATTGATCTCGCATAAAAACATCTCTGACTTTTTATTTTTAGCTGTTTAGCAGCATCAATTCAATCAAAATTTGACATCGGTGTTATTAAACTATCCCTGGAAGTCTTAAGCGCCCTTACGTGAAACGACTTCCTGGTAATTTTGGGACTCTTCAATATGTGAAACGACTCCCTGGTAATCGTAGGCCTCTCACGTATGTGAAACGACTCCTTGGTAATCTTAGGCCTCTTCCATATGTGAAACGACTCCTTGGTAATCTTAGGTCTTTTCCCGTTGCTTTTTTTAATGCCATTCCAGCAGCGGTTTCAACAGCACCTAACGCAGCAGCTTTGTCAACAGCTGGGGCATCAGCAGCTACCAACGCTGGTATTGCTGCGAGAAGTGGGAATATTCCTCCCGTTTTAACCATGTTCTTGATAGCACCAGCAGAAAGTTTAAATCGTATTCCAGTCTTGGATTGTTTAGCATCACTGAGATGTTTAAGTTTGCGCGCTGTCAACGACAGTTTATTTTCACTGTCCCACATTTTTTTCTGACGCGGATTGTAGCTTCTTGATCTGACCAGGAGTCATACTGACACTTGCATGATGATATGACGTTTTTAAAAAATACTCATGTTTCCAAATAACGTGGATTAAAGATTTTCTACTGGCACATCAACGACTCTCATTCGACCACTACCATCCTCAAGTAACATTGCTTTGTCGCTGAGTATGACCACGATTGCTCTGTAGTGGGCACTACCACCTGGTGGTCATTAACGCGAGCTCTGAACTGTATGTCAACGACAGATCGTTTTGACAAATCAAGATGCTCCAGCGAAAAGTAATATATGGGATATAATCTTGTAAAATCTAAATGTGATATTTGCAAACCAGTATCTATGTTTTGATAACATCCCATAAATGTCATTAATCTGTGGTATGCACGTGCAACATGATTGTGTGTGTAATTTAATAATATATCTTCGGATGGTTCTTGTTGTCCGTTTATTCTCAACGAAACCTCGGTAACCCCAAATTTATCAAATATCATATGAGAACGTTCTTGACTATTTGTCCGATTAGAATGATGCAGCGCAATAAAAAATATGTCGTGGCGCAGAAACACCTTGTTGTGATGCTATATGCCAAGTAAATAC
This sequence comes from Sinohyriopsis cumingii, assembly GCA_028554795.2. NCBI lineage: Eukaryota > Metazoa > Mollusca > Bivalvia > Unionida > Unionidae > Sinohyriopsis > Sinohyriopsis cumingii. The sequence goes on along the minus strand of CM068835.1, from coordinate 116,513,623 downwards.
ATCTCGAAGAACACTTTGAGTAGCATCTGTGGTTACTGTTAACCAAGATAGCTATGATTTACCGCCTTGGTCCATAAATGACAATAATTCATGTTCTTTTGCGATTGATGGAGTCATTACAGGCATCCACAATGACAGTTTTGTTATATTTACTTTACCATCAGCAACACCAGCACCTCGCCAGATTGCATCATTATCATCACCTTTTCTTACGAGTACAACTGTGTGTTTAGCTCCAAAGATGAAATTTCTAACTTCTCTGCAAAATCCAAAGATGTGAGACAGCGGAATTACACATGAAAAACTTATATTATCTCCTGACAACATTGCTGCACGTGTTGTAAATCCTAAGTTGTTATTTCCATTAATACCTTTTATAATATCAAATGCACCAGCTGGTCTATCTTCGTATCCAGGGTCAGCTGGTTGTGGATCATCTGCAGTACCTCGTGGTGTTTGTAACTTAATATATTGAATATGATCAGCGTTGTTGGTAATGTCCTTAGAAAACATCATTGATGGACCGGCTGATCTTGTATAATCCTCAGAATATCTCGCTAGACCAATTATTGTTGTAGCTATGTCGACATCCTTCTGAATTGATTCAATATTTTTTCCATCAATCATGTATGTAGCGCTATCAAACAGTGCCATGATCCCGTTGTTGACAAAACCAACTCGCAAATTGGCATCATATGGCGTATTGTCCGCAACATTCGTTACAAGTTCACCTTCTACTTCAATAAACGCCTCAGCGGGCAAGAAATATTTACTTGTATCCTGAGCTTGAAGTTCGATGCGGCCGCGTTGATGTGGTTGTCTTGCGTCATAGGAATAAAATTGATAATCACGTTTTGATTCATCTTTGAGGACCGGCGCATCCATGTAAAGTGCTGCGTCGGATATGCGTTAAAAACATTTTATTGTATTCTTTCAGTTTAAATCAACGACGCGTTGACTTTGTCAAACGAGGACGAAGTCCACCTCTTGCTATTAAATTTGCAGTAATATTTTTTGTACTTCACTAGATCCCTGATCCATCAAGACTGCTAGTTTTTTATTTGCGGCTTGAGTTATTTCTTTACTAACATCCGCAGGCATGATTTCCGTACTGGGTAATTTTACTGGTGGTGGTCGAACCACTTGTAGTCTGCGTATTAATCGTGTTAGTCTTTCTTTGATAGCAGTAAAGGCCTTACCAGCAACATTACCAATAACACAAGGAACATTTTCACCAATAGCACTAATAGCTTTCATTGATAATTGTTTTGCAATCGGAGCTATTTTTGGGGCCATTCTTGCAAATAACGCTGTGAATAACGTTACCAAGACCATCACCGTAAATTGCTTGATAGATAGGCAATCGTGAATTCGCGGCGCTGACCATTACAGGGCCATGATGTCGTTGATGTATGATTATCTTATTTGTTATCTATACATCTAATCAATGTGATAGTCATCAACGAGTTCGTTGATAAATTCTCGGTAAACGCCAATATCCTTGATACCACCTTGAAATAATTGTTGACAAATATCAGCTGCTTCATTAATTATTTCTGGTGAGTTATTTCCAGACCGCGCTCCACCCACGAGAACTTCCAGTCGTGGTATGTCGGAAAGAATATTGTTAGGACAAACAAGACCACTTCCTGTGAAACCGCTACCAGTAGGCACATCGTGAAACTCTTCTTCCGGAGATTGTGGTCGAGTAGTTTGTTGTCGCCTCGCTTTGATTACATCTTGTTTAAATTTGATATACCCTGGATCTTTCATATTAACACGGGAATTTAGGGAGGGAAAATATAATGCAGGAAGTCAATTTTTAGAGGTGACTTTTTTAACAAATTCAGGTTTTAAATAATTTTCTCTAGAATCATATTGATTCGCAGCATTGATCAATTTATCCCTGTCAGCAAAAGTATTAAGAGCTTCATTGGTACTACAGGGCGTGACGGTATTCCGGAACACTTAGGGTGAGGTTGTTCTATTTGTTGCAGAGGTAGAGGAAGTTGATAGGAAGACTCTTGCTCAGGTGGCGAATAGGGAGGCGGTGGTTGTTGCAATTTGTATTGTTTTTCTTCTTCATTATAAAGCCTTTGCATTTCCTTTACAAAACTCGTAAATTTTGGATCATCATTTCTGGCTTGGTTTTTTTTTGTTGAAATACACACGATATATCCATCTGATGAAAGTATAATCGTTTACGGTAGCATACTTTGGTTTTAAAATTTTGTCTTTTTGAGCTATACTTTTCAGTATCATATCAGGTAAATATTTTCTTCAATTTCTTTAACTTGCTTAATAACGCCTTCGTTAAATTTTGCAGTCAGTTCAATATTTTCCTTTATTGGTTTAGGTTTAGGCACAAGTTCTTTTCTCACGTCGGCGACTTCAGTACGAATTTTGCCAATACCTTCAACCATTTCTTCATGGACAGGTGGAGGTTGAGCTGCACTATTTCAGTTGGGAGTTCTCGTAAAATCTTTTTTGTTTTCGTAGTTCTCGCTGCTGTTTTTCCAGTTTGTTCGGCAGCTTGTTTGATTGATGGAAGAAGACTTTCAGTAGCTGTTGCAACTCTTTCAGTAACTTTTGTCGAGTTTGGAGGTTTTCTCTAAAAGAATCTCACAGGGAGAAATTTCTTAATTGCTTCCAGTCGCTCTCGACGCTCTCGAGCTAACCGAGCAGTATAAGATTCCGGATGAACCATTATTTGATATAACAATTTTTAATTAATAGCAGCGGGGGGGGGGGGGGGGCGACCTCGATAATGCGTCATCGTAGTAAAACTCACGCATACTTTTCGAAAACGATGATGCGAAAAAAGAAATAACACCAAGAGAGTCTCACTCGCGGAAAGTTAGAGACCTCGGTTTCACGTTATTTATTTTTTTCGTTTTTGTAATAAGGGTTAGTTTACCAAAATAACGCTTATAAAATGAGGTGGGCTCACCCTCCCTGCTGCTATCCGTATGTCTGTTCAGTAAGCGCGTATGCCCATATAAATTATTTTATCGCATATTCTTAACTGAGACAGAGCCGACGTGTTTAAAGAATACAGACAAACTTTATATCGATTACTGAAAACGATTTCATGCATTCGGGTCCAAAAAACGAAAAACGGGATAAAATATTTTCAGCGTCTGCGACTGATGCTTTTACAGTGGGGTGGGGTGGGGTGGGAGGACCAGACGAAATATCGTTAATGGGTAATCGTAAACTTATGAAAATAAAACTAACCCATGTGCAACTTGCCTGGGCCCCTCTGACCCAAAAAATGGTGTTAATTCAAAAGCATCTTGGGTCCACTTAAGGTGTGTGTGCTTGATTACACATTAATAAACAAAAAAAAAAACTCTTTCGTCCTTAGCAATCCAACAATTGCAATGGTACAGTTAAAAAATATAACAATTACCCAAAATTTAACAGATATCCAACGCCATTCATCATGACCGCGGGCGCATCCATTTATTACTAAAAAAAAATTCGCCCTCTCTCCACAAAAACAAATCGATAGCGTATTCTCATACAAGCCTCGGCCTGGCTTTTAGAAAGTTTAATGAGTCATCACTACTTGGCTAAAACAAATTTTTTTAGGTCCCTCTTTGCAAAACAGACTTTGATGAGGGGCTCCCTAAAAAAATCGGCCGACATTTTTGTTCTTTCTGCCCCCTCCCCCATCTTGCTGCTTCATTATTATTATTTATTATTATTAGTAATAGTAGTAGTAGAAGAAGAAGAAGTAATAGAAGTAATAGTAGTAGTAGTAGTAGAAGTAGCATTTACCCTTAGTAATGATGATTCTCTGCAGACTACCATCGAGATTCGATGTGTGTATGGCTTTGCTGAAGTTTGTCTCATCATACCAGAATAGTTGTTCTTCCATCCAATCCACTGCCAAACAAGGTATCAAGTTTGGGTTCAAATTCAAGGTGGAATAACTGATCTAGAGGAGATACATAAGAGAATATAACATTTCATGTTTGTGCAAAGTGGAATTATCAGATACTTAATTACGCTAAGGATTACGTATTTAAATTTAATTTAGTTAATGTAAGTAAATTCATGCTAAGTATATTATATTTAAATGTACTAAGTGCGATTGAGTTTGAATTAACACTTTTACATTACTTCAATTTACTTTAAGTGGAATCGTTGGTATTGTGCAGACGTACTGTACATTCCCGGTATGTAGTTGAAACAAAGTTGTAGGACCAATTGAAATAGTACGTGGAGTCATACGTTAATTGGAGATAAAAACAACTAAGTAATACCGGTAGATTCGTGGAGATTCACAATACTAAAGTATGTAGTTGGTTTAATGGACCTTACAAAGTGGAATACCTCATCAAATGACGATCCAACGCAGAAATATTGTCTCAACGAAGAAATTACGAAATTTTAAGTTTTCAAAGGACATACGTATTGACGTCATTTGTCTCTTTGTCTATAGAAATTAGCATGACATCACTAAACATCATCCGCACACAAATAGTCAAATAAGGGGCAAATCAATTCAACTGACTTCAACATACACATTCAGGCGGAAACATTACAGTTAAGGAAACGTTCATTCAAACGTCACTTCAGTATATTTAACTAAATTATATATATATATATATATATATATATATATATATATATATATATATATATATATATATATATAAATAACCACATACATACATATATCCAAACATACTCATACATGCATGCATACATACATTCATTCATACATATGTACAAATACATACATACATACATACATACATACATACATACATCCAATCATACTCATGCATTCATGCATTCATACATACATACATACATACATACATTCATACACACACACACATACATACATACATACATACATGCATACATACATACATACATACATACATACGTGTGTGTGTATGTGTGTGTACATTCCTTTTCACAACAAAACAGATGTTAATTCAAAACGTATGTTATAAACTATAAACTATACAAATCTAAAAGTTGATAACTATCCAAAAAAGGAGAATTTAAACCCGATTCATGGGCATGGGTAAATTTGTTATCTAATTATACAAAATACTGCATCTGTAATTTCGATTTTCATTTAATTTTTATTTTTTGTTTTCAATTACATGATATTGAATCCCCTCTACAATGTCAAGCTCTACGTTGAGAGATCTCTGACTTGATTCCTATTCTGGTATTGCATATCATACCCAGTAACACGCACATAGAAACTGATCATACATATCATACTCAGTAACACGCATCGCATATAGAAATTGATCATACATATCATACCCAGTAACACGCATATAGAAATTGATCATACATGTACCCAGTAACACGCATTGCATATAGAAATTGATCATACATATCATACCCAGTAACACGCACATAGAAATTTATCATACATAGCATACCCAGTAACACGCATATAGAAATTGATCATACATATCATACCCAGTAACACGCATATTATAGAATTTTACAATTGATCATAATCTGGATTCATGACATGGCTTACCTCTCTAATGACTGTATATTCCTCAGTATCGTTCCTTTTTCTCATGATATGTGTTCCATTGGAAAGGATTATTTCTGAAATGTAGTATTGTGAAATTAGACATGCCGGAATGATTTCAAATTCTTTTAGTGGATTACGCTTCATATTTCCAATAGAGTGACCAAAGACAATTTTTTCAAGATTTTTGTTTCAAACGTAACTTTATTAAAGTTTAAAATGCAGAATTTTTACACCATACTTTATCTTAGTCTATTGTAATATTACCATAAAATCAAAGAAAATAATGTCCATGGGGCCAACTCCCTCTTGCCAACTGGTTTGGAGGTCTTCGAACTTCCAGAAAAAACTTTGTTGCGTGGTTTCAAGTTTAAAAATGCATGAATTTTCAATAGATGTGGCTATCATTGCAAGCAGAAGTGTATCTCAAGCTGCAGCATTTCCAATTAGTATTTACAAGAGTGCAAATTAAAAAAGATGCCTTATGTCGTTCCAACCTTGTCCAATAAATCAATACCTAAACGTGAATTGTTATGTTGGTGATTTGGGATCTGAGTTCACATGTTTGTAACACACTGCAGTTATTGCAAACAGATATTTACATAATACATATCGAATATTTTCACATACCAGTCGACATTTCTCGTAGCTAGTTTCAAATTTAGGGGCTGCGAGACCGCTCTGGTGGTCTAAGTGGTTAGAGCGTCCGCCTCGGATGCGGGAGGTCACGGGTTCGAATCCCGGCCGAGTCTTACCAAAGACATAAAAAAATGGTAATAGCAGCCGACTCGCTTGGCGCTCAGCATTAAAAGATTAGTGTTATGACTGGTCGGCCTGGTGGCAGGATAATGTGACTGGGTGGCACATGATGTCATGTGTGTGGCATGATGCTTCAGTGCTAGACATCACTATAAACTGCCACACTGCAGACATGATAGCGATATGACTGAAAAAGTGTAAAATTGCTATGTTAAAATCCAAATTACACTTATATGCGGGGCTACATTGGCGGGTATCGTTTGTTCCGTCAATATCGAGCATCGAATTAGATGAGATTTATCGCTCATGATAAATATTTTTGGGATTGTGACGGCTCGAACGTCAATGGATTTGTCATGTGACTGTTACTTGACCCGTGCACTTTAGCATTGAGAATCTGTACCCTAAGAGGTAACAATATTTCAAATTACCCACTACATTCAATTTCTTTAACGTGCAATTAAACGAAAATATAAGATGGCAGAATAACTAAACACTTTGTTGGGTCGACCTGGGTAACAATGGATCAAACAATTAATATTAACAGAAAACTAGAGAGACAGGGAAATATTGTCAATGATGTTCCTTGATATCATTTACTGATAAAAATGACCCCAAAGATAAGTCATATGTTATGCTTGTTCTTGAGTGAACGGAAATGGTTACAGGACCTAAATTTTGTTCATGTTTGACTCTTTATTTAAACTCCATATGTAAACTAGAAGTTCATGTCAACTGTCTTGTATTTTCACTATCCAGTGTCACCTCTCTCAGCCTTTGCTAATTCAAATGTACTATCGTGGTTGTCGTCGTCAAAAGTATTCTTTATCTGAGTCCCATTATGCGAAACATTTTTGTTTGTGTATCCAAAAAAGAAAATCGATTTGAACCTGCGCATTTAAATAAAAGAATACAATGATTATACACACCATCTATTCATATATATTTTTAACAAGAATAAATAAATTAGACACTTAACTTATCCGGTATATTACAAACAAGCACAATTATCAGGCTGTTTAAGAATCATTTGATCAGACTACGTTCGACGCACTGGAAACATAACATCAGGTTTTCTTATTATTTAGCTCTGCAGCTGAACTATTCTGCTATCAAAGACACAGTGACATCTACATTTGCTGACGATTAACTACGTGTTCAGATAATTGGTATGTCGTCGAATTTAGCTGTGGTGTGATATTGGGAATAAGGAGTACATGTGCTCGATACGACGATTCGCTCAACAACCTCGTTCATTAATGAAGCTGTGTTGAAATTACATCGTCGGATGGTCGGCTGTAACCATAGTGATGACCAAATGGTTAGAACTACCTTAGTCTTCATGCAGTCAAGTATAAATGAGTTCTAGTCATGTGGGGTCATGGCAGGTGACTGCATACATGAACCTGCCAACAACTGCAATTTTAGCGTAATCATTACGATTTAAGTAAAACATGTACACAATGACTGATACAATCACACATTACAAGGAAAAATGCATCGAGATTTCTTGGTAAACCTATTTCAACAGTTAGCATCGGGCAGTTTAATAAACCGGCCAAAAGGTAATGCGTTGACTTAATTGTCAAGCAAGGCTGGCTCTATCGGTACTGTTCCTAAATGTTCAATAACTGTGAAAAATTTAAGCAGAGAAATTATCTGAACTGGAAATATCTCAAACCGGAAGAAATAAAAATCAGATACTAGGAGTGCTGCTAACGTTAAAAGAATGGCATTCAATTTATTGTAGTACATCTGTCTCAGTTTCTCAAACTTTATAGGACAACCATGCTTGTCGCGAGATCTGTGTAGTCGACTTTATTGTGTCACTGCGGAAAACTTAACATCGAAAATAAATAAAAAAAATATTGTAATGAAGGCAGAACATGGTTAGATCACGCAGGAGCATTTAAAGAGAGGTTATGGGTAACTAGTATGAAGGGGTTAGAAAGCTTGTTTATCTCATTTTTAGGCTTATTCTGTTAAGCAGAACTGGCTGTCTTTGATGTTCCGCACAGCAGAACTGGCCGTCCATGCTGGACTGTGCAACGGAACTGACTGTCTTTGTCAGGCTGCACAGCAGGGACGTCATTTCAACTTTCTCGGGGGGGGGGGGAGGGGCGAACTTGAGGGGGAGGGGGGCAAAACCTGATTGGGGGGATCTTGACGGGCTTATTAATTTTCGTATATAAGCAACAGCAGTTTTACATTTTACAGCACATGCAAATTCGGGGGGGGGGGGCAAAGTACATAATTATATGAGCTTCTAGAAGATGATCACGAGACCGCTTGTTTAGGTTTAGGAGACGATATGACCTCTGTTTTGGATAATTATTCGTAGTAGAAGCTGGGCTGTTAAACTGAAAGTTGTATGTTGTGCTGTTTAGAGTTATTCAAATTACTCTGTTTAGAGTTATTTCAAATTACTTGGATTCAAAAGGATTAATCCTGTTATTTTGTATGGAAAACAACAAGGACAGTTTTTATAAAAATTATTTAGCTATCAGAAACCGGAGTGATAATTTTTGTTTCTACAAGGAACTGTAGAATTCAACACTACAGATTTCACCATACGTCATGATCTTCCATCTTGGATTCTTCGTCGGGATTCGAACTTGAAATCAGTAGAACATTTTGTCATTAGGACTTATAAAATTTTATTCGTGGATTATTCTTGGATTATTTTTGGATTTGATTCTATAAAACCGTAAGTTCATATTTTTTTCATTTCTACAGAATTTTTCCGGGGAAATTATTAATTATTATTATTATCATTATTATTATTATTATATTGACCGCTCCGGTGGCCTAGTGATTAGAGCGTCCGCCTGGGATGCGAGAGGTCGTTTGTTCGATCCTCGGCCGAGTCATACCAAAGACTTAAAGCTGTCTCGCTTGGCGCTCAGCATTAAAAGTTTAGTGTTAGGACTGGTCGGCCTGGTGGCAGGATAATGTGACTGGGCGGGACATCATACTACATGTCTGCGGCATGATGCCCCAGACATCACTATAAACTGCCACACTGCAGACATCGTAGCGATATGACTGAAATTTTTTCAAAGCTACGTTAAAAATCCAAATCACACACACACACATACACACACACAAAATAAATTATTATAATTTTTCAAAGCTTGTTTTCACTCTTTCTTGTGTTACTGTTTATTCGAGCCTAAACAAGGTGACATAAGAACATTTTGTAACAATTACTTCAGGTAGTTGTTATCTTCCACAGTTCCATTTCATCAATGCAACGAAAGCTGGCATTCCAGTTGAAGTTTACGATAACTTATACCAAATGAATAAGACGTATCTCTCATGCATAAAAGGTTTTTGCAACTGAATAACACTTGCTGCAAAAGAATATTTGCTGTTGCAAATAACTGATGCACTAAACCAAAATGCTTACCAAATAAATATATTATTATTTCGTATAAATACCAAATAAATGTAATATTATTCCATAAAAATACAAATTAAACATAATGTTATTAAATATAACTACCAATTCAATATGATACTATTCCATATAAATACCAATTAAATATACTATTATTCCATATAAATACAAATTAAATATAATATTATTAAATATAAAATACTATTCCATATAAATACCAATTAAATATACTATTATTCCATATAAATACCGATTAAATATAATACTATTCCATATAAATACCAATTAAATATACTATTATTCCATAAAAATAACAAACATTTTAGTTAGGCAAAATATGTGCTTGTTTCCGGTCGGCCGACCGTCCCTACTTTACGTCGCCGACCCTAGCACATCCCTCACCCCCCACCCCCGGTAAAAAATTTCCAAAATACAATTTCCCAAAATTGATTTGTGTATCTAACTCAGCTGGTTTAACTCAGTACTTGAAATGCTAAGTGCATTATATATACAAATCATTATAATATGCATGTCTAATTTGTTTTAGACAAAAACCTTTAAAATACCCGAAATTTATTAGTGCATCTAACTGAGCTGGTTTAGCCCAGTATTTGAAGTGCTTAGTACTTGGTACATTGTATATACGAATCATTATAAAAAATAGGATGCTGAAAATCTCCAACCTATCTACCCTAATTTTAAATATAGTGCAATAGGAAACACTCATTGTTTTGTCTTTAAATGCCTTCTGACACTAATGAATGGGAACGATTAGTCACAAAAGAATACACTATATAGAGCGATTTTTGTTTCTGTCGATCACGTGTTATGACTGGAAATGCGATGGCGATTATAGAAACATCAAACAAAATAAATATTACACTTAAATGATTTATTTTCCCATATAGAACACTGATAATAAATTTTACAGCGTCTGACATACTTTCACTATCATTTTGTCTGAATGTACCAACTGTCAGTAGTACATGTGCTATTTTTTATCTCAAAAACTTCAATACTAAAAATAAATGCAAAGAAAAGATTATTAAAAAGTATACTCTTAATGATTAAGGAATAATACGCGTTTAGCTGTGTGAAAACGTTTAGCCCTATTAACGTATAATGGGCAACTTTCCCAAGAGAAATGGCTTTTTTCTAAGTTGTGAAAACTTGTAGCCTAATTTCATTGTTACACATATGGAAATAAGATATTTTTGAACTTGAGTAATAACCCTTTATATCCTGTTCTGTATCCGTCTTGGAGATTCTCTCACTGTATGCTGCTATGCATTTGTCTTTCAGATTATCAACATCAGTACGGTACGTTTATTTTCGACACCTACTTACCTGACCTATTCAAATTCAGATTGTTTGCTGCTGAAGTGAAGTGTTGTAAGGTCCGCACAGAGCGAATTAGACGTTCGTAGATTGCAAGATCCGTGTCTCATCCAGTATTTGTTTTGAAATTAGTGTTTGTGTTTAGCCGTATCGTACAAACAACTATTTATAACAATTATCTAATAAAATACTTATACAAGAATTGTAACATTTTATTGTGACCTGCCAAATTTTGAGATTCCTCTCGTTTTAGTTTATTGTATTTTACATCGACAGGGGCGTATTACAGGATTCCTTTTGTAATACCCTCTCATTTCGCTAAGAAGCCAACATAAAAATCTATTCAACCTTGAAAAAAAGCTGTCAGATTTCCACAATATGTTGCTTTCTAAAGTAATCCAGCCTTGAAACAAATCCACTGGATCTGTTTAAGATATATATTGAAAGCAGAAAAGTAAACGTGTGGAGACAGAAACTGATATCTTCATGGAAAAAGTCCCACAAACGTTCAACAATATATGTGAAAGTCAAACTGTAAAATAGTGTATCGTCCTTTATAGAACGAACATATTCTTTATAAATGCTAGTTTCAGAAGTATAAACTTAACAGTACCTTATATCTACATACACATACACGCGTCAAAGGCTATTCTCCAACAAAATCGCCGAGTAAAATGAACGAGACACGAGTTAACTAAATGAACAAAGTTATTGCCGATAAATATATTTAGAAGCAAAGGTTTAAAACATGACAAAACGATTGCCCAGATCAGAAAGACTGTAAAACTGGTATTTTTAACTTACATCTGATGCCTTGAATTTAAGTTGACGTTAGGAGACACTACCACCGGCCGAGATAAGTTGTGGCAATTGATAGTCTTTCCTGAAACCCAGCGACTTTTTTCTCTAAGGATTGACAGTCGATTTTTACAATCGTATTTTGTTTTACGTTTACACAACCAAAATGACTAGCTGGACGTGTTTAATAAGATACTATTGATGGCATTTTATGGGAAACTTTACTTCTGAAAACTTGACCAAACTTTACCTTTAATCGCTTGCCTGAGACTCATTGAAAACACTAACAATGGCGAAGATTGCGAATGAGTGAATTCTCTTACGTCACAAACGGGAGGTGTTCCAATCGCTTACGGAGATTACCAGAAATTATGAATAGTTAGGAATGCATTTTTATTTGTGGTTTAAATATATTTAGTAAGAACTTTACAGACAGAGGATTAGACGGTTAGATAACTTATATAAATATTTATATAACATTTATTATTTTTGAAACCGTTTTGCAAGTCCTCAATTATGGCATGAATCGGAACACTTCAAGCTGTTTCAGTATTTAAGTTTTTTTCTTGGTCAGGTGTCGCAGATAAATGGAAATTTTATTTCATTAGCTGTATTTGTCCAACCTGAGTTTTCTCTTGAGTTTATTGGAAGTAGTATTTACCAAAGAGTTGTATTTGAAATATATTGAATATATCTGATATAATGTAAGAATACTTATAATACATTATCTGAATGATACATATTGAGACAATGACGTCTCCCTATTGCCATATAATTGTTACTCCTTCTGTTGTTGTGCTAATGTACAAGGAAACTGGAAAATAAATGCTGTAATGGTGGACCTTAAATTGTGAATGTCGTGTTGGTTAAATCCGAAGATATTGATCTAATACGTTATTATCGGATCCTATATTTTGCGACGAAGATGGAATATAAAAACATCGTAGTTCAAAATGACGGCAACGACAATGCAAGACATTATGTCAGTACCTCAGTTTGATTTTTCTGAAATTGCTAGCATCGCAGCAAAGTGGAAAATACGGATACGCGCATTTGAGTTGTATGTGACTGGGAAAATTATCACAGATGCAGTTCAGATCAGAAAAGAACACAGTTGTAATAAAGTGCTGGAATGGATGTGCAAGACGTATTCTTTACACTTACTGAAGAAGATTGGGATAATGCTTACAAAAAAGTTGGAGCACACTTAAGAAACATTTCACCACAGGCAAATGTGCCATACTAAAACTGAAAACTTGCAAAGGGTACAATGCGTCTTTCATTCTTTCCTTTTTGTCTCAAACGCATGAGCATTCAGTCAGCGACGAGCTGCGTCCTCAAAGTCAAAATTGTGTGGTATAGTGTTATGTTCAAGTTTTTCCAAGCTAGATTCAGGAATATACCATTGCACGGATGCACGTGACACACTGGGTTTCCAGAAACATTTGCTTTTATTTATTCAAGATCTGGCCGACATAACGTTTAATTGTTAATATTTCATTGAATAATAGGATTTGCACTGACCACTGTATTGATGACCCCAAAACGTTATAGAATAGACAAAATCGAACGTTTGTATGTATTTATTATATTCTAATCTAATTAAATTTTGTTTAAAAACAATTAAAGTTTCGTTTCTTTCTTTTCTCAGTCTTGTAGTAATAACAAAACACTTTTACAATTAACTATTTTTAATTCTAGTTTATGGATGCAATAGAAAAGCGCGTTTCCAGTTCAAGGAGGATTATTTTCAGTCCATTCTCTTAGATTTCATTGGAATGTGTACTATACCTAATGGGCTGAATATAAACGTAAGGGAAGATACATACTAATCCATAAACTAGCCTACAAATAGAGATGCAACCAAATAATAACATTGTGGGGGTTGGGGATTGGTGTACACTCTAATTTGGTAAAAACAATTTGTGGAGAAAAGGAATACATTTCCAAAATTGCTCTGAAAGTAGTTTTATTTAACTAACAACCACCACCCACCCACCCAGGAAAATATTGAAAAAGCTGATTATCTACAACTACGACATAATTCATACGTGCAAGGTCTAAAGTAGTTCCAAAAGTCGGACTTTCTGGCTATTCTTCATCAACTTTGTACAGTGTAAACTCACGTTGCTATGCATATGAAATTATAAAAGACACTCCGGTGGGACGTGTGTTTGGTCATAAAGTTTAAGTTAACTCTAAAGGACGCGCTGTGGGAAGTGTGTTTTACATAAATGTTAATTAAGCTCAAATATACACACTGTGGGATGTGTGTTGGGCATAAAGTTTAATTTAGTTCTATAAGACACTCCGGTCGGTTGTGTGTTGGGCATAAAGTTTAATTTAGCTCTAAAGGACACTCCGGTGGGACGTGTGTTGGGCATAAAGTTTAATTTACCTTTAAAAGACGCGCCTGTGGGACGCGTGTTGGACATACAGGTTAATTTAGCTCAAATATACACGCTGTGGGACGTGTTTTGGACATAAAACTTAATTTAGCTCTAAATGTGGAGGTGTGTTGGGAAACATCTGAATTTATCTTTTAGCTTTTTATAGGTTTTATGGGGTAACAAAGAGTTCTTAGAGTAAATATTAGAACTTCAAGAATCAGTTTAACTTGACGTCTCAGGTTCTAGTCAAATATCGATCTATCGTTTTGATTTGACTATTTAATCAATCAATCTGTCAGATAAGCCAATCATTAAAAGTAATCAGTCAATAAATCATTCAACGAAACAAAATCTAAGTCTTCATTGGATCTCAGTATTGTTATTAAAACATTTTGTATGTAAATAACTTTTCAAATGCTAAGTTTTCAGTCCAAGAAAAGAAATAATCCTTCCTCAGAACTGAAATTCGTAATGACGCCAACCCAAGAAATATACTGTTGCGATAGGAGATCGTTTTAATTTAAGACAGCTTCAAACTATACTTAAAAGGTTTCTGACACTCGTAAAGAATTACGGTGGAAACAATTCTGTCAATATCAGAAAATGAAGAGACGAAAACATTATAAATATTTTGGTATCAAAGTCATGTATTTAGCCTGTATTCACTATCTATTTTAAATTAGAGCAAACACCTGCACCGAAAAGAGGACATGACTAAAAATCCTTGCAAGACTCGTTTATTGAATTCCATAAGTCGGGTCGATGTACGCTGCTTCTAGTTTGACGCCTCCCCGGAAAGTCACTTACATGTTTTCTTCTGATAAAGTCTTGTTCACAAGTCATAATAATATACAACACCCACGCACTCAGGAACAAAAACACCTAACAGGGCCCACTTTATAACGATCATACACTGGCAAATATGTGTCAGTAGAAAGTGACTTTTAAGCTTTTGATGTATCTATACTTATATATGTAACTATTGTAAAGTGAGACTAGTAGATTCATCTAATTGTAAAGTTAGACTAGTACATACATCTAATTGTAAAGTTAGACTAGTACATACATCTAATTGTAAAGTTTGACTAGTACATACATCAAATTGTAAAGTTAGACTAGTACATACATCTAATTGTAAAGTTAGACTAGTACATACATCTAATTGTAAAGTTTGACTAGTACATACATCTAATTGTAAAGTTAGACTAGTACATACATCCAACCTTAAAAATGTGACACCTGCTACAGACAGACGAATACAGAAGTGATACAAAATGTGAAATATGAATCAATAATATCAGCTTAGCACATATTAATTAAAATGATCGTGCATATTTCATGTCGTATTTATTCCATATAAGAAGGAACTAATGACAAAAGACTTAAATGAGAGTATTGTAAGGACGATAAAATATACAGTGTTTTGCAAGCGCCAGAACAACACAAATATACAGGAAGGTATGAAAAAGCAACTGAGGATCATGGCAATGAATATGACAATGCACTAATATTGTAAGTAAGGAGGAAATGCGCAAGCGATTAGAAAGGAAAAGATACAATAAAGTACATGTACTATATAGTATGATTTAATTAAAGTAGAGGAAAGGATACAACAGAATACATGTGCTATATAGTATGATTTCATTAAAGCAGAGAAACAGATACAATAAAGTACATGTGCTATATAGTATGATGTAATTAAAGTAGAGGAAAAGATACAACAGAATACATGTGCTATATATAGCATGATTTAATTAAAGTAGAGGAAAAGATACAATAAGGTACATGTGCTATATAGTATGATTTAAATAAAGTAGAGGCAAAGATACAACAGAGTACATGTGCTATATAGTATGATTTAATTAAAGTAGAGGAAAAGATACAAGAAAGTACATGTGCTATATAGTATGATTTAATTAAAGTAGAGGAAAAGATACAATAAAGAACATGCGCTTTATGGTATGATTTAATTAAAGTTGAGGATAAGATACAATAAAGTACATGTGCTATATAGTATGATTTAATTAAAGTAGTGGAAAAGATAGAATAAAGTACATGTGCTATATAGTATAATTTAATTAAAGTAGAGGAAAAGATACAAGAAAGTACATGTGCTATATAGTATGATTTAATTAAAGTAGAGGAAAAGATACAACAATGACATTTGCTATATAGTATGATTTAATTAAAGTAGAGGAAAAGATACAATAAAGAACATGCGCTTTATGGTATGATTTAATTAAAGTTGAGGATAAGATACAACAAAGTACATGTGCTATATCGTATGATTTAATTAAAGTAGAGGAAAAGATACAAGGTACATGTGCTATATAGTATGGTTTAATTATAGTAGAGGAAAAGATACAACAGAATACATATGCTATATAGTATGATTTAATTAAAGTAGAGGAAAAGATACAACAAAGTACATGTGCTATATAGTATGATTTAATTATGGCAGATAAAGTATGAAAATCTGGTAAATTTGTTTACACCCGCATTTATACATGAACTGTGTGGTAATTAGGTCAAATGGAGATAAGGAATCTCGATAGATTTCTATATATGCTTAGGAGAATACTCATCAATACATCAATGTTTTATTAATTTTGTTATTCTGTAAAGTTTGAAAAAATGGAGGAAGAATACTCTCAGTCTTTTTAAGAACTCTGTCAACATTCCGAAAAGAAAATCTGTAAATCTGGAATATCTGCATCCATATCCATCCCATCACATATCCATCCCATCACATAATCATCCCATCACATATCCATCCCATTACATATCCATCCCATCACATATCCATCCCATCACATAATCATCCCATCACATAATCATCCCATCACATATCCATCCCATCACATATCCATCCCATTACATATCCATCCCATCACATAACCATCCCATCACATAACCATCCTATCACATATCCATCCCATCACATATCCATCCCATCACATATCCATCCCATTACATATCCATCCCATCACATAACCATCCCATCACATAACCATCCTATCACATATCCATCCCATCACATAACCATATCATCACATATCCATCCCATTACATATCCATCCCATCACATAACCATATCATCACATATCCATCCCATTACATATCCATCCCATCACATAACCATCCCATCACATATCCATCCCATCACATAATCATCCCATCACATATCCATCCCATCACATAACTATCCCATTACATATCCATCCCATCACATAACCATCCCATCACATATCCATCCCATTACATATCCATCCCATCACATAACCATCCCATCACATAATCATCCCATTACATATCCATCCCATCACATAATCATCCCATCACATATCCATCCCATTACATATCCATCCCATCACATATCCATCCCATCACATAACCATCCCATCACATATCCATCCCATTACATATCCATCCGATCACTTATCCAACAATTTGAATGCTTAGAACTGAAACTGTGGCACACTCTTGCTGTCAATCATTTCTCTAAGTGACATCATACTGAACATGTATACACATTCTGTGTTGAAAAATTATGTTGTTGGGTCAAATATTTTATTTTAATCGGAAGGACTGTTGCTATTTGAGTTATAATTGGTAAAAGTTTAACAAATAAAGTTTACTAGTTATAGAACGAAGTACAACAAATCCAGATCCAGGGACTGTTTTACATGCAACAATTGAAAGATGCAGCTTTGAGTCAAAATGAATCACATAATTTCTTCTTCTTTCACTCATATTTCCATTCAAGTAAAAACTCTGTGATACACTTTGAATAATCTCCAGCTATTGCTCGGCAAGTTTCGGGCTTTATCAACAGAACATTTGCGTGTCGTTCATGCATTGCCGGGATTCATATGTATGGGAGTGCTTGTAGTATGTACCGATTGATGTTCTTGTGTGTGTATTGTAGAGCGCATCTGTATTTATTAATTTAGGTAGCGGTCGTGAAAAAGAGATCATTTGTAATGTTACGTGTTTAGGCTCTAATAAACAGTAACAAAGAAAGAGTTAAAACAACAAGCTTTGAAAATTTTAACAAATAATTTATTTCTCTGGAAAAACAATGTAAAGATCAAAAAGAACTTTCGAATTTAAGAATCAGATCCAGAAATAAGGCAAGAATAATCCAATAATTAAATTTTAGAAGTCCTAGTAATGAAATGTTCTAATGAATTAAAGTCCGAGTCCCGACAAATATTCAAAAATGGAAGGTGGTGATATATACTGTAGCTAGTGTTGTGCTGTTGTGCCTTCAGCTCTTTTGCTGTTTCACGAACAATCTGCCAGTGTTTGAATTTCCTAAAAAAATTAAATATGTCTTTGTCCAAGAATTATGTATGAGCACTCAAATATTTCCAGGAAAAAGAATTAATTTTCTAGAATCCAAATAATTTGAATGAAAATTAAAATGTAACTCCAAACTGGTCACAAACAAACACTTTCCAGTGTAAAGGCCCAACTAACTAATTTCCCTATAGACAACGGTTATACAGTCAAAAAGACGCAAAATAGATACCCGTATGTGGGTCAAGTGATCACATTCCAGAACAGTTTAGAAGCTTTTTATATGTCTAAGGTCACGTATTCCAGTACAGCCTTGATCTCTATGTATCCCACAAAAAAGACGTTGTTTACTTGATACTCAATCAAGTCCGGGAACTAGGTCACAAAAAAGATACAAAGTTCGATTTTTAGGTGTTTTCAACTAAATGGTCAGATCAAACTAATTTCTGGAAAGTATCAAATATAACTTAAATCAAATATACATAACAGTAAGGTATTCTTATGTTTAGCAAACTAGATGGGACTAGGAATATGAAAGAGGATAGGAACAATTAAGAGCTACTAGAGGTGCCTAGGAGTGCAGTAACTTGCAGTAAATTTGGCGATGTAGTAACGTGTATTGGACTTAAGGTAGACGTAGTCCGATAAATCAACACACACCCCCACCAAATATATGTCGATACTGTTTTTAGCGCCACAAGACCTCTGGCACCCTGGGCAACCGCCCCGTCTGCCCTCCCCGCTATGTTAGTATGCTACTGGTAGTGTTTGACTATCTAAATTTGTCACGTTAGTATTTGACTACTAAAATCAACCACGGTAGTATTTGACTACTAAAATCAATCACGCTAGTATTTGACTACTAAAGTCAATCACAGTAGTATTTAACTACTAAAATCTGAAACAGGGTATATGATCACCCGATGACAGTAGTATTGACTGCTATCATTGCATTGTCATTTTTTGTGAGAGTGAAAGAAGATACATATACATTTATTACAATTAATATCATTGAATACATAAGTGTTGTGTTTATCTTTGAACCCATTTCGGGCTCAAAGAGCTGCAAGCTCAGCTCCTTACCCCTAGTCGAAACATGTAAGAACTTTAAATGGAGTTTACTCTAACAGTGTGGGTTCCACTCGCGTCATACGACGCAAACGTTATTGCTTAGGCATCTCTGTGTGCCCAGCGTAGAGTGAACATAAGAGCATAATACGAAACAATGGAACTGAAGCTACATGCAAAACTAAGATGAAACTTAAAGGTCAGTTAATATATTAAAGCTCATTACAAGCTGAATACATTTTAAAAAAATAGATGTGAAAAAGAAACATTTAATTGAATATTATAAGCAATTCATAATATGAAGTTCCCGAGACCACATTAACTCTTAACTCTACTTTCGTTAAATTCCAAACTCTGTCTTTATGGATTCGTTGTAGAGAGATCTTGAAAAAGTTCGAATCTCAGGAAGATGCACTATAAAGATCGGAAATAAGGAATTGAAAATTAAATGTGCGAAATGCGAAATTAATACTCTTTTCACACTTTAAATTATTGATTTCTTTTACCCACCGGAAAGAATAAAACATATCAATTTCGATGCTGTGATCAGTGGAAGTTTTATTGATAATTTTTTTTAAAAAACATGGCAGAATAAATATAATTTTTCATAGTACTGATAATCAGATGAATTGTGCTTTGTTTGACAAAGCAATTCTTAAAGCAACCTTTTACCGCATCCAAACGCTAACATAAACATTTTTTTCAGACATTTACATCATCTCTTTACTATAAAAGAAACACAACTAATTAAGTATATTCCTTTTGTTACGAAGCAAAAATTTTTTACGTATATGTACTAATACCTACAAAGTCCAGTTGCTTTACAAAAATATTAGTCAGACGACGAATACCATCAAACAATAAGATCAAAAAAGTAAATTGAAAAGTTTGCTGACTAAACAATCTACCTAGACATTACACAAACAAACACATAGAACATATTATGATTTCATTTACAAAATGTTTCACATAAATGGCGTCGATCGCAATGTCGGACATCGTGGACATGAAGTAATATTAAAAGGATAATAATGGATGTAAATTAAATGTCACAGTGGTAGGTAATTCCTAGCGATACGCATGAGCTAAGAACGTGAAGTCTAAAAGACGGGATGATATATACTGGGCATTCAGAGACTCTTTAAAGATGGAAATCAATAAAAGATATGACTCGATGAACGAAAAAATTCATAAAATGCAATGATGTAGTTATTTGAAGCAGAGAACATCGAATACTTTCCTCGTACTCGTACAAAAGTTTTAACTTTTTAAAGTTTGTGCGTGTATATTAGTGTGTGTGTAGGTGTGTTAGTGTGTGTGTGTGTGTGCGTCTGTGTGTTTGTGTGTGCGTGTGCGTGTGCGTGACTTCAAATGAAGACTGTAACCCGAACAATGGATCTAAGGCATGGTTAAACTCGGTTGGTTACTTGACAACTGATACCTATCAAACAACTCAACGGAATACGAGAAAGACGCGTAGGATTTCAAAATATAACCCTAACGAGTGATTACATGATTTTACAGATGACATTTTTTAACATTAGACGGGTGATAATAGGTGAACCTGATTTTATAGAAATTGAAATACTTCAAAGGATAGAATTGTAATTGATTGTTTTTATCGAAAGGCTGCACTCTATAACATGCAAAATGATGTAAATAAAGTGGACAAGACTTTTAAGATGAAAAGGACAAACGATGCGATATGTATGGTAGTCCGATGGAAATGATATGATGATCCCTGGAATAGTTTCATTTCAAACTGAAACAGAAGAGTACATTTGGTCACTCCACAATTTAAACTACCACCAAAGAATAACATAAAACAAACAACAAAAATGGACAGATAGTATATCAATTTTGATGGTGTATTACCCTTACTTAAAAGGGCCAACAAAGCATGTTGGTATTGCAGCAGAAATATGGATGCAAGAACAACTTCCATTAACATCAACGACGTAATTATTGGAAATTATTACTCAGGCAATTTCAAGCAGATGATGGTATGTCTGGTACAATGTTTTATAAATATTATCGAAATAAAATACCATTTATATCTTGTCTAGTTATTTTCTTTTGAATGTGTCTGACAACGCGCATAAAATAGAATAATTTTTCGTAAAATCAAGCCAATATTCTGGCGCAGGCAAGGTCAGAGAAAATAACCAGGAAACAATGCCTTGTGAGTGTTGAGGCACTGTAAAAAGAGGACTGATATAAAATGACGAAAGGGTAAAGTTGATACTAATATGCATTGAATAAAACGTACTAGAAGACAATGCCTCATTATCTATTCATTGAGCCAGCCGTCTTTCGACGGAAAATTAATAAAATGAACAGACAAAACATAAATAGAAGTAGTACACTCATCAAGAGAAGGTTCTAAAACTATTACATGGATCTGTAATTGAGTTTAATGGATCTGTAACTGAGTTTAATGGAGTTTCATGAATCTATAATTGAGTTTAAGGGATCTGTAATTGAGTTTAATGGATCTGTAACTGAGTTTAATGGAGTTTCATGAATCTATAATTGAGTTTAAGGGATCTGTAATTGAGTTTAATGGATCTGTAACTGAGTTTAATGGAGTTTCATGAATCTATAATTGAGTTTAAGGGATCTGTAACTGAGTTTAATGAAGTTTCATGAATCTATAATTGAGTTTAAGGGATCTGTAATTGAGTTTAATGGATCTGTAACTGAGTTTAATGGAGTTTCATGAATCTATAATTGAGTTTAAGGGATCTGTAACTGAGTTTAATGGAGTTTCATGAATCTATAATTGAGTTTAATGGATCTGTAACTGAGTTTAATGGAGTTTCATGAATCTATATTTGAGTTTAAGGGATCTGTAATTGAGTTTAATGGATCTGTAACTGAGTTTAATGGAGTTTCATGAATCTATAATTGAGTTTAAGGGATCTGTAATTGAGTTTAATGGAGTTTCATGAATCTATAATTGAGTTTAAGGGATCTGTAATTGAGTTTAATGGAGTTTCATGAATCTATAATTGAGTTTAATGGATCTGTAACTGAGTTTAATGGAGTTTCATGAATCTATAATTGAGTTTAAGGGATCTGTAATTGAGTTTAATGGATCTGTAATTGAGTTCAATGGAGTTTCATGGATCTATAATTGAGTTTAATGAATCTGTAATTAAGTAATAGTTTGACTGGGTTAAATATTAGAATTTGTACATGTTTTCAACCATGTCGAACTATCCTAGTTGAAGATCATAAGTACGTCTCGTAGAGTTTGATTGTGTCAAATTCGTTAGATTTAATTACATTCGTAACGAAAGTATTGGAAAGAAATATTGGTGCTTAATCATATCATAGAACGAAGACTTTGAACATGCTAAACAGAAATAAAATTCAAAGGATAATTGATAGTATGCTCGAAGTGATACGCACACAGTTTGGTCAGAAAATATGCATTTAAATACAAAATTGCTCCTTACGTTGTTCAAAGTAAAGACAATAAATGTGTTTTGATATCATAACACGATATACCCATCAATAAGTCTGACAGTTAACGCATTAGTTTCATTATCAACAAAATTGCCCTGACAGTATCATCAGTTCTGATGCTTCACTTTTAATAACAATCACAGTACCAACATCGCTGTCAGCATTTTTACGTAAAATAAGGGAATAAGCCAGACTCCATCCCCCAAAACGTCTGAAAGCAAGCGTTTGGAAGAATTTACATTGATATTAAAAATTTATACGTCAGATTCATACTCTTATGATTGATGTTCAACAGTATATAAATATTTGTATTATCCCGTTTTATTATTATTATTATTATTATTATTATCATTATTATCATATATACACGACAAAAATAATGAAATTTTGAACTACACGAGGTTGAAAACTGAATAAAAATACCAAAAGGTATATTGTTGACCCAAACGAATGTTTTCCCCCGCAGAGGGCGTTCTTAGTAGGTAATCGCAAACAACGTGAATAAATTTAAATTAGATAGGCCGATGTAAATATGAACGTGTGGGTGAAAAGACGAATACATGGATGGAGAGAAGGACTCCTTCCTTCTTTCAATCCTTCATTCCTTCATTTATTCATCTAAATTCGATTTAGTAGTAGACAAAACTATCAAGCACATAGTTTGAAAATGCAAAAGTCACTTAGGGTGAGGAATCATCGTATGCCACTTCTGTTTATATAATTAGTTTACTTTGGTTGAATAAAAACACTAGTCATGTTTCAGAGATAACCAGTTAAAATATATATCAGGGAAAAGTTTGCATGCAAGACCCTGTGGTAAAAACTATCCTTCCAAATTTGGTTCCGGTGTCACAAAGACATAGGATAATATAGTAACTCATGCCAAGCTTAAAATTTATAGTCTGTTTTCTTACCGGCTTCGATACGAATAGCCAAACACAGAAAAGAAAAGCTCGTGTAAATAACCGTTATCCAGCCCATTTTGACCAGCGTCTTGCGCAAAATGACAAAAAAAGTTATACACAGATGAAATATACGGGCCGTCAATCCGGATACTGATAATAACTTTGTATATAGAATAAGTGCTCTTGCTTCCGCTTCGATAACAGGAGACTTTGTGGATACAATGGCTGTACACGGAATACATTCAAATAAAAGGGCAGAGTGCGTTTAGAACAGGTAGCGAACATCAGTGACAAGTTTCCTTTTTATCTCATTAAAGTATTTTATAGTAGATGACTCTAGTGATTAGTGATTACGGTCAAAAAGCTATTGCTTGGTTTTATCATATTGCATGGATATCATTCAATTTAAAAACCAACAAGAAAACCTTCCAATCAATATACTTTCTTTGAAAAATACTACAGATTCCAGTTACAAAAAACTTTAGCATCAAACAAACGGAAAGCAGGGCCTATTTTTGTTATTAAAAAACATAAGTATCCGATTATAGCAATTTAAATATGGTGATACATTAAGGCTTGAAATGATTTAACGTTTTGTTCAGTCCACTCCTCTTTTTATAATATTTGTACTTTGAAGGAGAAAAAATGTTTGGATAATATTATGTATTATACTAACGCTTCATAAAATATTGTCAATAGGTCTTCCTAATGATGATAAACAAGTCTTCGTTAATATTATTATTATTATTATTATTACTATTATTATTATTATTACAACTACTACGGTAATTGTCCAACAAACCCTAAAGTCCTATTTGTGTTTTGGCGACTCAGATGTTTGCTTGGCTTTGTTAGTTGTTGAGATGTGGGAAATCGGAAAAGCGTTGTCTTCAGAAGCATATGTTATACCCGATTTTGCATGAATATACACAGGCAAGAGAGGCAGGTCATGCGATTTACTGATTGCGTTTAACACCCCTTTGTCTTCTAATCCACATCTTGTTTCATCATATATCGGCAACGTTGAATAAAACAGTGATGACGCTGTGCCGCTGCGTTTAAGATACTTGAGAAATTCACGTGGCGGTGCCAACTCTTATCTAAATTAATAATTCAGGTATTTTGATCTCACCCAACCCCTATTGGATCGTTGACGGTAATTCGCTGAACATACAAGTCCTATTTACGTTTTCTTTATGTTAGATCGCCACGCTAGCTCTATCAAGCTGACGGTAACGTATTTCTCACTGGCCGACGCAGTGTGCGAGAACTCGCTCTCTAGGTGCCAATTGAAGCCTGTGACTTTTTTATGCCGTGTTACGTAAACGTGCTGATTATAAGGGGAGCAATCAGCAACAACTCAACATTCTGATTGTCATGTTCCATCGTCATTGTCGCGCCCTGTCAACACCACCTATTGTTTTCCTCCTAAAATGACTTATCTCACTCCTCTGTATGATCTAAAGATGTGCAACAGCGGATTCGCGCATGAAAATTACCCGTCATCGTTATGATGTGATCAATGCGCTAAAAATCTCAGGTTGTAAGTTTCAGAGTCCACATACCTTGTAAGTATCTTATAAGTGTTACGATTGATATCAAGAGATATTTTGGATTGCTAATCTTATTGCGCTGTGTACCGTTATTGAGTTGCCGAGACGCAAATTGCCATATTCTAGCGCTAATTTGACCTCATCAACGCTGGCGTATACGATGTGTTGTCCATGGTATGTTTAAGGGTATATTTCATTGGCGACTAGCCCGTGGATGATACAACAATGAAATTGGCAATGTTGAGAATTTTTACTTTATAAAGTTTAAATGATTCTTGCTGAAATCATCTAGTGATTGTTTTCGAAACAATAATCAATTACAGACGTCCATGTAGATTTAAATGTTTTCACGGCGTTTCTTCAATCCTTTTGTACATTTCTTCGTCCTGAACAGGGTCTGATCATAGAGGCATACATTTAAAAAAAAACTGTTTAGAGCTTCGTCTCAACGATAGACTTTGTGTTCATTTTTGTAATAATAAGCGTGATTACAAGGACAGTTTTTATGACATTTACCCGCAACAGAATGCGGCTGACCATCGCGATCATGTACGCGGGTATGTAATAAATCTATAGCACATGCGGTTTGACAAGACGCCCCACTGCCTTTCAAATGACAAAGTCGATGACATGCCAGTGAATCAATAACCGATGGCGCATCTCACATCGCTTCAACATTTATATTACGGTGATATTCTTGAGGTGCGATTAAAACTGCGGTTTTTGCCTTGCATGTAAATCTTCCGTTTTACTTTTCTTTGAGCGTATCGCACCTAGTTATAATAAGATCGTCTAGACATATATGTCAATTATCTCGACGAAAATGACAACACGGTCTAACCACCATGTCGTACTCATGTTACAAAAGCAAACGTTATCGCTTTTATTAGAGGAACATTGAATGGGACCACCACCATTACGAACCGCGGCTTTATGTATCCAGCAATATTCATAAATGCATCAACGATCGCACTTTTATGTTTTCCCGAAGAGGAGCCAAGGACATTGACAGTTTTTGCGATAATATATATATGTCATGTCATTTTATATAATTACTATTTCTGTTGCAAAAAGACCAACCACCCACCACCCCCGAGCTACTTCGCATATTTATAAACAATGATAAGCCTATGTTGATGTTAAATATATCCATGTTTATTGTTTTTCTGTAAATATTGTAGGGCAAGATAAGTGTATCCGATGTCTTTTCTTCTGTGTTGTCCCGTCATGATAACCAAACATATCAACATTCCTACCAATTTTGTCAATGTTGCAAGTTTATCAATAAATCAGGTTTCACATTTATTTTTTAATATCGATATACCCTTAACATATCATTTTAATTACAATACACTTGGAGTGGCAAAGTTGCACCCGATATAGATTAAAAATACTTTTCACTGTTTTTATCAATTGCTGTCTCTTATGTTATCTTGGTCCACTCATAACATGATGAACTTTTACTGAACATGATGAACGTTTTGTGAATTATTCAGGGACTGGAATATTTAATTATTTCTGTTGGACTATGTAAAACTTTCTATGACTTCAGTGCTATTCTACGTTCACGAGACTGCATTGAAAGAAAAACATTTTGATTTAGATATGTGATAATTCAGTGGTGCTAGCACGGTAGCACATAAACACTTTAGGACCTTTATTCGGAATACCTTTGGAGATTTTCCTGATTAGTGAGAAATTATAGTATAATTTAGGATAATATTCTAGGAACTCATACACTGTAAGTTTTTAATTCTTTTGCTTTGTTTGATTTTATTTAAATAAATTTATATTTTGGAAAATGGAATGTTTCTTGTGTTGTTAGATAAGTTTAAGGCCATAGACGTAAAAAGACACATCACTGGAATATCTCTACTCTTACCAAGAAGATTAGCAATGTCTGATATTTCACTGGAATATCACACGTACATTACTGAAATGATTATTCGTGTCATATACATACACCAAGATCAATAAGGTTATCAATGGCATATACACGTA
This sequence comes from Sinohyriopsis cumingii, assembly GCA_028554795.2. Lineage (NCBI taxonomy): Eukaryota > Metazoa > Mollusca > Bivalvia > Unionida > Unionidae > Sinohyriopsis > Sinohyriopsis cumingii. Next base: position 116,486,117 of record CM068835.1, on the reverse strand, counting down.
CATCCCTGAAATGATTATCCGTGTCATATACATACACCAAGACCAATAAGGTTATCAATTGAATATAAACGTACATCCCGGAAATGATTATCCGTGTCATATACATACACCAAGACCAATAAAGTTTTCAATGACTTATACATCAATGGAACATCTCTGCCATGGCAAAGAAGATAATCAATCTCAAAAACATTCGTGGACCAAGAACATTTCAATTTTATATACATCCCTGGAATATTTATACCATGACCAATAGTAGTTTTAATGTTAAATACATTTTGGAATATATCCACCATGAGCAAAATGATTAGCACTCTGAGATACGACAATGGTCCAAGAAGATTACCAAATGTCATTTACATTCCTGGAATATTTCTGCCATTGACCAATAACAGTTCAAATGTCATCCTGTAATATTTACACTATGAACAAGAATTGTATCAATGTCATATACATCCTTGGATTATGTCCACCATATCTAGTGAGATCATCAATGTCATATACATCCTTGGATTATGTCCATCATGACTAATGAGATCATCAATGTCACATAAGTTCTGGAATACGTCCACAAGGACTTATAAGCTTATGTATCTGATTTCACACAGATTAATAGTTTCTCAATGTTATATAAGTAGCATGAATGTCTGTCTCCTCACAGAATAATAGTTTCTCAATGGCAAATGAATGTCTGACTCCACACAGACTAATAGCTTGTTAATGTATATAAGTCCCATGAATATATGTCTCCACACAGACTAATAGCTTGTCTATGCCATATAAGGCCCATGAACATATGTCTCCACACAGACAAATAGCTTGTCAATGTCATACAAGTTCCACGAATACCTGTCTCCACACAGAGGCGGCTTTAGGAGTACGCGGGGCCTAGGGCCGACGATGACCTCGCGGGGGCAGAGTATCGGTATCTCGACTGGTATGCTACTGCAAGCACTGATTATGTCTAGACTAGATCAATTTTCGCGATTTGCGTGCATAATGTGGGTCCTTTATCAGCGTTTCCAATTTACAGGAGAATATAGCTTGACAAACTCATAAGGACGACCTTAGGCCTGAAGCGCGGAGCCCCCTCAAGAGCGGTGCTTGGGGCATTCGCCCCACTTGCCACCCCCAAACGCCGGTCCTGTTTCCACACAGACTAATAGCTTGTCAGCGACATATAAGTCCCATGAATATATGTCTCCATACAGACTAATAGACTGTCAATGTCATACAAGTTCCACGAACACTTCTCCACACAGCCTAATAGCTTGTAAATGTCATATAAGTCCCAAGAATATATGTCTCCACACAGACTAATAGCTTTCAATGCCAGATACAGCCATGGAAACAAAACTTTGTTGATGACAGTACAAAATGTATCGACAATACAGTTCCCGGTTTCAGCCAAATGTCTACTTCACGAGTGTAATTCTGATCCTGACAATACAGTTCCCGTTTTCAACCAAATGTCTACTTCACGAGTGTATTGTGATCCTGACAATACAGTTCCCGTTTTCAACCAAATGTCTACTTCACGAGTTTAATTCTGATCCTGACAATACAATTCCCGTTTTCAGCCAAATGTCTACTTCACGAGTTTAATTCTGATCCTGACAATACAGTTCCCGTTTTCAGCCAAATGTCTACTTCACGAGTGTAATTCTGATCCTGACAATACAGTTCCCGTTCCCCAAAGCATGAAGCTATTTGAAAGAAGCGAATTCAACTTTGAGATTTACAGTGGTAAGTTTCATTTGACCCACATACCCACCCTATTCGTTTAATATTGTGTTAATGTACATCAGACTATCCCAATACCAAACCTGTTAATTAAACGTCGTGTTCATGTACAACCGACTATCCTTGTTCATTAAATTACTTTATGTACATCAGACTATCCCAAATTCAACCCTGTTAGTTATCACTCGTGTTCGTGTACAGCAGACTATCCCAATTTGACTGTCGTGTTTGTGTCTAGTAGATTATCCCAATACCAACCTTGTTCGTTAAATCTCGTGTTCATGTACAGCGTAATGAAAACGAATGGTCAATGTTAAAGATACTGCTTAAAACAAAGAAAGAAAAATGGCTGCGTTTGTGTCGTACATCAAACCTTAATTTTCTTCTCAGTGACTAAAAGGATCCGGACTACTTAATGCGTGAAGTGGGAACATTGTATTATCTCGAGTGGTGAACAACATGTTTCGTCTTCACAAGTGAAATATCTCTTTATAGCTAAAGACAACATAGGTTTTATTTTTACTTATCATTTTTGAGATAATGACGATTTATTGCATTCATCTTTTCGCTATCCATTTTTTGTTAATGCGACTACTTCTTGGAAAAAAGTTCCGAAAATTTATAATAATTTCTGGACGACTTTTCGCCAATTTTACTTGCACTTATAATTGTTCAAATTGTTTATTATGTCAAATTAATGACTGCTTTCATACAAACATGGAAAGATTTTTATTAATTTTATATATTTCTTGCTCGGATTGATATTTTGCACCTTAGTGGTTGTGTGTGTGTGTGTGTGTGTGTGTGTGTGTTTGTGTGTGTTGGGGGTAATGTAGAAACCTGACAGAATTGTCGTATCACTTCAGTAATATTGTGAGTTTGCAGTTTGTTTGTAGGAATTATAGCTTTCCGTTTGTTTTATTTCTGCATTCAAACCTGAACTATTGGGTGGCATTCGTAAGCGTGCAGTCTATTTCGGCCGTAGTCGCTACACCCAAATTTTTATTATCACCCAGTTTAGGTTTGGAAAAAGCAATCATCAACTCTCGAATTGTTACAACATTATTAAGCATGATGATGAAGGTGGTACGGTTTTAAATCGCCACTGAAGCAATTGTATTGCTATATTTATATTAAGATTTTTTCTTGTACCGTTTTTAGAGTGTAACAGGCATACTATATTGTGGTAGAGTAAAATATATACCATTTTCAGATTGTAACAGGCATATGATACTGTGGCACAGTAAAATATGTACCCTTTTTAGAGTGTAACTGGCATACGATACTGTGGTACAGGACATTAAATAGCAGCATGTCATTCTATTTGAGTCGCTGACAATCTTCATGATTCGTGTGAAGAACTAATTATAATAAGTCAATACGTTTTGTATCTTTGGGTTTATTTTTAGGCATTCTTGATGATGCCATCTCAATGGCTTTGGGTTTATTTTTAGGCATTCTTGATGATGCCATCTCAATGGCTTTGGGTTTATTTTTCAGGCATTCTTGATGATGCCATCTCAATGATTACACGATTGTTACAGGGTCTACATAGTCTTAACACGTTTTAAGATGTGTTCACCATGATAAACAGAGAAAGAAAAACGGAGTGAAACAAAGATAAGAAGAAGATAACATGAAATATGCCTCAATAAGGAAATACATGTTTAAATAATAAAGATAAGGGAACAATATTTTCCAAAAGGAGACAAGAAAGTAGGTAGTTACAAGTGCGATATCGCCACCAAGGCGACAAAAGTAGTATTGCCACTGTAGTGATATAATTTATCTCCTACTGATATATTTAATCATCTCGTTATAAATATACAATACAAGTATTTACCAACAAATAAAGATCACATATCCGAAGCGACAACATCATGTAGTGACATCCTAATTTTAACCTTTTGACTCCTGTACTAAGCGGACATGGGATCAGGGAGGATGTTATCCTCCACGTCATGCTTAAGTGCTCTCATTAACCTTTGATTTGAGACTTATAACAACTTCTCTTGGTGATTGAGTCCACTAGCCTCTTTAACCCCTGCCAGAGTTCCACTATAGCCAGTCATTAACATTGTTACATTATCATCACTGTGCATAATTTAAAAATTGTAATAAAATGAAAAACACATTCAGCGGAGAAGAACAAATAAACTATGTGTTTTAAATCATTGATCTGCCTTCAAAAATGTTCTTTTAAAATATGCAGCTACAATGATCGTGACGTATGAATGAAATACGGACGCAGAAACGAAACTGATATACATTGTTTTCCAACCTTAACAAAAAAGGTATAACAATATTATTGCATTTAAAATTATCATATTTTAATATGCTTTATTACATACGTCTGGAGGCTTAAACTTAAGTAACAAAATCTGGTAAAACCCAACAAGCATCTAGTGTTTCAAAAATATAAATTGATTTCCCTAAAATATAAAAATCAAACAATGTGAAAGAATTAAAATTACTTTACAGTTTATGAATTCCTAGAATATTATCCTAAATTGTACAATCAATTTTACATTAATCAGGAAACTATCCAAAGGTATTCCGAATAAAGTTTTGAATTTGTTTATGTGTTAAAGGTTTAATTCAAAATAAAATCCATCAAAGTAGAATGTCACTAAGTCCTTGTAACCTTCACTTCATCAGACAGAATTATTTAAATGTTCAAGACCTTGAATAATTTTACATTATCATCTGCGTACTGTCTATTTCAGAATACATGTTTCCCGCTCTTCTAGTCCAAAGTACAAATTATTTAGGATATCCGCTTTCTTACAAAACTGGCATAAAAACTGAATAATCCTAACTTGGTGCTTTAATTCTCATATATAGTCTATATGTGTACATCATATCAACACAACTTCTATCACGGAACTTTTTGGAACATTTAAATCATTATATTGCGAAATCTTCAACACTCATGTCCTGACCTTCTGATAACTCTACAGATTAAATGTACTCACGTGATACTTTCGTCACTTCCATTCAAGCTAAAGCGTGGCGTACTTTGCAGACTATGAACGTGCGAAATAGTTGGAACCAATCGCGTAATTTCTTCCAAAATGCGTGTCACGTGGTCATGACATAACACACAAAACCAGATTCAGCAGCTGTAAATATGGCGTCAAAAGATGAAAATCGACCGTCAAGTACGAACACTGACGTGCCCAGAACTTCTGGAAGTACACATTATCAGAAGTTACGCTGTGATTACAATAAACATGTTTATATTTCAATTTCTTGAAAAAATTACACCAATTTGTGTAGTGTAGACGTCTTAAAGAGTTGCCAATTATAAATTATCATTGTATCCGTACCCATCCATCCATCCGAAATGGATGGTCTATTAAAGACCAAAATGTGATTCTATTCGTAGCCGTTTGGAAGAGGGAAAGTTTAGAATTCTAGTAAGTAGCTCTGTGCTCATGGATTCTGTTGTTCTAGTCTAAAACGTATATAACCTAAAACGTATATTAACAATTTAAATTATCCTTTAAAACATCGCACGGCTGCCGCGTACCGCAACTGGAAAGACTATAAGCACTGCCGCCGTGTGTATACTTCACGTAAAGTTATTCGTATCGCTGCCGCATAATGATATAAGTAATACATTCATTTTGCGACGATTACCCTTATTTCGATATTTGCAAGTCATTGTTGTTAAAACTTTTACAAGGCTACACTATTCCACCTCTGGTAGAAATACGAACGTTTGACTGAATATTGTTTTGCACGATACGGCAAAACACATACACTAATTTCAAAACATGTCCTGGATGAAACACGGATCTTGCAATCTACGAACGTCTAATTGACTCTGTGCGTACCTTACGACACTTCACTTCAGCATCAAACAATGCCTTTGAAGAGGTCAGGGAAGTAGGTGTCGAAAATAAACGTACCGTACTAAAGTTGATAACCTGAAAGACAAATGCATAACATCATATAGTACCGGATATGTTAAGTATCAAATTTATCTATACTTGTTATATATATATATATATATATATATATATATATATATATATATATATATATATATATATATATATATATATATATATATATATATATATATGACCAGATGGTGTCTATAATATATATATATATATATATATATATATATATATATATATATATATATATATATATATATATATATATATATATATATATATATATGCATTGTATTCTTTTATTGAAATGCGTAGGATCGAATCGATTTTCTTATTTGGATACACAAACAAAAATGGGCGCAGATAAACAATGCTTTTGGCGACGACATCCACGATAGTACATTTGAATTAGCGAAGGCTGGGGCATGTGACACTGGATAGTGAAAATACAAGACAGTTGACATGTGACCCTGGATAGTGAAAATACAAGACAGTTGACATGAACATTTATCTGACGCAAACAAAAGAAAAAATAATAATAAAATGATTCACATAACTTTTAAGTTGATGATAATACAAGGAAAATTACTTTCAAAAATGAATAAGAACTTAAATTTTTATTCTAATACAATTTTTAGACAGTAATTTAATCGATTTGCAGTTGAAATATTTGTTATTGAATTCGTAATGGACGAACTATTGATATCTTTTGAACGTTTTTTTGTTGTTATTTCCGGACTTGGCTTCACTGAATTTAGCAAAGAAATTTTTTCTTTGGAAATTAATAAGTATATAAAAAAATGAGGTTCATGCACATGTTGTATAATGAATAATCAGCGTAAATAGTACTACGAAAATAAGAGGGTTCGGGATAAATATATGATAATGATGATTCAATCCCCAGCGTGCTGTACTATTCCCATGTCTCGTCCACACCCACAAGCTAAAGCAAACACTGTTTCTGTACGAAGATTAAAAAAACTCATCTCTAAAATGCAACCCAAAATTGGGAAACGAGTGCATGCCTTTAACATTCACTGTATTGTTTAACTGAATCGACGGAGGTGTGTACAAAGTAACATGGATACAACTGTAGTAGTGTATATTCTAGAGTGTAGACATGATTACCTCCCTTATACTATGACTACAAAATGTGATTATGCAAGTAAATAAGTATTCGTCGGAAATATGAAGTTTGTCTGTGTTGCATTAAATGCAGTTATCATTAATCTACTATTTGCTATTATGGTGACTGGTATGATTTAAAAAATGACGATGAAGATATTGATATTGAAATCATTATCACTGAAATATACATTTTAACATGAATTATTATTGTTAGTATTAGTCGTAGTATTAATATTAGTATTATTAAATCAGATATTATACTTATATTTGTGATTCTGTTTATTTCTGGGAGTTTATATTACAATTTTACCAATTTTCATCAAAGATCTTTTAATAAGGAGGACATACTGACTTCTAGTTTACATATGGAGTTTAAATACAGAGTCAAACACGAACATAATTTAGGTCCTGTAACCATTTCCGTTTCATGTAACCATTTCCGTTTCCTGTAAATATTTATGTTCACTCAAGAACAAACATAACATATGACTTATCTTTGGGCTCATTGTTATCAGCAAATGATATCAAGGAACATCATTGACAATATTTCCCTGTCTCTCTAGTTTTCTCTAAAGATCATTTGTTTGATCTATTGCCATCCAGGTCGACCAAACAATAGGTTTAGTTATTCTGCCTTGTTCTATTTTCGTTTAACTGCACGTTAATGAAATTGAATGTAGTGGGTACTTTGAAATATTGTTACATCTTAGCTACAGATTCTCGATGCTAAAGTGCACGGGTCAAGTAACAGTCACATGACAAATCCATTGACGTTCGAGCCGTCACAATCCCCAAAAATTTATCATGAGCGATAAATCTCATCTAATTCGATGCTTGATATTGACGGAACAAACGATACCCGCCAATGTAGCCCCACATATGTGTGTAATTTTGATTTTAACATAGCAATTTTACACTTTTTCAGTCATATCGCTATCATGTCTGCAGTGTGGCAGTTTATAGTGATGTCTAGCACTGAGGCATCATGCCGCAGACATGACATCATGTGCCACCCAGTCACATTATCCTGACACCAGGCCGCCCAGTCCTAACACTAATCTTTAAATGCGTGGCGCCAAGCGAGACGGTTGCTGTTACCATTATTTATGTGCTTGATAAGACTCGGCCGATTATCGAACCCGTGACCTTACGCATCTGAAGCGGACGCTTTAACCACTTAGAGTACCAGAGCGGTCTCGCAGCCCCGTAATTTGAAACTAGCTACTAGAAATGTCGACTGGTATGTGGAAATATTCGATATGTATTGCGTAAATATCTGTCTGCAAAAATTGCAATGTGTTACAAATTCGTGAACTCAGACCCCAAATCACCAACATAACAATTCATGTTTAGGTAATGATTTATTGGACATGGTTGGAACGACATAGGGCCTACTCTTTTAATTTACACTCTTGTAAATACTAATTGGAAAGTCTGCAGCTTGAGATACATTTCTGCTTGCAATGAAAGTCACATCTTTTGAAAATTCATGCATTTTTAAACATGAAACCACGCAACAAATCTCTTTCTGGAAGCTCGAAGACCTCCAAACCAGTTGGCAAGCGGGAGTTGGCCACAGGAACATTATTTTCTTTCATTTTATGGTAATATTACAAATGACTAAGATAAAGTAAGGTGTAAAAATTTTGTATTTTAAATTTTAATAAAGTTACGTTTGAAACAAATATCTTGAGAATTTTTTTATCTTTTTTCACTCTATTGGACATATGAAGCGTAATCCACTAAAAGAATTTGAAATCATTCCGGCATGTCTAATTTCACAATACTACATTGCAGAAATAATTATTTCCAATGGAACACATATCATGAGAAAAAGGAACGATACTGAGGAATATACAGTCATTAGAGAGGTAAGCCATGTCATGAATCCAGATTATGATCAATTGTAAAATTCTATAATATGCGTGTTACTGGGTATGATATGTATGATCAATTTCTATATGCGTGTTACTGGGTATGATATGTATGATCAATTTCTATATGCGTGTTACTGGGTATGATATGCGTAACGGGAATAGGAATCAAGTCAGAGATCTCTTAAAGTTTAGATTGACACTGTAGAGGGCATTTAATACCATTCTATTGAATATATATATATATATATATATATATATATATATATATATATATATATATATATATATATATATATATATATATATGTATTAGTTTGTATTGACGTTTGAATGAACATTTCCTTATAACTGTAATGTTATCGGTCTGATCAAGCGTGTTGAAGTTAGTTGAATTTGCCCCTTATTTTACTATTTGTGTGCAGGTATAATTTAAAAAAATGAGCATATAATAAAAAGGTTACTGCATTTGTATGGGAAAATATGAACTCGTTTTGTCTGAAGGATATACTGCACTACCAAGGTCGTGCAGTAATCCGTGCAAAAATTAGTTCATATTTTTCCATACAAATGCAGTAACCTAACATAATTGCATATGTACTGAATGTAATAGTTTTTAGCGACATTTGAATAAAGGTTTTCTTATAGCTGTAATGTTTTCCGCCTGATCAGGCGTGTTGAAGTCAGTTGAATTTGTCCCTTATTTGACTATTTGTGTGCAGATGATGTTTGTTGATGTCATGCTAGTTTCCATAGACACAAAGACAAACGACGTAAATACGTACGTCCTATAGAAACTGAACATTTCCTAATTTCTTCGTTGAGACAATATTTGATGAGGTATTCCACTTTGTAAGGTCCATTAAACCAACTATCCCATACATATTTTAGTATTGTGAATCTCCACGAATCTACCGGTATTACTTAGATGTTTTTATCTCTAATTAACGCATGACTCCACGTACTATTTCAATTGGACCTACAACTTTGTTTTAACTACATACCGGGAATATACAGCGCGTCTGAACAATAGCAAAGACTCCACTTAAAGTCAATTGAAGTAATGTAAAAGTGTTAATTCAAGCTCAATCGCACTTAGTACATTTAAATATAATATACTTAACATAAATTTACTTACATTAAGTAAATTAAATTTAAATACGTAATCCTTAGTGTAATTGAGTATCTGATAATTCCACTTTGCACAATCATGAAATGATATATTCTATTATGTATCTCCACTAGATCAGTTATTCCACTTTGAATATGAACCCCAACTGGATACCTTGTTTGGCAGTGGATTGGAGGGAAGAACAACTATTCTGGTATGAAGAGACAAACTTCAGCAAAGCCATACACACCTCGAATCTCAATGGTACTCTGCAGAGAATCATCATTACTAAGGGTAATTACAACTACTACTACTTCTACTACTACTACTACTACTAATAATAATAATAATAATAATGACGACTTTGTATAGCGCCTAATCTTTAGAAGCTCTACGCGATTTACAACATTAGACAACACATATAACATAAAGACATATATAATGATATGATTACAAATACAAACACCATGAAATTAGAAGAAGAAAAAAACATGCTGAGAATGTTTAAGGTAGGAAACATTATTAGGTTTTTAAGTTTGTTCGTGCAGTCAAAATAAGTGTGTTAATTTAATGTTGGTGTTGCTGATATTTATGTTTGAGGTAAAGGATGTGAATGAGAAAATCTTTGTGTTGTAATCAGAACGATGATGATGTATGACACTTGAGAGGGGATGAGTGTATAGAATGAAGAGAACAGTTCCAAGAACAGTCTCCTGTAGAACACCACAACATAGATCAACTGGGCAGGAGTGTATTCAATTTGCAGACACAATTTGTGTCCTGTTGACCAAGTAGGACTTGAACCACAGTAGGGCTGTATCATGAATGTCAAATACATGCTGGAGACGGTGGTCTATTGTGTCAAATGCTGCAGACAAATCAAGGATGGTGAGGACTGTACTATTTCCGCTATCCAGATCAGAGAGAATGTCATTAACTACTTTTAGAAGAGAAGTTTCAGTACAGTGGCAAGGGATATATGCAGATTGTACATTGCTAAAAAGACTGTTTGAATTCAGATGAGATACAAGCTGAGTTAAAACAACCTTTTCTAAGATTTTGTATAAGAATGGGAGATTATAAACTGGAGGGTAGTTCTTTAAATCGTAATGGTCTAGTGTTGCTTTCTTTAGCAGAGGCTTTACAGTGGCAGTTTTGAAAAATGACGGGAATTCCCCTGATGTGAGAGAAGTATTAATAGCATCAATTAATGAAGGCAATACTGGATCTAAGCACTCAAGCAGCAGTGATGTTGGAGTTTGATCAAGTTCACATGACTTTGGTGCACTCTTCATCAGGATTGTACGTACGGAATCCATAGATACAGGTTCAAATGCTTTTAATGGTTGCCGCTCACAGTTTGTATCGCAACTGTATGGTGACGACGAGTCAATTGAAATTGTGGTGTCCAGCTTGTCTCTAACGGTTTGTACTTTGTCACGGAAGAAATTTGCAAACATGTCAAGAAGGTCGACTGGAGAGAAGGTAGTTGGAAGTTGACATTAACTTATTAGTAATCTCGAAGAGCTTTATGCAGCTGGAACTTTCCATGATCTTAGTAGTGTAGTGCGCTGATTTTGCTGGATGGACTATATTTGTGACATTCTTCTTAGCGGCTTGATATATCTGCTTATGAATAGTGAGTCTGGTGATAAGCCAAAGCCTTTCACTTTTCCGGCGGTCTCTTTTAGCAGTGAGAAGCTGGTCCCTAACACTGCTATACCATGGAGAACACTTTTGAATCGATACACTGCACTTGGTAGCTGCGGCATGTTTGTCGAGCAATGAACGCAGGCAGTTATCGAGTTGTTCTTCTGTAAGAGGTAAGCAAGTTGTTAGGTTTGCTTAGATGTCATGCATTAGTTTGGTTCTAATTATCATACAGAGCTTTCTCTTGATAGCAGATAAAGGTGGAGGGTTAGGGGACTGATACGTCAAGATGGCATATAATGCAGAGGTGATCTGATGCAAGTTCACGGGATACCAGGGAGGACCGTAGAATGTTGTCATCAAGTCTTTGAAGAATCCAGTCTAAAATGTGACCATGTTTATGGGTGGGTTGGTTAACTGACTGTTTGAGGTTGAAAACATTAATGGAATATAGAAGTTTCATTTGTTTGGGTTTCCGGGACTGTCAAAGTAAAAACTGAAATCTCCAAAAAATAATCAAGTTGCCACCTATCGAATGTCCATACTCCAGGAGATTCGGAAACTGCTCCAAAAAGAGAGATTCAGTCAGCTTGTTTCTTGTACTAGGAGGATAGCGGTATAGGCAGAAATAATGGACTGACCCTTGCTCCAGTGTGAGTGTGGTTCGGACTAGTTCAAACGATGTGTGGTCGAACTTGAATGCTGTGTTGTGGTTAACACGTTTGATAATGGAGTTCTTTGTGATGACAGCAATTCCACCTCTGTGAGAGTTACGGGAAACGACTTGATGGAGTAACCAGTGGGTGTTAGATCCGCACACTTGGGCTCATCGCCTGATGTTTTTAGCCATGTTTCTGTCAGGAAAAAGACGTCAATATTCTGGTCGTTGATAAAATTAACTATTTCTGTGCGCTTTTCAGTGGTAGTACTCATTGGGCATTGAATAATGCAATACGCAGAGGTGTCTCTTGGATAGTTGACACGAAGGTTGACGAATTAATAGGCATTTGAATTAAGTTATCTAAATCAACGGTCAAATTTTTAAATTGTCGAGCCGGAATGGTCATAAGGAAGATAACTGGAATTCTTCTTCCTGTTCTACTCCTGCCAGCTTTGAAATAATTTATCTTTCTTCACTTCTGTTTACATAATAATAGTAATGAAGCAGCAGGATGGGAAGGAGGGGGTGGTGGTGGTGGTGGCAGATAGAACAAAAATGTCTTCCGATTCTTTTAGGGAGCCCCTAATCAGAGCCCGTTTTGCAAAGTGGGAGCTGAAAAATGTTGTTTTAACCAAGTAGTGATGACTCATTAAACCCTATAAAGGCCTGGCCGAGGTTTGTATGAGGATACGCTATCGATTTTATTTTTTTTTGTTGGGGAGACCCATAAAAATGGCGGTCGAAATATTTTTCTGAACTGAAAAAAAGATAATAAAAGGATGTGCCCGCGGTTATGATGAATGACGTTTCATATCTGTTAAATCTTTAGCAATTGTTATATTTTCTAACTGTACCATTGCAATTGTTGAATTGGTAAGGGTGAAAGATGATTACTTATATGACAGTGAGAAACTATTAGTCTGTGTGGAGACAGACATTCGTGTTACTTATATGACATTGAGAAACTATTAGTCTGCGGAGACAGACATTCATGTTGCTTATATGACACTGAGAAACTATTAGTCTGTATGAAATCAGATATATAAGCTTAATAATCCTTGTGGAGGTATTCTCTGACGTTACGTGACATTGATGATCTCATTAGTCATGGTGGACATAATCCAAGGATGTATATGACATTGATGATCTCATTAGTCATGGTGGACATATTCCAAGGATGTATATGACATTGATGATCTCATTAGTCATGGTGGACATAATCCAAGGATGTATATGGCATTGATGATCTCATTAGTCATGGTGGACATATTCCAAGGATGTATATGACATTGATGATCTCATTAGTCATGGTGGACATATTCCAAGGATGTATATGACATTGATGATCTCATTAGTCATGGTGGACATAATCCAAGGATGTATATGACATTGATATCTCAGGGATACATTTGTCATTGGTAATCTTATTAGTCATGGCGGTGATACCCCATGGATGTATTTGCCATTGGTAACTTTAATAGCATGGCGGTGATATCCCAGGGATTTATATCACATTGGTAATCTTATTAGTCATGGATGTGATATCCCAGGGATGTATTTGACATTGGTAATCTTATTAGTCATGGTGGTGATATCCCAGGGATGTATTTGACATTGGCAATCTTATTAGTTATGGCGGTGATATCCCAGGGATGTATTTAATATTGGTAATATTATTAGTCATGGCGGTGATATCCCAGGAATGTATTTGACATTTGTAATCTTTTTAATCATGACGGTGATATCCCAGGGATTAATAAGTCATTAGTAACCTTATTAGTAATGGCGGTTTTACGTATATGTAATTTATGTTCTTGACTTTTATCCGGGATTCTCACTGGCCAATATAGCTTGTTTTACGCGGATTTAAGGCTTTATACGCGATTGTTTATAAATATGCGAAGTCGCTCGGGGCGGGTGGGTGGTGGGTCTTTTTGCAAAAGAAACAGTAATTATATAAAATGACATGACATATATATTATTGCGAAAACTATCAATGTCACTGGCTCTTCTTCGGGGAGACATAAAAGTGCGAGCGACGATGCATGAATGAATATTGCTTGACACATAATGCCGCGGTTCGTAATGGTGGCGGTCCAATTCAGTGTTCTTCTAATTAAAGTGATAACGTTTGCTTATCTGACATGACTACGACATGGTGGTTAAACCATGTTGTCATTTTCGCCGAGATAGTTGACATATATGTCGGGATGACCTTAATATAACTAGACGCAAAACGGTCAAAGGAAAGTAAAACGGAAGATTTACATGCAAGGCAAAATCCGCAGTTTAAATCGCACCGCACGAATATCACCGCAATATAATCTCGAAGCGATGTGAGATGCGCTGTCGGTAATCGATTCACTGGCATGTCATCGACTTTGTTATTTGAAAGGCAATGTTGCATCTTGTCAAACCACATGTGCTATAGATTTATTCCATTCCCGCGGTACATGATCGCAATTTACTCGTACTCACTACAACACAGAGACTCCCCAAAGAAGAGAGTCAAAGACACGTTGCAGCATAGATATATCAGTTTCATACGCTACAAAGGTGTCATGTAGAAACCGGTACGTATGGGATAAAATTGAATTTCCCACGTTATAATCTGGGAAGAAATTTGTAAAGTTCTGATAAATACTTTGGTAATATTTCTAGCGTGGCTGTTGCAGACATGCACTCACGTGATCATGTGTGTGTGGCTGAAGGTCAGCCGCATTCTGTCGCGAGTAAATGTCACAAGGACTGTCTTTGTAATCACGCTTATTATTACAAAAATGAACATGTAGTCTATCGTTGAGAAGAAGCTCTAAACAGTTTTTTTTTTTTAAAGTATGCCTCTATGATCAGACCTTGTTCAGGACGAAGAAATGTACACAAGGATTTCAGAAAATCTAATTGATTATTGTTTCGAAAACAATCACTAGATCATATCAGCAAGAATCATTTAAACTTTATCAAGCAAAAATTCTCAACATTGCTAGTTTCATTGTATCATCCACTGAATAGTCGCCAATGAAATATACCCGTAAACACTCAGGACAATGTTTATGCGCATCCTTGTGTTAAACCACAACGTATACGCCAGCGTAGATGAGGTCAAATTAGCGCTAGAATCTGGCAATTTGCCTCTCGGCAACTCAATAACGGTACACTGCGCAATAAGATTAGCAGTCCAAAATATCTCTTGATATCAATCGTAAGCCTGATAAGATACTTACAAGGTGTGTGGACTCTGAAACTTACAACCTGAGATTTTTAGCGCACCGATCAGATCTTAACAATGACCGGTAATTTTCATGCTCGAATCCGTTGTCGCACATCTTTAGGTCATACAGAGGAGTGAGAAAAGTTATTTTAGGAGCTAAACAATAGGTGGTACTGACAGGGCGCGACAATGGTGATGGAACATGACAATCAGAATGTTGAGGTGCTCCTTATTGCTCCCCCTATAATCAGCACGTTTACGTATAACGGCATAAAAACAATCACAGGCTTCAACTGGCATCCGGAGAGCGAGTTCTCGCACAGTGCGTCGGCCAGTGAGAAATACGTTACTATGGGCTTGATAGAGCTAGCGTGGCGATATAACATAAAGACAACGTAAGTAGGACTTTTATGTTCAATGAATAACCGTCAACGATCCAATAGGGGTTGGGTGAAATAGAAATACCCGAATTATTATATCAGATAAGAGTTGGCACCGCCACGTGAATTTCTCAAGTATCTTTAACGTAATGGTACAGCGTCATCACTGTTTTATTCAACGTTACCGATATAGACGCTCGCTGATGAAACCAGATGTGGATTAGAAGCCATAGGAGTGTTGAACGCAATCAGTAAATAGCATGAGCCACAAGTGCCATGATAGAGTATGCATTTGGTCGGACTATATACACGAATTAACAAGATGCCTGAAATTTTATTAGAAATGGTGATTAACTCATGGTAGTATAGACACGATAAAATCAACGACGTAGACATGCAGTTGCGTGACGAGATAAATAAAATTGCTAATTTGCTCGCTAGATATAAACTATTAAACATTATTGTGGATGCGGCATGCAGAATCGCGGTGTCGATAATGTTTGTCGTGACAGATATTCCAATCGCAGCAACAGTGATCTCAATAATTACTAGCACGATTTTCACGGACGGCGTAACAGGTAAAATATTATCAACGCGTTGATATAAACAGGTACAAAAGGACACAAAAAATCATGACCAAAGCGGAAAGCAGTCTATCAAGGATCATCAGCTGTATTCGAGCGCGTTGGACAACAGCACAATCAAGGCCAATAAATGAAAAAAAAATTGCATGCCCGAGATGGAACATTTAAACAAGTTGAATAACTTGATTAGACTAAAATTGTTAAGAACAATTACGTTGTTGGAGTTACTCAACCTATGTGGAATGTTTACATGCTATTTTGATTTGACATCTTGTCAACATGTGCGACTGTAACTTATTGACAAGCCTGTATTCGGCCGATATATGCATAACATCTTTCTTAAAGGCGCAGTTAGTTTTGTTTGAATTGTTTCTTTGCTGAATTGACATTTAATTCTGGATGAAGTTGATGACCACTAATTTGTAGACCTTTATTTCATGCAGTATCAATTAAATATTGTCCGCGTCCATCTTTATATATTTTATTGATATTGAAAAATATTTAATATTTATTATGTTCAATAGCAAAGTTGGGAAACAGCAAATATTCTCACACAAAAGGAAACAGTTTATCTCAGGTTGTGCCGTTGACAATATATCTTTGAGATTATGCATGCTGCTGCCTTAAGCTCTGATACATATTTTCTTATGGTTAACATACGCGTTGTGCCCGGTGGTAATTACAGCGGTGTAAATTCACAACGCCAGATGACTCAACAGAGTGCCATAAGACATTCTAGAAGGTTCAGAGGTTGTTTCAGAGCTGACAACGTCTCAAAATATTATTCCTGCCTCATAGGAAATGAACACTGGCGGGCATCATCATATGTGACTTTCATATCGTGTGCAACCAGTCTACAAGCTCTACCATATCCTCGGTTACTAAAGAGGAGCAATTTTACCACGAATGTGATTAAAACCTGAAATGTCTAGATCAACATTATAGTGTAGCACTCTAACCAGATAAAAATGAACTCATAAAAAGTTAAGCATGATAATTACTAGTCGTTTTGTCTCAGTGGATCTGAATATAATTTTTTTAGATACATAGCTTTATTTTAACCGCTGTTGTTTATTTGCCGCATTGGTATCTATTATTTTTCTTTAATCATGCTAATCAACTAAGCACGGTTTTCATAAATACGATTCATCACACGATGTATGCGGTCTCGTAATGAATCCGTTGAACACGTTAAATTTCACGAATATATTCTTTACGATCGTTGCCAGTAGCTTCTCGTGGGTCGGTGGTTCTTCCCGGGGTTTTCCTGGGTTCTTCCTCCACCATAAATACTGGCCGCCATGCATAGCCTATCGTGTGCTGAAAAATAGCGTTAAACCCCACAACAACAACAACAACAACATTACAATCGTTTATGTCAGATGTTCTTTGTGCTTGGAACCTGCGATACATTTTGGTATCTAGATCACGAGCTGTTTGATTTGACCGTTAAGGTATTTTTTCTGAGCTTCTTCCACCTTCATCATAAAATAATTGCAATGCTATATCATTTAATATTTTAATTCATATTTCTTCTGCAAAAAAGACCCTCTCGCGCCTGCGTATATTCATGCAAACACGGGTAAAACCAATGCTTCTGAAGACAATGTTTTTCGATTTCCCACATCTCAACAACTAACAAAGCTGAGTAAACATCTGAGTCGCCATAAACACTTTAAAAGTCAAATAGGACTTTAGGGTTTGTTGGACAATTACCTTAGTAGTAGTAGTAGTAGTTGTAATAATAATAATAATAATAATAATAATAATAATAGTTTTAAGGAAGACTTGTTTTTCATCATTGGGAAGACCTATTGACAATATTTTATCAAGCGTTAGTATAACACATAATATTATCCAAACATTTTTTTCCCTTCAAATTATAAATATTATAAAAAGAGGAGTGGATTGAACAAAACGTTAAATCATTTCAAGCCTTCATATATCACCATATCCGAACTGCATTTAAATTGCCATAATTGGATATTTATGTTTTTATAATAATAAAAATAGGCCCTGCTTTGCGTTTGTTTGATGCTAGAGTTTGTTAAAACTGGAATCTGTAGTATTTTTCAAAGAAAGTATATTGATTAGAAGGTTTTCTTGTGTTTTTCTTTTTTAATTCGATGATATCCATGCAATACGATAAAACCAAGCAATAGCTTTTTGATTGTAATCACTGGAGTCATCTAGTATAAAATACTTTAATGAGACAATAAGGAAACTTGTCACTGATGTTCGCAACCTGCCCGTTATTTGAATGTATTCCATGTGCAGACATTGTATCCACAAAGTCTCCTGTTATCGATGGGGAAGCAAGAACACTTATTCTATATACAAAGTTATTATCAGTATCCGGGTTGACGGCCCGTATATTTCATCTGTGTATACTAATTTTGTCATTTTGCGCAAGACGCAGGTCAAAATGGGCTGGATAACGGTTATTTACACGAGTTTTTCTTTTCTGTGTTTGGCTATTCGTATCGAAGCCGGTAAGAAAACAGACTATATATTTTAAGCTTGGCATGACTTAATAACTTACCCTACATGTTTGTGACACCAGAACCAAATTTGGAAGGATAGTATTTACCACAGGGTCTTGCATGCAAACCTTTCCCTGATATATATTTTAATTGATTATCTCTAAAACATGACTAGTGTTTTTATTCAACCAAAGTAAACTAATTATATAAACAAAAGTGGCATACGATGATTTCTCATCCTAAGTGACTTTTGCATTTTCATACCATGTGCTTGATAGTTTTGTCTACTACTAAGTCAAATTTAGATGAATGAATGAATGAAGGAAGGAAGGAAGGAAGGAATGAAGGAAGGAAGGAGTCCGTCTTTCCATCCATGTATTCTTCTTTTCACCCACACATTCATATTTACATCGGCCTATCTCATTTTAATTTTATTCACGTTGTTTTCGATTTTCATACTAACAACGCCCTTTGCGGGGGAAAACATTCGTTTTGGTCAACAATATATTATTTGGTATTTTTATTCAGTTTTCAACCTCGTGTAGTTCAAAATTTCACTATTTTTGTCGCGTATATATGAAAATAATAATAATAATAATAATAATAATAATAATAATAATGATAATAATAATAAAAAGGAATAATACAAATATTTATATACTGTTGAACATCAATCATAAGAGTACGAATCTGACGTATAAGTTTTTAATATCAATGTAAATTCTTCCAAACGCTTGCTTACCTGTTGGGGGATGGAGACTGGCTTATTCCCTTATTTTAGAGTAAAAATGGTGACAGCAATGTTGGCACTGTGATTGTTATTAAAAGTGAAGCTTCAGAACTGATGATACTATTAAGGTAATTTTGTTGATAATGAAACTAATGCGTTAACTGTCAGACTTATTGATGGGTATATCATGTTATAATATCCAAACACATTTATTGTGTTTACTTTGAACAACGTAAGGAGCAATTTTGTATTTTCTTGCATATTTTCTGACCAAACTGTGTGCGTGTCATTTTGAGAATACTATAAATTACCCTTTGAATTTCATTTCTGGTTAGCATGTTTAAAGACTTTGTTCTATGATATGATTAAGCTCCAGTACTTCTTTCCAATGCTTTCGTTACGAATATAATTAAATCTAACGAATTTTACAGAATCAAACTCTACGAGACGTACTTATGATATTCAACAAGGATAGTTCGACATGGTTGAAAACATGTACAAATCCTAATATTTACCCCAATCAAACTATTACTTAATTAGAGATTTATTAAATAAATACAGATCCATGAAACGCCATTAAACTAAATTAAATTACAGATCTATTAAACTCAATGACAGATCTATTAAACTCAATGACAGATCTATTAAACTCAGTTACAGATCAATTAAGCTCAGTTACATATCCATTAAACTCAATTACAGATCCACTAAACTCAATTACAGATCTTTTAAACTCAGTTACAGGTTCATTAAACTCAATTACAGATCCATGTAGGAGTTTTAGAACTTTCTCTTGATGAGTGTACTACTTCTATTTATGTTTCGTCTGTTCATTTTATTAATTTTCCGTCCAAAGACGGCTGGCTCAATGAATAGTGTCTTCAAGTTATTGTAATGCTCTCTATCAGATAGATAATCAGGAATTGTCTTCTAGTACGTTTTATTCAATGCATATTAGTATCAACCTTACCCTTTTGTCATTGTATATCAGTCCTCTTGTTACAGTGCCTCAACACTCACGAGTCATTGTTTCCTGAATATTTTCTCTGACCTTTACTGCGACAGAATATTGGCTTGATTTGACCAAATTAACATATTCTTTACATTCATGATATTGTGGCTTGAACCGCTCTATCAGGCTAATGGAGATTTCTTCAGTGTATTCTGATGTTGCTAATGGTTTTTTGTTGTTGATGTTTTTTCTTTGCCAATTATTCTATTTTATGCACGTTGTCAGACACGTTCAAAAGAAAATAACTAGACAAGATATAAATGGTATTTTATTTGATAATATTTAAATATAAAACATTGTACCATACGTACAGTCATCTGCTTGGAATTGTCTGAGTAATAATTTCCAATAATTACGTCGTTGATGTTAATGGAAGTTGTTCTTGCATCCATATTTCTGCTACAATACCAACATGCTTTGTTGGCCCTTTTAAGTCGGGGTAATACACCATCAAAATTGATATACTATCTGTCCATTTTTGTTGTTTGTTTTATGTTATTCTTTGGTGGTAGTTTAATTTATTGAGTGACCAAATGTACTCTTCTATTTCATTTTGAAATGAAAATATTCCAAGGATCATCATATCCTTTCCATCGGACTACCATATATATCGCATCGTTTGTCCTTTTCATCTTAAAAGTCTTGTCCACTTTATTTACATCATTTTGCATGTTATAGAGTGCAGCCTTTCGATAAAAATAATCAATTACAATTCTATCCTTTGAAGTATTTCAATTTCTATAAAATCAGGTTCACCTATTATCAGCCGTCTAATGTTAAAAAATGTCATCTGTAAAATTATGTAATCACTCGTTATGTTTATATTTTGAAATCCTACGCTTCTTTCTCGTATTCGGCTGAGTCGTTCGATGGGTATCAGTTGTCAAGTAACCAAACGAGTTTAACCATGCCTTAAATCCGTTGTTCGGGTTACAATGTTCAGTTGAAGTCACATACACACACATATACACACACAGACACACGCGCGCGCCTACATACACACACTAATACACACGCACAAACTTTAAAAAGTTAAAACTTTTGTACGAGTACGAGGAAAGTATTCGATGTTCTTTGTTTCCAATAACTCCATCATTCAATTTTATGAATTATTTTGTTCACCGAGTCATATCTTTTGTAGATTTCCATCTTTAAAGAGCCTCTGAATGCCCAGTATATATCACCCCGTCTTTTAGACTTCACGTTCTTAGCTCATGCTTATTGCTAGGAATTACCCACCACTGTGAAATTTAATTTATATCAGCTATTATCCTTTTAATATTATTTCATGTCCACAATGTCCGACATTGAGAATCGACGCCATTTATGAGAAACATTTTGTAAATGAAATCATAATATGTTCTATGTGTTTGTTTGTGTAATGTCTAGGTAGACTGTTTAGTCTTTTCTTTTTTGATCTTATTGTGTTTGATGTTATTCGTCATCTGACTAATATTCTTGTAAAGCAACTGGACTTTGTAGGTATTAGTACATATACGTAAAAAAATCTGATGCTTCGTAATAAAAGGAATATACTTAATTTGTTGTATTTCTTTTATAGTAAAGAGATGATGCAAATGTCTGAAAATTTTTTTATGTTAGCGTTTGGATGCTGTAAAAGGTTGCTTTAAGAATTGCTTTGTCAAACAACGCACAATTAATCTGATTATCAGTACTATGAAGAAAAAATACTCTGCCATGATTTTGAATAAAATTATCAATAAAACTTCCACTGATCACAGCATCGAAATCGATATGTTTTATTCTTCCCGGTGGGTTAAATAAATCAATAATTTAAAGTGCAAAAAGAGTATTAATTTCGCATTTCGCACATTTAATTTTTTATTCTTTATTTCCTGTCTTTATAGTGTATCTTCCTGACATTCGAACTTTTTCAAGATCTCTCTACAGCAAATCCATAAAGACAGAATTGCGAATTTACCGAAAGTATAGTTAAGAATTAATGCGGTCTCGTGAGCTTTATATTATGAATTGCTTATAATATTCAATTAAATGTTTCTTTTTCACGTCCATTTTTTAAAAATGTATTTAGTTTGCAATGACCTTTTATATTTTAACTGACCTTTAAGTTTCATCTTAGTTTTGCATGTAACTTCAGTTCCATTGTTTCGTATTATGCTCTTATGTTCACTATACGCTGGCTCATAGAGATGCCTAAGCAATAATGTTAGCGTAATATGACGGGAGTGGAACACACACTGTTAGAGTAAACTCCATTTAAAGTTCTTACATGTTTCGACTAAGGGTAAGGAAGTCGAACTTGCAGCCATTTGAGTCAGAAATGGGTTCAAAGATAAACACAACACTTATGTATTCAATGATATTAATTATACTAAAATGTATAAGTATCTTCTTTCACTCTCACACCAATAACAATTAAAATGAGCATAGCTATGAAAAAGTCAAATGTGATACATAGCAGTCAACACTACTGTCATCGGGTGATCATATACCCCTGTCTCAGATTTTAGCAGTCAAATACTACCGTGATTGATTTAATAGTCAAATAATACCGTGATTGATTTTGGTAGTCAAATACTACCGTGATTGATTTTAGTAGCCAAATACTACCGTGACAAAATGAGTGCTCATACAGAATTCTTGGACAAAGACATTTGTAATTTTTTCGGAAATTCAAACATAGGCAGATTGCTAGTGAAACAACAAAACAACTGTAGGCACAACAGCACAATAATAGTTACAGTATATGTCATCGCCTTCCATTTTGGAATATTTGTCGGGACTCGAACTCTAATTCATCAGAACATTTCCGTACTATAAGTACTAAAATTTAATTCTTGAATTATTCATGGCTTATTTATGGATCTGATTCTTAAATTCGAAAGTTCTTTTTTTATTTTGACATTGTTTTTATCCGGAGAAATAAATTATTTGTTAAAATTTTCAAAGCTTGTTGTTTCACTCTTTCTTTGTTACTGTTTATTAGAGCCTAAACACGTAACATTACAAATGATCTCGTTTTCACGACCGCCACCTAAATTAGTAAATACAGATGCGCTCTACAATACACACACAAGAACATCAATCGGTACATACTACAAGCACTCCCATACATATGAATCCCGACGATGCATGAACGACACGCAAATGTTATGTTGATAAAGCCCGAAACTTGACGAACAATAGCTGGAGATTATTCAAAGTTTTTACTAGAATGGAAATAGGAGTGAAAGAAGAAGAAAAAATCTTATTCACTTTGACTCAAAGCTGCATTTTTCATTTGTTGCATGTAAAAACAGTCCCTGGGTCAAATTGTTGGATATGTGATGAGATGGTTATGTGATGGAATGGATATGTAATGGGATGGATATGTGATGGGATGGTTATGTGATGGGATTGATATGTGATGGGATAGTTATGTGATGGGATTGATATGTGATGGGATAGTTATGTGATGGGATGGATATGTGATGGGATTGATATGTGATGGGATAGTTATGTGATGGGATGGATATCTGATGGGATGGATATGTAATGGGATGGATATGTGATGGGATGGTTATGTGATGGGATTGATATGTGATGGGATAGTTATGTGATGGGATTGATATGTGATGGGATGGTTATGTGATGGGATGGATATGTGATGGGATGGATATGAGATATGATGGTTATGTGATGGGATGGTCATGTGATGGGATCGTTATGTGGTGTGATGGATATGTGATGGGAGAGTTATGGATGCAGATATTCCAGATTTACAGATTTTCTTTTCGGAATGTTGACAGTTTTTAAAAAGACTGAGAGTATTCATCCTCCATTTTTTCAAACTTTACAGAACATTAATGAAATACACTAGCAAATATACAGTGCCTACAAGATAACAAATTTAACAAAACATTGCTGTATTGATGAATATAGTCCTAATCATATATAGAAATCTATCGAGATTCCTTATCTCCATTTGACCTAATTACCACACAGTTCGTGTGTAAATGCGGGTGTAATAATTTTTTCTGATTTTCATACTTTATTTAAGTCATATTATATAGCAAATGCACCTTATTGTATCTTTTCCTCTACTTTAATTAAATCATGCTATATAACATATGTACTTTATTGTATATTTTCCTCTACTTTTCTTAAATCATAACATATGGTACATATACTTTGTTGTATATTTTCCTCTACTTTAATTAAATCATACTATACAACACATGTACTTTGTTGTATCCAATCCTATACTTTAATTAAATCATACTATATAGCACATGTACTTTGTTGTATCTTTTCCTCTAAATAAATCATACTATATAGCTCATGAACCTTATTGTATATTTTCCTCTACTTTAATGAAATCATACTATATGGCACATGTACTTGGTTCTATCTATTCCTCTACTTTAATTAAATCATACTGTATAACAAATGTACTTTATTGTATCTTTTCCTCTACTTTAATTAAATCATACTATATAGCACATGTACATTGTTGTATCTATTCCTATACTTTAATTGAATTATACTATGTATCACATGAATCTTATTGTATCTTTTCCTCTACTTTAATTAAATCATAATATATAGCACATGTACTTTATTGTATCGTTTCCTCTACTTTAATTGAATCACACTATATAGCAATGTACTTTATTGTATCTTTTCCTTTCTAATCGTTTGCGCATATCCTCCTTACTTACAATATTAATGCATTGTCATATTCATTGCCATGATCCTCAGTTGCTTTTTCATACCTTCCTGTATATTTGTCTTGTTCTGGCGCTTGCAAAATGCTGTATTATTTTATCGTCGTTACAATACTCTCATTTAAAAGTCTTTTGTCATTAGTTCCTTCTTATATGTAATAAATACGACATGAAATATGCACGATCATTTAAATTAATGTGTGCTAAGCTGATATTATTGATTCATATTTCACGTTTTGTATCACTTCTGTTTTCTTCTGTCTGTAGCAGGTGTCACATTTTAAAGGTTGGATGTATGTACTAGTCTAACTTTACGATACTTACAATTGTAAGTATAGGGACATCAAAATCTTAACGGTCACTTTCTACTGACACCTATTTTCCAGTGTATGATCGTTATAAAGTGGGCCCTGTTAGGTGGGTCTGTTGGTAAGTCCGTGGTTGTTGTATATTATTATGAGTTGTAACAAGACTTTATCAGAAGAAAACATGTAAGTGACTTTCCGGGGAGGCGTCAAACTAGAAGCAGCATACATCGACCCGACTTATGGAATTCAATAAACGAGTCTTGCAAGGATTTTTAGTCATGTCCTGTTTTCGGTGCAGGTGTTTGCTCTAATTTAAAATAGATAATGAATACAGGCTAAATACATGACTTTGATACCAAAATATTTATAATGTTTTCGTCTCTTAATTTTCTGATATTCACATAATTTTTTTATCGTAATTTTTTACGAGTCCCAGAAACTTTTTAAGTATAGTTTGAAGCTGTCTTAAATCAAAATGATCTTCTATCGCAACAGTATATTTCTTGGATTGGTGTCATGGCGAATTTCAATTCTGAGGAAAGATTATTTCTCTTGGACTGAAAACTGAGTATTTGAAACACGAGTCTGACAGGCGCGTCTTTTAGAGTTAACTTAAATTGTATGCCCAGCACACGTCCCATATTATATTTTATGTGCATAGCAACGTGAGTTTACACTGTACAAAGCTGATGAAGAATAGCCAGAAAGTCCGACTTTTTTATCTACTATAGACCTTGCACGTATGATTTATGTCGTTGCTGTAGATAATCCGCTTTCTCAATATTTTTCTGGGTGGGTGGGTGGTGGTTTTTAGCTATATTAAAAAAAAAACTACTTTCATAGCAATTGTTTAAATTTGTTCCTTCTCTTCACAAATTGTTTTTACCAAATTAGACTGTACACCAACCCCCAACCCCCACAATATTATTATTTGGTTGCATCTCTATTTGTACTCTAGTTTATGGATTAGTATGTATATTCCCTTACGTTTATATTCAGCCCATTAGGCATAGTACACATTCCAATGAAATTTAAGAGAATGGACAGAAAATAATCCTCCTTGAACTGAACACGCGCTTTTATATTGTATCCATAAGCTAGAATTAAAACTAGTTAAATTGTAAACGTGTTTTGTTATTATTACAAGACTGAGAAAAGAAAGAAACGAAACTTTAATTGTTTTTAAACAAAATTTAATTAGATTAGAATCAAAAGAAAAATATACAAACGGTCGATTTTTTCTGTTCTATAAAGTTTTGGGGTTATCAATATAGTGGTCCGTGCAAATCTCATTATTCAATGAAATATTAAAAAATAAACGTTATGTCGGTCAGATCTGGAATAAATGAAATCAAATGTTTCTGGAAACCCAGTGTGTCACGTGCATCCGTGCAATGGTATATTCCTGAATCTAGGTTGGAAAAACTTGAACATAACACTATACCACACAATTTTGACTTTGAGGACGCAGCTCGTCGCTGACGGAATGCTCATGCAGTTCAGACAAAAAGGAAAGAATGTAAAGAGGCATTGTACCCTTTGCAAGTTTTCAGTTTTAGCGTGGCACATTTGCCTGTGGTGTGAAATGTTTCTGAAGTGTGCTCCAACTTTTTTGTAAGCATTATCCCTATCTTCTTCAGTAAGTGTAAAGAATACGTCTTGCACATCCATTCCAGCGGTTTGTTACAACTGTGCTCTTTTCTGATCTGAACTATATCTGTGATAATTTTCCCAGTCACATACACCTCAAATGCGCGTGTCCATCTTTTCCACCTTGCTGCGATGCTAGCAATTTCAGAACAATCAAACTGAGGTACTGACATAATGTCATGCATTGTCGTTGCCGTCATTTTGAACTACGATATTTTTATATTCCATCTTCGTCGCCAAATATAGGATACGATAATAACATATTGGATCAATATCTTCGGATTTAACCAAAACCACATTCACAATTTAAGGTCCACCATTACCGCATTTATTTTCCAATTTCCAATTAGCACAACAACGGAAGGAGTGACAATTAATATGGCAATAGGGATAAGTCCTTGTCTCAATATGTATCAATGCGTTCCTAACTAATGCAAATGCATTCCTAACTATTCATAATTTCTAGTAATCATCTTAAAAGATTTTAACACCTCCCGCTTCTAATGTAAGATAATTCACTCATTCACAATCTTCGCCATTGTTAGTGTTTCATTGCGTCTCAGGCAAGCAATTAAAGGTAAAGTTTGGTCCAGTTTTCAGAAGTAAAGTTTGCTATAAAATGCCATCAATAGTATCTTATTAAACACGTCTAGCTAGTCATTTTGGTTGAGTAAACGTAAAACAATTAAAAAAAAAAACGATTGTAAAAATCGACTGTCAATCCTTAGAGAAAAACGCCGCTGCCTTTCAGGAAAGAATATCAATTGCCACAACTTATCTCGGCCGGTGGTAGTGTCTCCTAACGTCAACTTAAATTCAAGGCATCAGATGTAAGTTAAAAATACCAGTTTTACAGTCTTTCTGATCTGGGCAATCGTTTTGTCATGTTTTAAACCTTTGCTTCTAAATATATTTATCGGCAATAACTTTGTTCATTTAGTTAACTCGTGTCTCGTTCATTTTGTTGGATAATAGCCTTTGATGCGTGTTTGTGTATGTACATATAAGGTACTGTTAGGTTTATACTTCTGGAATTAGCATTGATAAAGAATATGTTTGTTCTATAAAGGACGATACACTATTTTACAGTTTGACTTTCACATATATTGTTGAACGTTTGTGGGACTTTTTCAATGAAGATATCAGTTTCTGTCTCCACACGTTTACTTTTCTGCTTTAAATATACATCTTAAACAGATCTGGTGGACTTGTTTCTAGGCTGGATTAATTTCGAAAGCAAAATATTGTAGAAATTTGAAAGCTCTTTTCAAGGTTGAATTGATTTTTATGTTGGCTTCTTAGCGAAAGGTGAGGGTATTACAAAAGGCATCTTGTAACATGCCTATGTCGATGTAAAATACAATAAACTAAAACGAGAATCTCAGAATATGGCAGGTCACAATAAAATGTTACAATTCTTGTATAAGTATTTATTAGATAATTGTTATAAGTAGTTGTTTGTACGATACGGCTAAACACAGACACTAATTTCAAAACATATCCTGGATGAGACACGGATCTTGCAATGTACGAACGTCTAATTCGCTCTGTGCGGACCTTACGACACCTTACTTAAGAAGCAAACAATCTGAATTTGAAGAGGTCAGGGAAGTAGGTTTCGAAAATAAACGTACCCTACTAATGTTGATAATCTGAAAGACAGATGCATAACAGCATATAATGGGAAAATCTCCAAGACAGATACAAAACAGGATATAAAGCATTATTTCTCAAGTCAGAAATATTTTATTTCCATAAATGTAACAATGGAATTAGACTACAAGTTCTCACAACTTAGAAAAAAGCCATTCCTCCTGAGAAGGTTGTACATTATACCTTAATAAGCTTAAACGTTTTCACACAGCTAAACGCGTATTATTCCTTTATCATCTAGAGTATACTTTTTAATATTCTTTTCTTTACATTTACTTTTAGTATTGAAGATTTTGAGATTAAAAAATAGTAAATGTACTACTGACAGTTGGTACATTCAGACAAAATGATAGTGAAAGTATGTCAGACGCTGTAAAATTTATTATCAGTGTTCTATATGGGAAAATAAATCATTTAAGTGTAATATTTATTTTGTTTGATATTTCCATAATCGCCATCGCATTTCCAATCATAACACGTGATCAACTGAAACAAAGATCGCTCTATATAGTGTATTTTTCTGTGAATAATCGTTCCCATTCATTACTGTCAGATGGCATTTAAAGCTTAAACAATGAGTGTATCCTATTGCACTATATTTAAAATTAGAGTAGATAGGTTGGAGATTTTCAACATCAAATTTTTTATAATGATTCATATATATAATGTACCAAGTACTAAGCACTTCAAGTACTGGACTAAACCAGCTCAGTTAGATGCACTAATAAATTTCGGGAATCTTAAGGGTTTTTTATTTTAAAAAAAATTGACATGCATATTATAATGAATTGTATATGTAATGTACGTAGCACTTCAAGTACTGAGTTAAAACAGCCGAGTTAGATGCACAAATCAATTTCGAGAAATTGAATTTTTGAATTTTTTTACCAGTAGTGGGGGTGAGGGAAGTGCTATTGTCGGCAACGAAAAGTAGGGACGGTCTGCCGACCGGAAACAAGCATATTGTTTTGCCTAACTAAAATGTTTGTTATTTATATGGTTATTTATATTTAATTGGTATTAATATTTTATAATATTATGTTTAATTGGTATTTATATGGATTAATATTATGTTTAATTGGTAAGCATTTGGTTTAGTGGATCAGTCATTTGCAACAGTAAATATTCTTTTGCAGCACGTGTTTTTCATTTGCAAAAACCTTTTATGCATTTGAGATCAGTTTCATTCTTTTGGTATAAGTTATCGTAAACTTCAACTGAAATACCATATTTCGCTGCATTGATAAAATGGAACTGTGCAATATAAGAACCACCTGGCGTAATTGTTACAAAATGTTCCAATGCCACGTGTTTAGGCTCGAATAAACAGTAACACAAGAAAGAGTGAAAACAACAATCTTTGAAAAATAATAATTTATTTCGTGTGTGTGTGTGTGTGTGATTGGGATTTTTAACGTAGCTTTAACAATTTCCCAGTCATATCGCCACGATGTCTGCACTGTGTCAGTTTATAATGATGTCTAGCACTGGGACATCATGTCACAGACATGTAGCATGATGTCCCACCCAGTCACATTATCCTGTCACCAGGCCAACCAATCCTAACGAGGCAGCTGTGAGCAACATTTTGTAAGTCTTTGGTATGACTTGATCAGGGATCGAACAAGCGACCTCCCGCATCCGAGGCGGACACTCTAATTACTAGACCACCCGAGCTGTCAATATAATAATAATCAATTAGCCCGCAAAACTTATGTAGAAATGAAAAAATATGAACTTGCGGTTTTATAGAATCAAATCCAAAAGTAATCGAGGAATAATCCACGAATACAATTTTTGAAGTCCTAATGACAAAATGTTCTACTGATTTCAAATTCGAATCCCGACGAAGAATCCAAGATGGAAGATCATGACGTATGGTGAAATATGTAACGTTTAATTCTACAGTTCCTTGCAGAAACAAGAATTATCACTCCGGTTTCTGATAGCTGAATAAATTTTTATAAAACCTGTCCTTGTTCAACAATTTTACATGAGCACACGTACTTTCCATACAAATAACAGGATTTTTTCTTTTGAATCCAAGTTATTTGAAATAACTCCAAACCAAGTAATTTGAAACAAATCTAAACAGCACAACATACAACTTCCAGTCTAACAGCCCAGCTTCTACTACGAATAACTCTCCAAAACAGAGGTTATATCGACTCCTAAACCTAAACATGGGGTCACGTGATCATTTTCTGGAAGCTCATATAATTATGTACTCCCCCGAATTTGCATGTGCTGTAAAATGTAACATTGCCGTTGCCTATATAGGAAAATTAACAAGCCCGTAATTTGAAACTAGCTACGAGAAATGTCGACTGGTATATGGAAATACTCGATATTAATTGCGTAAATATATGTCTGCAATAATTGCAATGTGTTACAAACACGTGAACTCAGACCCCAAATCACCAACATAATAATTCATGTTTAGGTATTGATTTATTGAACAAGGTTGGAACGACATACGGCCTACTCTTTTAATTTACACTCGTGTAAATACTAATTGGAAATAATGTATGTCAAATACATTTCTGTTTGCAATGATAGCCACGTCTATTGACAATTCATGCATTTTTAAACATGAAACCACGCAACAAAGCTCTTTCTGGAAGCTCGAAGACCTCCAAACCAGTTGGCAAGCGGGAGTTGGCCCCAGGAACATTATATTCTTTGCTTTTATGGTAATATTACAAATGACTAAGATAAAGTAAGGTGTAAAAATTGTGCAATTTTAAATTTATAAAGTTACGTTTGAAACAAAAATCTTGAAAAAAATTGTCTTTGGTCACTCTATTGGAAATATGAAGCGTAATCCACTAAAAGAATTTGAAATCATTCCGGCATGTCTAATTTCACAATGCTACATTTCAGAAATAATTCTTTCCAATGGAACACATATCATGAGAAAAAGGAACGATACTGAGGAATATACAGTCATTAGAAAGGTAAGCCATGTTAT
Source organism: Sinohyriopsis cumingii (assembly GCA_028554795.2). NCBI lineage: Eukaryota > Metazoa > Mollusca > Bivalvia > Unionida > Unionidae > Sinohyriopsis > Sinohyriopsis cumingii. The sequence continues at coordinate 116,454,372 of CM068835.1, read as the reverse complement.
GAATCCAGATTATGATCAATTTCTATAAGCGTGTTACTGGGTATGATATGCGTAATCGGAATAGGAATCAAGTCAGAGATCTCTTAACGTATAGATTGACACTGTTGAGGACATTTAATACTATGCAATTGAAAACAAATTTGATAAAAATTAAATGAAAACCGAAATTACAGATGCAGTATTTTGTATAATTAGATAATAAATTTACCCATGCCCATGAATCGGGTTTAAATTCTCCTTTTTTGGATAGTTAACACCTTTTAGATTTGTAAAGTTTATAGCATACATTTTGAATTAACATCTGTTTTGTTGTGAAGAGGAATAAACACAAACACACACACACACACGTATGTATGTATGTATGTTATATATATATATATATATATATATATATATATATATATATATATATATATATATATATATATATATATATATATAATGAATGTATTAGTTTGTAGTGACGTTTGAATGAACGTTTCCTTATAACTGTAATGTTTTCCGCGTTGAAGTCAGTTGAATTTGTCCCTTATTTGACTATCTGTGTGCAGATGATGTTTGTTGATGTCATGCTAGTTTCCATAGACAAAAAGACAAATGACGTAAATACGTACGTCCTCTAGAAACTGAACATTTCCTAATTTCTTCGTTGAGACAATATTTCTACGTTGGATCGTCATTTGATGAGGGATTCCACTTTGTAAGGTCCATTAAACCAACTATCTCATACATACTTTTGTATTGTGAATCTCCACGAATCTACCGGTATTACTTAGATGTTTTTATCTCCAATTAACGCATGACTCCACGTACTATTTCAATTGGACCTACAACTTTGTTTTAACTACATACCTGGAATATACAGCGCGTCTGAACAATAGCAACGACTCCACTTAAAGTCAATTGTAGTAATGTAAAAGTGTTAATTCAAACTCAATCGCACTTAGTACATTTAAATATAATATACTTAACATGAATTTACTTACATTAAATTAAATTTAAATACGTAATCCTTAGTGTAATTGAGTATCTGATAATTCCACTTTGCACAATCATGAAATGATATATTCTATTATGTATCTCCACTAGATCAGTTATTCCACTTTCAATTCGAACCCAGACTGGATACCTTGTTTGGCAGTGGATTGGAGGGAAGAACAACTATTCTGGTATGAAGAGACAAACTTCAGCAAAGCCATACATACCTCGAATCTCGATGGTACTCTGCAGAGAATCATCATTACTAAGGGTAATTACTACTGCTAGTACTACCACTATTACTTCTACTACTACTTCTAATAATAATAATAATGAGGACTTTGTATAGCGCCTAATCTTTAGAAGCTCTAAGCGCTTTAAAACATTAGACAACACCTATAACATAAAAAGACATATATAATGATATGATTACAAACACAAACGCCATCAAATTAGAAAACATTAAAAAACATGCTAAGAATATTTAAGGTAGGAAACATTATTAGGTTTTAAAGTTTGTTCTTGCAGTCGAAATAAGTGAGTTTTGAGAGCACTCTTGAATGTGATCACTTTGTCTATTTGTCTAAGTTCAGTGGGCAATTCATGCCTGTTGTTGAACCCTGGTATGTAAAAGAACGCTGTCCATAGGACTTTGTTTTCATAGTAGGAATAATGAGTTTACTATTGTCATAAGAGGAGCGTAAGTATCTTGCTGGTGTATACACATGGGTGAGGTCGGATAGGTATGTTGGACTAGAGTCCGTTAGTGAAGCGTAGCATAGAGAACAAATTTTGTGTTTGATTCTGGATCGAATGGATAGCCAGTGTAGGGTACAGAGCAGGGTGAGGTGTGCTCTGATCGTGGTACTCTAAATTTGATTCTAGCGGCCGTGTTTTCAACTTTTTGAAGATTTTGGAGTAGATATTGAGATGAACAAGACATAATTGAGTTACAATAGTCCAGTCTTGAAAGTACTAATGAACACACAAGTGTTTTAGTGGCATCAGCTGAAAGATATTTGCTAATGGAGCTGATGCGTCTCAGCTCAAGATATGCAGCCTTGCATATGTTCATGACATGTTGGTACAATGTGAGATTTCTGTCCAGAGTAACACCTAGGTTTCGTACTGATTGTGTTAATTTAATGTTGGTGTTGCTGATATTTACTGTTTGAGGGAAAGGACTTGAATGAGAAAGTCTTTGTGTTGTAATCAGAATGGCATCAGTTTTATCATCATTCATCTGCAGCTTGTTACATGTCATCCATGATTTCACATCAGAAATGCACCTGTCTACCTCTTGGATGGCAGAATCAACTTCAGTTGGGTGGCTTGATTTGTATATTTGGGTGTCATTAGCGTACAATTAGTGAGACACTGGATGATGATGTATGACACTTGAGAGAGGCTTATTTGTATAGAATGAAGAGAACATGTCACAGAACAGACCCCTGTAGAACACCACAACATAGATGAACTGGGCTGGAGTGTATTTCATTTGCAGACACAATTTGTGTCCTGTTGACCAAGTAGGACTTGAACGACAGCAAGGCTGTATCATGAAAGTCAAATACGTGCTGGAGACGGTGAAGTAATATATCATGGTCTATTGTGTCAAATGCTGCAGACAAATGAAGGAGGGTGAGGACTGTAATCTTTCCGCTATCCAAAGCAGAGAGACTGTCATTAACTACTCTTACAAGAGTAGTTTCAGTACTGTGACAAGAGTGATATGCATATTGTACATTGCTTAAAAGACTGTTTGAATTCAGATGAGATATAAGCTGAGACAGAACAACCTTTTCTAAGATTTTTTTATATGAATGGGAAATTAGAAACTGGGCGGTAGTTCTTTAAATCGTTATGGTCTAGTGTTGGTTTCTTCAGCAGAGGCTTTACAGTGGCAGTTTCGAAAAATGATGGGAATTCCCCGGATGAGAGAGAGTTATTGATAACGTCAGTTAGTTAAGGCAATACTGGATCTAAGCACTCAAACATCAGTGATGTTGGTATTCGATCGAGTTCATATCACTTTGGTGCATTCTTCATCGGGATTGTACGTACGAAATCCATAGATACAGGTTCAAATGCTGCTAATGGTTGCAGCTCAAATTCTGTATCCCAACTGTGTGGTGACGAGTCAATTGAAATTGTGGTGTCAAGTTTATCTCTAATGATTTGTACTTTGTCACGGAAGAAATTAGCAAACATGTCCGGAAGGTCGACTGGAGAGAAGGTATTTGGAAGTGGTGTTGATTTGTTCCTTTACATTAGCCTGTTAGTAATCTCGAAGAGCTCTTTGCAGCTGTAACTTTCCATGATCTTAGTAGTGTAGTGCGCTGATTTTGCTGGATGGACTATATTTGTGACATTATTCTTAGCGGCTTGATAGATCTGCTTATGAATAGTGAGTCTGGTGGAAAGCCAAAGCCTTTGAGCTTTACGTCGGTCTCTTTTAGTGAGAAGCTGGTCCCTAACACTGCTATACCATGGATAACACTTTTGAATTGATACACTGCACTTGGTAGCAATGGCATGTTTGTCGAGCAATGAACGCAGGCAGTTATTGTGTTGTTCTGCTGTAGGAGGTAAGCAAGTTGTTAGGTTTGCTTGGATGTCATGCATTAGTTTCGTTCTTTTTATCATACAGAGGTTTCTCTTAATAGCAGATAAAGGTGGAGGGTTAGAGAGTGATGCGTCAAGATGGCATATAATGCAGAGGTGATCTGATGCATGTTCATGGGATACCAGGGAGGACCGTAGAATGTTATGATCAGGTCTATGACGAATTCATTCTAAAATGTGACCATGTTTATGGGTGGGTTGGTTAACTGACTGTTTGAGGTTGAAAACATTAATGGAATCTAGGAGTTTTTATGTGTTTGGGTTTCCGGGACAGTCAAAGTGAAAGCTGAAATCTCCAAGAATAATCAGGGTGCCACCTATCGAATTCCCATACTCCAGGAAATTCGGAAACTGCTGCAAAAAGAAAAATTCAGTAAGCTTGTTTTTTCTACTAGGAGGAGAGCGGTATATACAGAAAAAATGGACTGACCTTTGCTCCAGTGTGAGTGTGGTTCGGACTAGTTCAAACGATGTGAGGTCGAAATTGAATGCTGTGTTGTGGTTAACACGTTTGATACTGGAGTTCTTTGTGATGACAGCAATTCCACCTCCGCGAGAGTTACGGGGGAACGACTTGATGGAATAACCAGTGGGTGTTAGATCCGCATACTTGGGCTCATCACCTGATGTTTTTAGCCACGTTTCTGTCAGGAAAAAGATGTCAATATTCTGGTCGTTGATACAATTAACTATTTCTGTGCGCTTTTTGGTGGTACTACTCATTGGGCCTTGAATAATGCAATGCGCAGAGGTGTCTCTTGGATAGTTCACACGAAGGTTGACGAATTAATAGGCATTTGAATTAAGTTACCTAAATTAACGGTCGAATTTTTAAATTGTCGAGCCGGAAAGGACATAAGGGAGATAACTGGAGTTCTTATTCCTGTTCTACTCCTGCCAGCTTGGAAACAACGTTTCTTTTTTCGCTTCTGTTTGCATAATAATAGTAATGATAGAACAAAATGGGTGGGGGGGCAGACCGAACAAAAATGGCGGCAGATTTTTTTAGATAGCCCCTCATCAAAGCCCGTTTTGCAAAGGGGAGCTAAAAGATGTTGTTTTAGCCAAGTAGTGATGACTCATTAAACTATCTAAAGGCCAGGCTGAGGTTTGTATGAGAATACGCTATCAATTTTATTTTTTTTGTTGGGGGGACCCATAAAAATGGCGGTCGAAATATTTATCTGAACTGAAAAACGTTAATAAAAGGATGTGCCCGCGGATATGATGCATGACTTTGGATATCTGTTAAATCTTGGGTAATTGTTATATTTTCTAACTGTAGCATTGCAATTGTTGGATTGGTAAGGGCGAAAGATGTTTATTTTGTTTGTTAATTTGCAATCTAGCACACACCCCTTAAGTGGACCCAATGTGCTTTAGAATTAACACCTTTTGGGAGTCAGAGGGTCCCAGGCAAGTTGCACATCGGTTAGTTTTATTTTCATAAGTTTACAATTACTCATTAACAATATTTCTTATGTTTCCATTGTATCGCGGATTCTCCCACCACACCCCCACTATATAAGCATAAGTCGCAGACGCTGAAAATATTCTATCGCGTTTTTCGTTCTTTGGACCCGAACGCATGAAGTCGTTTTAACTGTTCGATAAAAAGTTTGTCTGAACGCTTTAAACACTGCGGCCTCTGTCTCAGTTAAGAATATGCGATACAATAATTTATGTGGGCATACGCGCTTACTGAACTTACGTATGGATATTAAACGTGCACACGTATTTGGATCGTATAATTTATTTATCAAGTATTTATACTTAATGAAACAGGCATATTTCTCTAATGAGCGTACAACAATCGATTTTTGGCTGTGTAAATCCCAGCGAGTTATAGCGCATAGGTATTTAGCGCATTCATCCAAGTAACCGTGTTGTTGGAAACCCTGCGTATTATTCTTAGCGGATAGGTATTTTAGCACCAACGCGTGACCAGGTCAATGTCAATTTTTTTTTTTTGATTAAACAATTTTGATGCAGCTGAATTAGCTGTACAATTTTCAACATACTATGCTGAATAATTGATTTAATTGTGCTCGGTCTATATTTGTGTTTGCCAGATTTTTCACATTTGCTGTTCTCGATTGGTGTGATTGCTTCTAAATTTTCCAGTCTATTAGCTGCTCTATTTGAGGTGATGTGATCGATAACAAGACAATCATATATCGCCCCAGTAAAGCACTCATAAACAAATCTATAAGAGTAACAATTTTTTCTTTTTCTGGAAATGAAATAGAAATCATGAGGTAGCTCATGTTACCGACATTTGCAAGAGTTTTTTTTGAAGTACAGCTTCTGATGATGCCAGCTCTGTTTTCTTCGTAATTAACACATATCGGATGTTTCTTAAATTCATCAACATCTATCTCTTTTTCAGTTTGTTCCCTTTATATAATGTTCTCTTCTTCTAATATAACTTTTTCAGCAGAGGAATACCTCTAGAAATAATCTTTTGGCGTCTTTTATTTTTATGTTATCAAAAGCGTTTTGTTTCTCGTAATATAACCGCTCCGGTGGCATAGTGGTTAGAGCGTCCGCCTCGGATGCGGGAGGTCGTGGGTTCGATCCCCGAATGAGTCATATCAAAAACTTACAAAAATGGTACTAACAGCTGCCTCGCTTGGCGCTCAGCATTAAAACGTTATTGTTAGGACTGGTCGGCCTGGTGTAAGGATAATGCGACTGGGTGGAACATCATGCTACATGTCGCGGAATGATGCCCCAGTGCTAGACATCTGTATAAACTGCCACACTGCAGACATCATAGCGATATGACTGAAAAATTGTTAAAGCTACGTTAAAAATCCAAATGACACGCACACACACACAGATATTCTATTAATATCGTTCAAGCGCTCGATATGTTCGTCCGCCGCAAAACACACATAACTGGGTCTTTCGCTTAAACAGCACGCCACACTTCAGACATTTTTGTGATCCAGTACTGCCACGGCGAACACTGGCCATGTGATATCCACAGTATTCTCCATGGCAATTTTACCAAACATGAGCCAACGACAACTCTTTTTTTTTTTTGCCTGATGCATATTATATTATTGTATAAAGTTCAATTGAAGAAACAACTGTTCCTAAATATATAGATGACTAATTCTACTGTTGGAAATCAACTGCTAGAACAGTATTTTAGCCTAAAAGGGATAAAACCAGATTTTCCATGGTCGAAAATCGCAAAAGAAAAATTACGAAATGACATAAAATCGTTATTAACAGCTAGTGAAATAGAGATTGTTCACAATATGACCAAACAAGAGCAGAGAGAAGTTTTTTGAACGAGAACGAAAACGATTATCGGAGATTGAACTGCGACACACTGCTAGATTTGATCTGGATAGATTAAAGAGAGATAAGAAACAAATACCATTTGAACTACATCTGCATGATTTTATCAAACAAGCAAAGAAAGAGTTTATCAACGATGGTACTGTTCCTGTTTTTTTTCTTCTCAACATTTAAGATAGATGGCGTTTAATTGATTCCACAATCAATGACAAACGAGTGGCTACCATTATTAATAAACGTGTTGATGACAGAGAGTACAAATTCAGAATACAATTTATTGTCGAACATATATGCGAAGATTTCTCGTGATAAACTCGACCCTGTCAAGGCATCACATCAATATAATAATGTCTTTACGATAAATAAAAATTCTAAAGCAGGTATTTTCGCCGGAATAGACAAACCATGCCCCAGTAACGCGTATCCAGTGTCGGCAGTTGTTTACGCAATTTATCGTTTAAATAAACGGGACATATATGCCCTTGATCCGCTGAAAATGGGTTCGCTAAATTATCTTGCTCAATGTATAAAGGAGCATTTTGTAAACTCCAAACGTGAAAATGGACTTAGAGAATCAAAAATTTAAAAACAAACACAATAGGAAAACTCTCTTATCATCCGAAGTAGGATAAATGACGTGGTTATTTAAAAAACAACGATAAAGTTTCGATAATTATAAAAAAAATCACAAACGAGATTTTGTACAATTCTGGTAAATATTGTAGCAAGGGTTCTCCAATAATTTTATATGATCACAAATCATATGCGTGGACCGACTCGGTGGCAAAATTTCCAAGAGAGAGAATAATACGATTTTACCACAGGGACATCTATGAATGAATCTACAATTTAAGCAAGCGTGATCCTATATCAGTCTAATTATTTCACGGAGATGACTCTGAGTCGGATTAACCAACATTTCATCAGTCTATGTTACCATCTGGAGTTTTTTATCGGAAAGGATCACTTCAACAAAATATGAAACATATTTTGGTACAATATAACATAGACAGTGATGAATTACTCAAAAACTGTTATACAGAGTCGTCTATTGTTATGCATATAACCCAACAAGAAAAGTCATGGCGAACAACTCCGAAAGAATTTCTCGATCACAATATTGTGTCGAATTGGGTCATGGTAGTCCTTGGAACACAATCTATAATTCCACTGATATGATTTCTGTCGACAATGCCGCTGATTATCCGGAGGCTTTTCTTGGACTTGGCGAGTGTCATCGTTATTTTGAAGACTGCACACGCAAAGACTGCAAGTTGCAATAAACGGGCCATAACCAATTATCGATCTTACTGGATTTGCCGAGATAGATTTATTCGAGTTTTCAGCAAGTATTCATCCGGTTTTACCAATCTGGTTTGGTAGACACTTTAATAAACCAGATACCAATGTCAATCTCAACGACTGCTGCGAAACAAATCAATGTGGTTGGGCTCCAACAGTGTTATTACAATATATGCTGGGTACTTAGATGTTTCCCGTTAGAATAAAAAATTTGCTTGCAGATAAAATTATTGAGCATCGATTTTCGTATTTGAAAATAGACACAAATTTTTCAAATCAGTTGTAATTACCTAGCTCTGGTAATTTTGAATCTGTAAAGTGCCATCCATACCACGCAGTTTAATTGATTTTGCCAAAAACAATTATATGACATTGTGCTCTGTATTTGTTGACGGAGACGTCACTCTCAAATAATAAAGTGCAGCTTTTCAATATAGTCAAAGCCTTATATGTGAAATATTCTTTATAACTGTATTAGATTTCCTTTATATCTGTTAATATGTCTGTAATGATTTAGTTAAATATCTCGTTGAACTGAGTAGAAAACACGGATAACATTTTAATTGTCGCAAATATTCAGACATCAACTAAATCATTAAGAACAAAATATTTACAATCAATTTCAGGTATTTTCTTTGCTTGCTTTATTTCACATTTCTCATCTTACTCTATTCTTCTTTCTGCTACTGTATCTCCAATCCATTCGTGCTGTATTTTCCAGATAATAAATTACATTATTTGTTAGAGGACACTATCATTAAATTTATAATAACTGAAAATGTAAGTGTCCTGGTATTTATTCCATTATTTTAAAGTTTATATTTAATTGTCCGACTACGATATTCGGTAATAGGATGGATGATGAGTCAATTTGTGCTTTTTATTGTTTTCGATGGGACGACAGTACAAATAAACAGCATTCTATTTACTGGGTGAAGTGGCTGGGGTGATCATTTGTCTTAGCACCATATTACTTAATGTTGACGCGTATTGGTGTAAGAAATAGGAAACACTTGTGACACCACATAGTAAGCGCACTGTAAAGCATGTGACTGTTGCTGATGAATACACTGTTTTATTTTATCATGCAACTTAGAGAAAGTCTTTGTTTTATCTTCAGTAACGTGTAAACAATTGCGTCTGACTACATGCAAAGCTACGATACCAATATGATGGATTCAATTTAATTGTCCTGGGCTTAAAATCTTTGAGGGTTAAACACTTTAGAAAACAAAAGTTGGCACCATATTCAAAATTTCAAAACTTCTTTTCAGAGCGAAAAGTGCACATAGTTGGATACTTGCTATAAAACAAAAATCAATTTTAATATTTTTGTTATCTTCTGGCAGGAAAAAAGAAACAGCTTTGTTTACTGCAAAAATGTAACTTTTGAAACAAGTACGTTTCTATTATCCTAACCCCTTCATTCTATGGCGTGGACTTTTAAAATCTGAGTCCAAATCTCTCGTCTAAAATCGAAAAGGTTATTGATTGATCCGTAAGTAAAAACGTCTTTTCATAAATATAACACATATAAAACGTCACCATCCCTTCATCAAAATGGGGACAAAGATAATCAAGCTTATAGGTTTATTGTTATATAATCACTTTTTCCAGATTTAGAATGTGTCACAAGCATGGCTGTGGATGAGAGAAATAAGATATTATACTGGTCAGACTGTCGAAAAGAAACAACAGAGAGAGCGGACTATGATGGCAAAAACGGACGAATCATACAGAGTAACGATCTCGATCGTATAGTAGTACTAGCTGTGGATTCCATTCATGCGTAAGCAAATCATCCTTGATGGTGTACATGTATAAACAGTATTTGTATTTTGTCCATAATGTTTTGATCCGATTGAAACAATTTTTACAAACTCCCCATGCAAGGACAACAATGACAGAAAAGAGAAACGACATCAATAAAAATAACGATACAATTGTTAAGAATACCGAACAATTTTAGTTAATGATTCTGATCATGGAAAAGTATCTTTACCAGCATCAAGCAACTAACGTTACTGTGTTTACAACGGAAAGGAAATAAGGCAACCCCCCAAATTTTCCTTTGACATGGCAGTGTAGATACTTTTAGTAAATGTTATACATGCCTCTAGACCTAATGTTAAAATGTATATGATATTGATCGTGTGTTTATGTATATAATTCTAGATTGCTTTATTGGTGTGAAGAACAGCGTAACCAAATATTTAGCAGTAAGACCGATGGTAGCGATCGGAAAATTGCGAAAAGTTTTGACCAATCGCACCAAAGAATTATGAAAGTAGATATAGAAATTCAACAAGAGAGTGATCCAAACCTGTTGTAAGTACCTATGTTATATGTTCGTTCATATATATATATATATATATATATATATATATATATATATATATATATATATATATATATATATATATATATATGCATATATGTGTGTGTGTGTGTGTGTACGTGTGTGTGTGTGCATGAGTGTGTGCGTGTATTTGTGTGTGTGTGTGTCTGAAGAACTCGAACAATATAAATGAATTATGTTCGGAATATGAAAATGAAAGTCCGTTTGTATTCAGTCCGTGGGGCCAGATCCTGTCCCTTGAAGGCAAAGTGTTTATGAGTCACTATCATTGGACCAAAAATAATCTAATTTTTGTTTTGATTACCTTAAACACATTTCAAAGATCACTAGTTGATGTTTGGTGTAGAGGAGTGTATGTTGATACCTGTGTAGGTTACCTCAAAAACTACTTGTAATAACAAATTATGCCATCTTTTGATAATAGAATCGCGGAAAGAAGTGCTCGTTAAAATGAAAATGTCTACAAATTTAAAACCTTAATTTGTCCTTAACTTAGATTATACGGAGATTTAGAAGAAGCTAGTAAATTATGCAAGAATGCTAGAGCAAAATAAAAGTACTTCGAAAGGTTTCCTGTGACTGAAAACTAGGTCACGGTTACCAGAACCTAATAAGTTCTTGGGATCCTTGAAAAAACACCTAAATATTCATTTTCGCACCATCTGCAAATCAGATTATTTAGTTCACTTTGGACAAACCATACTGAGAGATCGCTGTGTGACCTTGAAAAATGAGTCATAATCACCAGAACTACCCAGAAATGTGTCAATGTTATCTGTTAGGATAGGTTTGGTTCAATAGTTGTTGACATATCTTACTCACAAGACCAGTGCAAAAATTTCCCCGGAAAACAAAATGCTACTCTGTGACCTGTCAAAATCAGGTCACGGTCATCTCACACGAAATGCATCATGGAACTCTTTAAATCTATCCGCATTTCAAATTTGGTCCATTTTATTCAAACCATATTAAAGATATCTTGCTTACAATCTAATTATTTCACTATCATTTGTATTATATAAATCCATTTCCTTTTGACCTTGTGGAGTTTCGGGTAGAGCAAACAGAACCTAATTAGGTCATTGGACTATTTATGCAAGGTGAATAAGCTCAAATCTGATCTGGTTTAAGATGTCTTAGAATGGACCTGTGTCGCACAAATGGAGAAACTGTGCAACAATGGGTAATTCCAATTTTCTGGCAAGGAAACTAATACAAGCTGATGTCTGCAATTAGTCGCTGACATTTTTATGTAGGATACTAATGTCACATTCTCTCTAACACTGTAAAGTTTATTTTTATCTTCTAAGTATCATTTTTGTTTATATAATAACTAAGGTTGTACTGGAGGAATGTGAACTCGACACTTAGTTTCAGTAATTGTACAGCTCAATTTCAATGCCGGATCCAAAACCTTACGACGGAGATGATTGAGGGTCTCCGTAGTGTCAGCTTTGCCATCAGACCCAAATATCAACAATATCAACGAGGTACGTAAAGTGTTACTCCATTATATTACCACTATGCCTCTCTTTTTAACTTCTATACCCATACCCATTAATAGATACTCGAAGGAATGAATAAGAGTAAGGCGTAATTAATTTCAAATCATCTCGTGCTATAGACAAAACCGATCGCCATTATTTGGAAAATACACGTCGTAACCTTTGAACAAATGTCTGAATACTTTTTTTATTGTTTCATTCCATGTATGTATGTATGTATGTATGTATGTATGTATGTATGTATGTGCAATAATTGTTTCGTATCTTGACATTATACAATTAGTGATCAAGTTGCAAGATTAACAAGCGCGTGAATCTCTTTATTGCCACTTTGTTGTTTTTTTTTAATCTCCAGAGCTAGTGCATTTTCTTTTAAATAATTACCATTTAACTTTGTTTTAAGGTAAACTGTAGTTTTGATAACTTAAATGTTATAAATAAATAAATCTGATTTTTGCAGAGGGTGTTTGTAAGAACATGGGCTGCTCTCATGTCTGTATACCTACGAACGAAACCTTTGCTCGATGTTCGTGTCCCTCTTTCGGAGGACTGGTTTTAGTGTCAGAGAGGAATTGCTCAACAGGTATCACTTATTTACTTCTCTTTCACAAAAAGAAACGTTTGATTCACAAAAATAAATTCTTTGTTAATACAGATTTAAATTATTTATTATCCTATAACGCTTCCTTTGAAGGAACAATCTCTAAACAGTGGGACATGCATGAACAAATTTAAAATTAAACACCCAGTAGTGAGTGATGGATTGTAAAATTTAATATGTTGATGTTAGGTGTCTCCCAAACATTATTCAAAAAGAGGGACATGGGCACATTATAGATCTTCTGCGCCACACATCAATCATAAATTGTATTGTGTAGTTGTTGGTCTTCGCTTTTCTTTGTTGAAAGCCTTTATTTTTCATGACTCAGTGGTTCGCGGTAAAGACTCACGATCGAACAAGTGCATGTTCGAATCCTACTATCTGACCATCCTGGGTTAGATGTGTCCTTGGGCAAGGCAATTTACTCCAATTACCTCAGCACTAAATAACCTCCTTGTGTCTCTGAGGTAAAACTCCAAACCAGAATTTTCTTTTCTCATTGATCACTAGATATGTGACTAATGTGAGCTTAATGTTGAAATAAAGCAATAGCCTGATGAAAAACTTCATACCGAATGACAACCTCCTAAGATGAATTCTATGTCCGGCTTTGCTACTAAAATCTGCCTATAATATTATTAAAGAGAAAAGATTAGTAACATCAAAATAGTTCAAAACCTGACCCTTGATCTCTAGCTGTTATTCTGGTCCATAAAGGTACTCAGCCTTAAGTGATCGCCCATTTTATTCTAATCTAGGGCTCATTTTACTCTAAACTATGGCTCATTTAACTTATGATATACGTTTCTAGTAATTAAGCTGTGGTTTAACTTTCTGCGTTGGACCAAAATGAAATTATGAGCAGCAAAGTATGTGAATTGTTACAAGGTTTTCCTATTGAGACAGTTATGCTCGAAAATAGCTTGTCGCTACTACAAATATATGTCACTCTACGAAAGACTCATCAATTTGAGAACAAAGTTAGATCCAAACGTACTCACCATTCACTCGAATACACTCACGCAAGCCTATTTCATTTTGTCTGATAAAAATCCACACTTAAGTTTCCTTGAAAACATTCACTCAACATTAACGAGCTACCTGCTATCACCGGCGAAAGCCGATTGGCTCAAACGTCACTACTTACTTTTTGTAACAACAAAAATGAAAATTTTAGCTAGTTCATTGTTTACCTTATTTTTTAATTTAAGTATTAAGCATTGCAAGAATTTATATTTTAAGTAGTAAAATGGTTCATTGGAAAAGTGTTTCAAGATTTGGTTCCAATGATTGGCGTGTACAGACGGATTTTTCAATATACCTGTATTCTCCAACTGATACAATAATGTAGTGTAGAGCCATAAATGTCTAAAAATACCGACGAGCTGTAAGCTGACAAGGAACAATTTTGTGTAATTTAGTTTTGAGGCTGATAACTTCACTTTGGTATTAGGAATAAATTTGGTCATATATTATGGCCGAGTGTCTTCAGGGACGGGAATAGGAGCAAGATGTTGAGGCTCAGGTGTGAAACAGGGTATTTTGAAATTACTTACCTTGTCTCTTTAATAGTATTATATTTAGGGTCCAATGTCAAAGCGGATAAAAACATTGAGCTGCTCAGCTTTTGTCATTGGGTATGACATTTTTCTTCTTGTCTAACCTGCTGCCTTTTTGCAATATCAAGCTTGCATCCTTCACCTGTGAATAATTCTAACTTTCATGAATGTACACTGAATATTTTCTTCAAGAAACATTAAAAAACTTAGCATTACTATATCGGTTACTTCCTGGGAACCTAAGTTGTTCGTACCTCCGTCTCTGAGATGTATTGGTGACTATGTTTGATAATGGGGGGTGTCTCGGGGAAACTTTTCTCAGACTGAGCCATCATTCAGTTTCAACTACATAGATATTACTATCGTAGTGCTCCGTTCTTGATTACTGGATCACGTTTTCAACATCAAAACCGCCAGATCATGACGAGATTCAAAGATTTAACAATCTAGATTGAATGACCATGATAATCATATGTTTGCTATATAAATATCAATATTCAGATAAATTAATAACATCCCTACATGTAACTGAACAATAAAAGAAATTGCTTAACATTTCAACCTTTTTCACAATTGTATCAGCTAATATGTGTATAAATATCACAGCTGTATGAAGAAAGCATGTGAAATAACAGTCACTCATTTTCATTATCACTGTCAACAGCACGAATTTTCGTCACGGGGGGAGTTGATCGGGGCAGCAGACATATATATGGTGTATAGTTATTGTGCATCTTTGGAATGTTGCTACACGGGAGATTTCATGCATGACTATTCTCTCGGAGGCTAGATTGATAGTGGCTAAAAACTTCTGTTTTGGGAATACATTGTGAGATGATCGGATGGGAATGACAGTGTTATTTTGACAGTTATTTACAGCGGGATTGGACAATTATTGGAATTTTATTATATAGAATTGTTACAGAGAGTGTTACTCATTTACATTTGCACGTCTACGGCATTGTTCCAGTCTCGTTTGAGAACCCAATGATACGAAATCAGAAAACGTCAATATCATATTCTTACTTGTAGGAAATGTCAGTAAAACTTGGGCTCATTTTTTCTTAAGTAGAAAATTGAAAGGTGTGTAATAAATATTATTCCCACGTGGCTCTCAAGGTCTCAGTCACTCAGCTTTCACGTGGCTAAGGAAGATCTACCGAGAGACATGGCAATTTCTGTACAGTTGATTATTAATGCTAGGTGACGCTTATTTCTTTTATCTTAGTTTTTTAATAAGTTTGTCGGAGAAAGCAAAGAATTCAATCTCTTATATATATATATATATATATATATATATATATATATATATATATATATATATATATATATATATACCTTTACATTGATTAAAACTATTGTGTGCCTAAGAGACAAAATTACACATATTTATTAAGCACTTTAGACGTCGAAGAAGCTATTGGTGCTACATCCGGAATGCGTGCCCATTCTGCACACTCACTGAGTTATTGTCAAAGTATGACCACTTGCAAGATTGTTTATGCTAAAGCAAATGCATGTATTACGTGTACAAAACGTATGTGATTGATTCAAAAAGTAAAACGATTATGAAATTTTCTGTATAATGTTTTCTAACTTGCTCCTAGGAATGCTTACTAAAGTTCCAACCAATCCGAGACCTCACCAGATCTTGTGATTGTGTGTTAAGTCCCATTTTGATCGTCACAATTGTTTGCATATGTCTGTATTATTCCTTGTACGGCTACGATCACATGGGATCATGTACGAGATATAGTTCAACGAAACGAGGGAAAGTAGGATAATTCAAGGGAGATATATATCCTCTTGTTATGTTCTCTTTAAGACCTTTTTCATGGATGTTGTGCGAATCCATATGCCTCTAAAGCCAATATGAAAGTATACATTTGATTGAGTGAGTTATATTCCAGTAAGTCGGTGCAGGCAAGATCAGGAGGTTTTGTGGTCAAGCGTTGTAGATGTACCGATTTCGAATGCAATTTGTTAGCGAGCTGCGTACTGATGACTAGTCAGATTGCTTATTGTGACCGTAGAAGGTTGAGCGATATTTCCCAGTGCAAATGTTTGGGTAACCCCCTGTGGCGAACGAGGCTGCTCTGGTAGTTCAGCTGAGCTCTTCTCTGCGGTCCCCAGTTTGTCCTCCCCCTTCATGGAATAGTGAAGAGTCGTCGCCTATCTAGAAAGTCAGAGACCTTTGTGAGCCTTATTTGTGTAGAGAAGATTTTCCCCTGCATGCGTTTAGAGGAAGCTCATTATCATGATATTGGACGAGCGAGCATCATACGTATGCGGCCACCGAAGTAGTAAACCAAAGACCGCTTTTTTAGACAGAGAATTGTGTATCAGTAACATAAGTATGAGGCCATTTCGACACCGGTTGTCAGCCGTTTGTCATTTTTCAAGGCTATTAAGAAATGTGAAGGATAGGAGAACAAAATACGACTGGTTCACGAATATTATGCAAGCAGTGTAAATTTATCGTTCCAACAAGTCGATGCATTCTATTGGTTCATTTACGTATCAGGAGTTTTCCGTCACAATATAAATTTATGTGATTAGGCTCACGAGGAGAGAACTAACCCTAAGAGATAAGTTAATCTTAGATTGCTGTGACATAGGGTTCCATACAAGAAGCTGAAAAAGTGTCGTCTTATTTTATTTAGAGACAGATTATCGTATTCTTAGGGCGGTGTACATTGCTTGAGACGATATTATGATCGGACAAAAACCTTCAGTGACAACGACTGTTATTTAGAGATTCCACAGTCATAAAAAATGATCCGAATGAGACTTGTACTAAGTTGAAACATCAGGGTGGTAAAAATATATCTGTTCGGATCTTTGAGAATTTGAATCCACATGTTAAGAATATCTAATACATGTATACATACATACATACATACATATTATCCTTACATGCATAAATCATTACATACATCATGATATATATATATATATATATATATATATATATATATATATATATATATATATATATATATACACACACATCGCTTTCACTAGTTTCATTGAAAATGTTTAGACATTTTTTTACGGTCTAATGTGATTAGTATTGGGGTGTATTTCTTCAAATATTCTTCATCGAGCAACTGTCTTATGTACTTTCGGAAGATAATATTCTCTAATAATTGGTATAGTTCTGAATATTTCATATTTTTGCGCTTTCTCGTATCTTTACTTTCTTTTAAGTTTTGCAAAAATAAGCTTCACCGACGGGAATTCTTGATGAAATAAATACATTTGGTGCATTCATGCATTTTAAAGTGTTGGACGAATACCTGCTTGTACAATAAACAGCGATATGTTTTTATATCACTTTTTAATACCATAAAGCGAAAGTTCTTACAAACAGACCTTGGGATAGTGCGAATCTGAGTTTCAGTCTTACCTGCGTTTCCGCTATCAATCAGTCAATAACATTTCGTCAACAAAAAATCTCCACCTCAGATTCAAGATCAGTACTTGTATGATGTCCGAGCCAGGCGTTGTATTACTTTATGATGTCCGAGCCAGGCTTTGTATTACTTTATGATGTCCGAGCTAGGCGTTGTATTCTCAAAACCTTTTAGAGCAGACATATCAGCTGAAGCTCTAAAGTCCAAAATCAGATATGATACTTAGCATGTTTTAGAGGAACCCACGTTGACAGTTAGGATTAATTTAAGGTCATTTAAATCTGAATGTGTGATAGAAGAACCGACGTTGACAGCTAGGATTAATTTAGCGTCATTTAAATCTGACTGTGATAGAGGAACCGACGTTGACAGTTAGGATTAATTTAGGGTCAGTTAAATCTGACTGTGTGATCGAGGAACCCACGTTGACAGGATTGATTTAGGGTCATTTAAATTTGAATGTGTGATAGAACGACCCACGTTGACAGTTAGGATTAATTTAGGGTCATTTAAATCTGAGTGTGTGATAGAACGACCCACGTTGACAGTTAGGATCAATATAGGGTCATTTAAATCTGACTGTGTGATAGAGGAACCAACGTTCACAGTTAGGATTAATTTAGGGTCATTTAAATCTGACTGTGTGATAGAGGAACCCACGTTGACGTTAGGACTGAGTTATGGTCATTTAAATCTGAACGTGTGATAGAACGACCCACGTTGACAGTTAGGATTAATTTAGGGTCATTTAAATCTGAATGTGTGCTAGAACGGCCCATGTTGATAATTAGGTTGAATGTAGGGTCATCTAACTAAATAGCGTGATAGAGAGATCTAAGTTAATAGTTAGGATGAATGTATGGTATCTAACTTTAACGGTGTGATGGATCGACCCAAGTTGATATTAGGGTATATGCCGGGTCAACTAACTTCAACGGTGTGATGGAAAGATCGAAGTTGATATTAAGGATATATGTACAGCCATCTAACTTTATGGGTGTGATAGAGTGACCCAAGTTGATACATAGAATGAAATAAGTGTTATTTATATTTGACGTAAAGGAACCAAAGTTGAGAAAAATGTGAAAGTTAACTATAGTGATGATTGCAACGCCTCTTGTAATATTTACATGGCAGCTAGAGTGATGATTGCAACGACTCTTGTGATATGAACATGACAACTACAGTGATGATTGCAACGACTCTTGTGATATGAACATGACAACTACAGTGATGATTGCAATGAATCTTGCGAGCTGGAAATCTTAAATTCCAACTCATTTCCTATATAAAATATGTTGCACTACTCATGGAGCTGACATTTAAAGTATTCTTATTTTACTAAATTAGGTAGCAGGTGTTTATTATTAACGTGTCTTCCTTATGACGGATAAATACAGTATCCTTGTTTGACCAGAAAGGCAGATTTGATATTTGATATTTTGATTAACCGTAAATTTTATTTGCCGAGGATCTTCATCCCTGATAAGAAAGACTTGGTCCGTGTAACTTTTATCCATCTTTTTCCTTGTGGGTTTTGTTTGTAATAATCTATGAGGTAACGTTTACAATTCCATGGTCTTCTTTCAGTATCCGAACCATTCTTGTTATACAGCGACGATTCCACAGGGTATATTGGTATTGCTGATCTGTATCCACGGTATCCCAGCCCAGACAATTTCCTGGTAGTCAAAGAAAAGAAGCCAAGCGGAATTGCCTACGACAAAATAGCAAAGGTTGCAAAATTCATGACGCCATACTAACTTAAATGTGTTTCTTTTCAGGTTCGATTAGTTTCGTCCATTCCTCTTTTATAAATAGTGCTTACAGGGAATAATTACGATGTGATTCTAAACTGCGCTGCTTGCTTAGGCTCTTTGAAATGTTCCATTGTAGATTGATCTTAGAGGCAGCTTCCTTTTTCAAACAGGAAATTGAACACTCAGTCGCATTTCAAAGACGTAATTCTCAGTTCCCACCACTGATCACACCATATGATATGTTAGATTTAGGTTATGAATCTGAAGGTATGAATATTGGCTCTTGTTGCTAAACGACAAAATAGATGGAATATGTCGGGTCAGTAAATTGGCCAATCTTTCAATAGACGATGGAACATGTAGGATCAGTAAATCAGTCTATCTTTCAACAGAAGATGGAACATGTTCGTATCAGTAAATCGGCCAATCTATCAAAAGAAGGCGAATCTCAACATGCCAGATTTTGAAATAAACTATAGCCTCTACTAAAATGATGATGTTTTCCGTTTGCGCAGCAGAGACGTGACACTGCATTCAACTCCAAATATTATTTTACAATGCAACTAAGAATTGTTATCATTGTAGTTAATGTCAGTAGCTCGTGAGTAGTGTCATTATGGGAGTTTGAGACCGATCGACTAATTACGGTTCAAATGCGCAGAACTACTTCTAGTACCCTGTGACCCTTTCACACAGAATATATGCACACGAGTGTAACCCGCATTAGCCCACAAGTGTATTTCCCATGCGGTTCCCCAGTCAGATCAATATACTGCTGTGAGTTGGCAGGTAGATCAATATAGAGGGGCGCTCTACAGATTTTATCAACTTCAGATAGACATACATGTGTAACGTGAAGTTATTTGCATTTGCAACATGTGCGATTGAGAGAATGTTTACATATTTAAGCCCTTGGCGATTCTGTGTTCTTGGGGTCTAGTGCCACGTTCATTTAGAACTATACTGATAGCGCCATAAATTGGTGTCAGAAATGATTGTTCTCATTTTCGCCCAAGAGCTGTGACACGGGGAAGTGTGTCTTTATTACATATCAGTCGAGAAAAACATGTATGATTCGGACTCGAATACCTTTAAGATATAAGGTTTAGGTTTATTAAAAAAGAAGACATTATAAGCCGATAGAAAAAGGCGAACATTTGCTAAAGTTAATAAGTCAGTTGTTTCATATCCTTCTGTGGTTGATTCCTTAAATTTGCCTACATAAAGTTACTGCGCGTTGGGGTGAGGGCAACATGGCGAGTATTACATCGATGTATTGTTTCGCTGCAGATCAGGATTGTTATCATACGTTTGCATATGGGCAACCGACATGCCATAGTCTTTGATTTCCTGGTTCTCAGTGATTTCAACGTCAGACGTTTACAGTTTTCCTGTTTGGTCTTGGAAAATTACAAGCACGCACTGGTCGACGTCAACAATAGTTCAGCTGGTAAACTTAGCCAAATCAGCTTCCTGGTCAGATCTACATCAGGGCCTCGTTGTTGGAATTTCGTACACTATCCAGCGTAGTTTTGTAAGTGACAATGTATAATCACTGTGTGGTATTGGTGAACGCTCAAGCCCACGCAGTGCTTCAGCAATAAGATTCCACATATTGGCCTATCCATCCAAGTTTGTTTTGACTTAAACAATGGTCGTGCGCCGCCGCACGAAAAATAATCAACAACTTAAAGTGGTGATACAAACCTGTAAGAGACGAATTATTATCGATATCGAGGCGTTACCAAGTATGTGACCCAATGACATCAAGGTCCTGTTGTCAATTCCTGGTTGATGATGCCGGTTACCAGCGTGCAGGAAATCATTGACGCAATGACACTTTGGAAATATTTGACTTTGCCATCGAAAATAGGTCAAAATTATTCGATGGATGCATTTTAGTGGCCGCCAACGGCGAGGCCATTTGCAAGTCGTATGCGGTAGTCGAAAACCTCTGCCTGAGAGTAGTCTGCGAGTCGCTCCGAGTAGTTGAATCCTTTTCCTTTTTAATTTATCTCAACCACCATTTTAGATCCATCTCAAATGTAGTTCTTATAGCCCCGAATACAGCCGCTTTTGCAACTGTTGGGCCCCGAGTAGTCGAGTGGTCTCAAGTGCTCACCGTTATGGATCACTGCCATCTCATATGTCTGCGTCGGTTCGAGTCTTGGATTCGGCCAATGTGGGTATGTGAGAAAGCTTGCTAGTACCTTCTCGTGGGTCGGTGGTTCCTTCCTGAGTTTTGCCGGGTTGCTCATCCACCAATTATACTGGCCGCCATATATAGCCTATCTTGTGCTGCAAAAATGGCGTTAAACCCGATAACAACAATAATAGCACCTTCGAATGGTGTAATTGCATACAACAGAATCGCGTTAACCTTCTCTTAATCAAATTCAACAACAACTCGTGTTTCTGGGATGCGGCAGGGCGATGAATAACGCGCGAAACTAGTTTGGAAGCATATCACCATGCTTGTACTACTTCTTGTGGCGCGTGATTTCTTTGCTCGAAACGCTTTCATTTGACCACGATTGTCGACTGTTACTATGTCCGAATTAACTCTTCTACCTTTTAGTGCCACAAATATAGGCGAAATTAACACCAAGGAAATGTCTGGCATCGTTTCAGATTGGAATTCGTAAATTTGTCTCCTTGTAAATACTTTAAATAAATAGAATAAATAATCTAAGTCTGAACACTAGTCTTCTTCGGTTAGCAAGTCATATCAAACATACGGTGATGGCATGGACAGTTCAAATTAAACATTTTTAAAGCTGAATCGGGGCACATAGAAAGCTCTGCCAAATCAAATGCATTCATTACAGTTAAAGTATTTCATTATCACCATTTCTACACAAAATCATTCTCAGCTGAACGTTTGAATGCAGTGTTCATGGATGTGAGTTGAAAGGGAGAGAGAGTGAGAGAGAGAGAGGATGTGTGTGTGTGTGTGTGTGTGTGTGTGTGTGTGTGTTAGAGAGAGAGAGAGAGAGAGAGAGAGAGATAATTGCTTGCGTAACGTGATGCACTTAAGGATACAAGCAAGTTTTTTTCGAAATATGCAGTTCAGGTCATTGCTTGTAATTACGTGCCCCATAACTAGTACAGTATGTGGATATGGGCTAGAACAATATCTCCGTGGAATATTAAATATTATGGTTGCATTGTTGAAATGCGGTTCTTTGGCCTCCAGCGGGAATTCCATGTTAAAAACTCCAAAGGTTTAATATAAATGTGGCACAACAGCCTCAAGGCAAACTTAAAAATAAAGCTATTCAAAAATAGCCATATGGCTTAAAAGAAATTTTAAAGTAAAAAACATCTACCATTTTACTGACCAACAACCAAAATTTACCGAGTCGATACCACCCTTAATACCCTTTTAACCCTAGAACTTAAGTGACATGAGAGAACAGGGTAGGAATGTTTAAACATACCAAAACATACTACCACCTTTTTAAAGGGTATGAATGTTCAGATACACACGCACACATACAAACACACACTTATATACTATTATACATAAAATAAACTAGAAAAGAGTAGGAATGCTTACACATACACAAACATGACATCTCCCTTAAAAGAGTATAAATGCTTACACATGCACAAACATGCCATCTCCCTTAAAAGAGTAGGAATATTAAATACACTATTCACACATATAATATTAGACATGGAGTAAAAAGAGAGAAAATTAAAGAAGTGCTCGTACAAACATATCTAAACTATTTCGAACAATGTGTTAAAGAAGAGGAAAGAAAGAGTATGAGTATTTAGACAAGAACACACAAACATAGTGATAAACTATCACAAAAGAAAGGTTGAGTTTTGATTTTCAGTTTTGAAAGATATAGAAAAGTTGCCAATTTCTAATATTGTTGTAATTTTTTTCTTGCTAGATTTCAACTGCTATTCTTCAATAAATACTGTCAGAACGCATGTCGCTAACACTGCCACTTTGATTGGCTTAAATATGTTTTCGTGACTCTAGATTTCATACAATTGTCAATATGTATTGATTTCCTAAATCTCTTCAAAGATGCGCAATCTTTATGAATCTTGAACAATTCATTATATGCTCACTTGCTCCTTAGATAATGGGGTCAAGGTCACTGAACACCATTTACATTAAGGTTTTGTTAAAGTTTCTTTTGATTTTCTATTTTTGCTTCTTGATAGAGTCTCATCATTCTATAGGAATCATCACCGTAAAGCAAAGACAATTCATTCTGCCACACGCTTACTCACCCAAATGACATTGGAGACAAGGTCACGGTCATAAAATGCTGACTTTAAGGTTTTGATTAAAGAGTTTTCATTTGCTTATATTTCCTAAACTCCTTGATGGATTTGTTCATGCTTGGATTGAATTATGGCGAAGCTAATACAACTCATGTATTAACATGTACGCATGCTCATTTGACATTATGGTCATGGCCACGGACAGAGAAAATTGGTGCTATGGATTTTGTTAAAAAATATTTCATTTGCTTATATTTCCTAAAATTTTGGACAAGTTTTCTTCATAATTGATGTCAATCATTATGAAACGAAGACCATTCTGTGGCACCTACTCTCGCCCCTTAGATCATTTGGTCACAGTCACATAAAACTTTAATTTTAAGATATTAGCTTGTTTGTTTTCCTTTGCTTGTATTTACTAAACACCTTGATGAATCCTTTGATGCATGCATGCATGCATGCACACATACATGCATATATACAGACAGACCCCATACGCCCTCCCTCCCCGCATCAGCGGTAATATTAGGGTGACATGTTTTTCTTTGCCCTCGCCGGGCAGTTTTCCTCTGCGTCGAGTAGCGTATGAACTCAGCGTCGTGTAATTTAATATATACAATTTAAAGCTAGACATAAAACAAAACTCTAAGCACCAACAATTTAATTCAACATGTGAAACGGAAACTCTAGTCATTTGATACTGAAATTGCAACTGCTGCTTTCTCATTTGACCAAATTTTGTCTGCTACTGAGGCTAATAGTAATATTCGACCGACTTTTGTTCGAAACAAGGCTAATAGTAATATTCGACCGACTTTTGTTCGAAACAAGGCTAATAGTAATATTCGACTGACTTTTGTTCGAAACAAGGCTAATAGTAATATTCGACTAACTTTTGTTCGAAACAAGGCTAATAGTAATATTCGACCGACTTTTGTTCGAAACAAGGCTAATAGTAATATTCGACCGACTTTTGTTCGAAACAAGGCTAATAGTAATAATCTTTGGAGAAGAGATGCTTGCGTTTGTTTACAACATACTCTGCGCTATAGTCGCTTAAGTGACTCTGCTATCTGGCGATTTGCTATCCAGTTTTTGAACATTATCCCTACGCCGACCAACTCTGAGGTGAGTTCTCTATGTTAAGAGCAATAAATTCTTTCTAAACACGTAGCTCCATTACTTTGTTAATTTTCATGACTTACGGAAGTAAATATATCTCTTTCAAGTAATTTCAAACTAAGCACAATTCTTTCAAAAAAGTGTGTTAGTGTGTTATTTTGCCATAGCTTATATTGGAGCACTACCGTTATCAAATCTTCGGTTTTGTAGACTTGTTCCCTGCTTCTTTTGCTTCCTGTGATGCACTCTGCTATACTAAGTCAGGCTAACGCCGACGCCATATTATCAAAACAAATGGCCTCACATAAAGAAATCCAATTAATCTAACCGTGGCTATATTTAGGCTGTCGCACATCACCTCATATGAATTTCGATGTAAAATGTATCAAGGAATCGATTGGAGAAGGAATCCCTGAGATGACTCAGTGTAAAATGTGCAAAATTATCAAAATATCGTTGTGTGTATCCATTTCCTTCATCTTCGCCTACTAGTGAAAATATTTGTAAAAATAATTATGTGACGAATTGGTGGTTTTAAGATTGAATACAAGATAATGACTGCTATAATTCAAATCAAAAGTATTATTAAAGTTCATATTATGTCATTAAGAAGGAGAATATTAAAGGAATAAATGTGCCACGGTTAGATTAACTAGATCTCTCCATGTTAGGCCATTTGTTTTGATCACGTGACAATGTGGCGTCGGCGTTCGCCTGACTTAGTGTAGCGGAGTGCAAAGCAGGAAGCATATGAAGCAGGGAACCAGACTATTTTTGGAGGTGCGTTGCTAAAAGCGCTTCAATTTCGGAAGTAGGTCAATCTTGTTGTACAAATTAATTAGGTGATCTTTCATCTGATTGACTCAGCTGTTACCTCTCTACGACTGTTCTTTATCCTATTCATTTTTTTAAAACGGTAAATAGATTTATTACATTAAGATCTCGGGCTAGCTCGATTATAAGTGAGATGTACGCATATTTTTTTATTTAACATGCCTTTCCTCAAGGACATTTTAACTATAGTTAAATAAAAATCAAATTTGCATGGTATAAATGTTTAGAGATAGCTTGCACAGGGTTTTGCCTGCAATGTCACGTGTGTCAGAATAGTGAAATAGTCATCTATGAAAAATTATGTACCTCAGGTGAGGTATATCAGCCTCACTTAGGTCTCTTGTTAAATATACTTCTTCAAGGGAGATAACAGTGAGTAATATCAGCTTTTGATGCCAAGCTTGAAAATATCATTTGGAATGTGGTGCTCAAAACATTTACTAATATTGATATAGCTGTGAACCAAGCTTCATGTATTATTGCAAAAGGGCTTTAAAATCGTCACGAAAAATGGAAATAAATTGGTGACTTTAATTTGTGACCATGATCATGATGATACGATATGGACTGTGGTGAGAACACTTCTTCTAGCATATATATATATATATATATATATATATATATATATATATATATATATATATATATATATATATGTACCAAGTTAAGCATATCTCAAACACCTGTAGGTCGAATTAGAACAACAATGTTTAGATAAAAAATCTAGGGAACAAATCCAACAAAAATAACTGAAAATATAAAAAAGGAGAAAAGCAGAGATAAACTGGAAATGCTAGTCATCGACCTTGACGGTCTAGATAGGATCCCAGTTTTCTACTCTTCACAATATCCTGCCATAATGCTGATATATGTGTGCCAAGTGTCATCCATTTATCTCAGATTTTAGAATACTACATAGTGGATAGGCTAGGGACAACAAAATAGAAAATAAAGATATGAACTTTCTTGTTTCGCCGAAAGTAAAAATCAGGATCCCAAAATGTCTCAAGCAAAAAGAAAATAGTATTTCCAAATTTAGCTCTTTAAAAGAGATCCCGGATTTTTTATCTTGAAGATGGATAAGTTCACTGGTTGTTTGTTTACGCCTTTTCTCTCTAATCCCACCACAGATGGTATATTTTTATGAAGGGTCTAAACAGACGATATTTAAAATCAAAATCGATGGCACAGGTTTGATGGAGGTGCTACGTTTACAGGATGGAGAAAGAACCACGATTAATGGTATGTAGCATGTAATTATTTATCATATAGCAAATATTCGTAACATTTGTTAGTCTTGTAAATGTATAATGTGCAATGATTAAGGCATGTTAGAAATCAAACATTGTGTAATATTAGTAACAAAAAGTATATACAAATGACAATATTAAAGAATGTACATATACATACAAACGCCACCACAGCTCTGTCTTACAGAGATGTACATGTGAGGGTAGAGTCAGTAAGTCTAGCGCATTTGCTTAAAATCATATTTGCAGAATGTTACACACAGATTTTTCAAACTTGTCACACATCAAAATACATTTTTATCCGAAAATTTAAGTTTTAAAATTCTTAAGAACATTGACAGAGATATACAGCATCAACGTCACGATAGAAGTGAATTATTGAAATATTACATTGTTTAGAATATTATAAGCAGATATATTACTGTTGTCAGCCTTCTTTTTGTCTAAATATTCGGACAAAGATATATTTTGCAAACTTCAATGAAGCGAATATGATTGATTTCCATACCCCTACAAGATTTAAAGAATAGTTCTCTAAGTCTCATTTCACAGCTGTTGGAGGTAAAACAAGTTTGCATCTTGCAAAATAGATAATTTCTTTGGAGGTGTGTTGCATGAACAATAACAAATAATCTGACGTTATAGTTTAATGTCATCATAGCCATGCGCACAAGCGCTTGTAAGCTGTAGTTAAGAAAAAGTTTTTTCAAAGTATGCATCTATTTTAATAGAGAAAGTTAAGATTCGTAAAGATGTTATGGATTTTAATATTTTAATTTAATGTAAAATGATTTAATCTTTTTAATATTGATATTGACAGCACAAGCGCAAGATGAATATTTAAAAAAATGAAACAGGTCATTAGCTTACTAACGGGGTGGGGGGCAACAGGGCGTTTACCCCGGTTGCGAGAGGTCTTGTGGCACCAAAACCATGGGCATCAAACGTACTGGGGCGCCAAATCCCTTTTGGGTCATCACCGTTGCCCCGTGTGCCATTTACCCTTAGTACACCTCTGAAACGGGAATTGATCTATTGAAATACACACACCTTTCCAGTCTGTATTCCTTGTCGAGGAAAATCAAAGATAAAACTATAAATATACTCGTCTAATTTAAACAGATTAATACTCTGTAATTACCTAGTACAATTAGTTGCGTAATCTAGTGATGAAGCCCGATTATTACGTCATACTTCGCGTTACTGTTTATTGTTTGGGTTTGATTTTTAACGACCCAGCAACATAGTATTTAGGGCAAAGGCATTTGGTGCTTTGTGCAGATAGATACACACCACGATAGCCAATCCCGGCTGACATGATGGATTCTACCAGTTTTGTTTCGGCCACAAGTCCAGCACACTAACCCCACCCTCCTCCGCTCCTGAACATGCTCCTCCGAGAAAGGTAGTGACCGTGAAGCAGTTCTCGCAGCGTACCAGTTATGGCCATAAGGTTAAAATGAGGCTAATATCTCGTGAATAGATGCCTTTTTATAGCAATTATTTCCATTCTCGCATGAAAAAAATGTCCTCCTTTTTGTTATAGAGACTGAACTCTGTTTACCTAATAGAACAACAAGTGATATTCTCGCTACAGGAATAGTCCTTCAGTGAAAACTTTGTAATGTAACGTTATATTAAACGTTCTTCTTCTCTCCTTTTGTAAATTAAGAGACGAAACGGGGTTATCTTTGAATATGAGATCAACATATTATGTGTAAAGCAAGCCGAATTAGGTTTTTTATGTTAGATTTGAAATCTTGACTTAATAAGATGCATAAATTTAAATTGATACACACCTGTTATACATTGCTGAAATTTCTTTTATATGAACGTCTTGAACTGTTGCACTCGGGATATTGTTTAAATTTTCAATATAAACAACAGGCACCGTGTGCAGATATATAAAGATGGAAAAGGTTGATAGGATACCATTTACCCTGATCTACCATCCAGACAACCCCAAAGTAGGTAAAGTCATTGGGAAACACTGACCCATCGTGGAATCGTCGGACGCACTAAACTCAGTTCTCCCTAACAAACCTGCAGTCGCCTACCGGAGACCAAAAAACCTCAAGGACATCTAGTCAGGGCGAAACTAATGCCAGTCACTAATCAAAACCACCCTTGTCAATCTAGCCCCTGTGGCGATAAAAGGTGCAAAACCTGTCAACATGTGATAGAGACCAGGACATTTTCTAGCACAGTGACTAGAGAACAACTAAACATACATGGTCCAAACAAAACGAGCAAAACAGAGGATGTCATTTATCTCATCACACGAAAGATCTGTAGCCTTCATTTTGTCGGAGAAACTGAAAAGCTACAAAAAAGGATCAACCTTCATAGATTCGATTGTATGGCAAAGAAGCTGTACAGAAGCCCGGTCGCAGAACACTTCTCCTCCCTGGCCACACTTTCAGTGATATAACACTTATTGCAATTGCTCACAACACCAACTGAGTCCCCAAACTAGGAAAGAAAAGGAATCTAACTGGATACTCCCCTTATAACATTAAAACCGAGCAGTTTAAACCAAGAAGACTAGAAAAAGACACCCATGTACAAATAAAATTATATTTTGCAGCCAACACATTTTCTTTTAAATAATTCTCTAAATTTGCTTAATAGCCAATGACTACTATAACAATGAAATATCCGATATATAATCTGCGCTTATATAAATTTACATAAAATAACAGATGTCGTTATGGCTCATCTATTTCTAGGTCAATACAAATATTTTCCTGTATCAGCAACAAGCTGAAATAAACTAGTTGACACAAAATAGAGTTAAAAGGTTGAATTCCTGTAGAAACAGTCACGTAACGTTTCGCAAACATATCCGTTTTCTGTTTTATTTGTTTGTCTTGTCGATGTTTTTTATTTGCCTCTGAAAAAGACTCATTAAAAAAGTCGAAAGCGCTCAGGCTAGCTAGATACTAGTTTCGCACTGTTCGTTGTCAGTTGATTACATTTATCTAAATCAATCCCTGACACATGTGATCCCTTGCTGGATCCAGTGCACTTGAAGGGATTGTTATTCGCCATATAATTTGTATTCTTTATCTATCTATCTATCTATCTATCTATCTATATATATATATATATATATATATATATATATATATATATATATATATATATATATATATATATATATATATATATATATATATGATTATTATTATTATTATTATTATCCAGCCCTAGCAATTGACTCAGTCCAGAGAAGACTTTATTTTACGTACATTGGAGTTGACGTTTCCATGTCAAGAATTGAAGCGCTGGATTTGGAATCAAATCACCGCCGAACAGTCATTGTTGGGGAAGATACAAATCCGGACATTCTGTATATACTTCATGACAGGTGCGGAATCGATCCTAAAGCTATGACAAAAGCAAAAGACAAAATAATGATTATTGAGTAATTGAAAAGGACCCAATAAAACACATAAAAGATATTCACGATTCATCATTAATCTTCAAGAGCACAATTATACCTACAATGTGATAAAATATTGCAAGGAAACTATCCCCGTATCTACGTACATTGGACTTTAACAACATACATACATACATACATGCATACAATACATGCACACACACACACACACACACACACACACAGACACACACATATATATATATATGTGTGTGTGTGTGTGTGTGTGTGTGTATGTATTGCATGCATGTATGTATACTCGGAGACTTTGCAGTTTATTCGACAAAAGTTCATGTTTAAAATCATTATGGCTAGGAATTATCTTTACAATAGGGAACTCATCCTTGAATAGGTCACTGCCACACAAAGTACATATTTATTGATTTATAGGGATGTTCTTATAATGGCTTTTATACCTTATTGTTCAAAGTGAAAGTGGATGATAACTATCTTTTTCTTTCCTATGTGATAAAATGTATGAAGCAGTATATATAATAAGTTGCAATAAAATTAAGACGCGATATTCAACACAGTAGTATAAATGATGAGATCTTATAAAAAGAAAAATAAGACTCGATATCAAACATAGTATTATATATAATGAGTTCGAATGAAAACAAGACGCGATATTCAACACAGGATTATATCTTTAACAAGGAAACTTCAAAAAAATAGATGATAATGGTAGAGTTAACTGAGCAAGTAAAATTCCACTTTTGCTATGAGTACGATTGTCTCATCGTCATCAGGATGTAAGATATTCATATTATTTACACTTTAATCCAGTGTACTTGCTACAAGCGATCTTAAACGAGCTGGTTAAAGCTGGTAAGGATTCCAGTTAGGACTCATAAGATTGTGCTATAGACCGGTCGCCATTTCGGTTAAACACATCCTTTGTAATGCATTGAAATTCAATCTCATTTATTTTATCTTTGTTGTCTAGAACCTGTAATAGTTTTTACGCGATTGAAAGAACTTAAATATACATTTGACAGAGTTTTACCTACTAATGGTTATTTCACTATTCATAAATAAATTAAAAGTTTAGTGTCTTTTTCTGACAATTTACAATGCTAAAACTGAATCCAATACAACCTTATATCTGAGTTTCCATATACTAAGGGGTCTAACTGTAAGTTAGAAGCGTCATCACTTTAGAGGTAACACCAGAAGCTTACAGATCCGCCTATTGTGTTAACACTGTTCAAATCCACTCTCCATTATGAGTTTTCTCGTTAGTGGTTCTTTGTACAAAACCACGGGACATCATCTTTAGTGGTTCCGTATACAAGTCTATATGACAACATCAAAAATTATAAGTAGTAACGTTTATTTTTGGACATTCAACTCCGTAAATGAAGACTATAGTTTTCTCGGTGACACTTACACTTTTGATGAATCCATGCAGTTATTACAAAGATTTCTTTCCTCTTGCAGGTTACACTTCGTTCGCAACAGGACTTGTATGTTATCTGACATGGATGGTTTCAATGCAGCGCAAGGGTCTTGCTCAACCAATGTATCTATTGATAAATTAACTACTACGGAATCGGTAAGAATGACATGGTTGTACCAGTTGAAAGACCGTTTCACAACGTTAAAATCAACTCGTTTACAACGCAACAAATTTTCTTCCCGCAGTCATATGCTGTTTTATTTCGTGTCAGACTATGTGAGGAGTTTCGGTAGATGGTTGGTTGGATGGTTTTTAACGGCACGTCAACACATTATTAGCTATATACCGCAGCTTCCGTTATGAATAGAGGTTTGTTTTATTTTTTGGACAATGAATGTAGATTTCTTGCTTGAAATGTCCTTACAGTAAATAATGTATAGAACAGGAAAATATCATAATGGATTTAACTTATTTTCACACAATAAATTAGACCAACAAGAAATTCAGAGGTACACAACAACAAAAATAAGTAATATTATGTACCCCAGAATGGCAAAAACGGAGGGTGCCACTTTTAGTAGCCTATGCTGAGGGGCCGCCGTGTTGGGGTTCAGGAGCTCTTGATTTTTTCCCCCACATTTCAAAGTGATTTTAGCAACAAAGGGGGTTCGCAAGGGTGGCTCCGAAGGAAGAGGAGGCAATATTTCATGATCCTCTTGTACCTGGCACTGAAAAGTTCCATATTTATTTGGGGGTATTTAAAAAGAAATAGAAACAACCACATAAAACCTGCAAGAACAAATCCTCTTATTGGTAGAGCTGGTTAACAACACTGAACACTGGAATTGACTGATTTGGTGACACGTCACTTCCGCCATCTTTCTTGATTAAAATATTTACTGCGCGACAGTTAGGTGAACTGCGTTGATTCGTTGTTGTTTCCTTATGAGCCGTGATTATACAGGTAAAAATATGTTTCAACAGTGATTCCTAATACACCAGTATGAGCCGTGATTGTATACCTAAAAATATGTTTCATCAGTGATTCCTAATACGCCAGATGTTTGTTTTTTTATAGATAAAGATGAATGGTCTGCTGTTTACATCGAGTAGTTTGATTACTGAAAATGCTTGTCGTGGAAGCAAAATGGAGTCAGCATCCAATTTAATCCAATCAAATAAAAAAAAAATCATTTACATGCAAGTGTACAGTAGACGAGAAAAATAAATAACAAACAAAATAGCCGTTAACCGTGACCCTTCTTATCAGTAGTACATTGATTTGAAATCTTGTAATGATACAAAACACATAACACTTTGTTTAGCGGTTCAAGGACAAATGAATACAAAACAATTAGCAAAGGAATCCAGTTGGAGAAGTTATATTAAATGCTGCATTTATTTCAAAATGTTCGAGGAACACAGACATCAATGTTTAAATGACGATGGAGTCTTTTTATTTC
Source organism: Sinohyriopsis cumingii (assembly GCA_028554795.2). NCBI lineage: Eukaryota > Metazoa > Mollusca > Bivalvia > Unionida > Unionidae > Sinohyriopsis > Sinohyriopsis cumingii. Next base: position 116,421,194 of record CM068835.1, on the reverse strand, counting down.
AATGTCCGATGTATAAAAAAAAACTCGAGGAAAGACTTTAGAAAAACATTGAGTTGGTTTGCTATATATAGCATGTATGTACTTTCAATTCATATGACTGTTTCATGTAAAGGGTAATTTATTGCTCGCAACAATCACGTGACCACGATCATCTGTTTAATATCTTTGAAAAGACTGCTCGATAAACAACTGTTTTGTGCGATAGTAAATTTGCGCAAACACTAGCTGAAATTGACACACAAAAGTGGTGGTTGTCGTACGTGTTGTTGGCAATTCGAACACGGAAATTCGTCTGTTGTATAGATTTTGAATGAATAAAATAAAAATATACGCCTTTTTGTAAGTCTGATAGCTCCCTTTAAGTCAGTAAATAACATCAAACGTACTTTGAGGGCATGGACAGATCCCGTTTTACTTTCTTCAATCATAATCGGTAAACCTTAATAATTTTGCGAAATCAAGTGCATCCATTGCAGACCCTGAATTATATCAATGATGCCATATGATAACGTCTTCAGAGAAATCATTCCAACCTCATCATTTGTTTGACATTCATGTTCATGTATGTTTACCTATGATTGCGTAGAGAAAAGGGTACGACGTGCAGTAGCGTCTGAAGTTGCCGCTGATGTGTAAAGCATTCTTAAATTTCAAATACTGAAATTCAGCCGGATTTTGCCTCATTCCTTGATAACTCGTAATCACTGCATTTTCAGGAATGCATCAAAGTAGTTAAAAAATCTCTTTTTTATCGGTAATTTCAAAACATTGTCCGCAGCAAAATATTGTAGAAAAAAGATAATGACGAGCAACAGCAATTTCATGGAATCTTTGGCACGTACGCTTTGAATAAAGCATTAAGAACGTAGTGGGCTTCATCGTAACATCCAAATTATCAAGTTTGTACAAGCCCGGTTGTTTTAACTGCGAACTTCATGGTTACCAATTGTGTGATTTGCTAATTAATTTATGCATTAGAAAACTCTTGAAAACAGGCAGATATTTTAGATTTAGCTATCATATTTCAATTGTGACTCCAATTTGATTTACGTATTGAATTCTAAAACTGTGAAAAAGTACGAAAATCATAAAGGTTAACACTTTAGAATGTTGTTTTTGAACACAAGACTGCCGTGGCAAAATAACACATCTCGCTGAATATATTATGATAAATGTTGCAATGAAAATCATTTGAAAATGCTTGACACTGAGATAACATGTGATGGTCTTGCGAATATGGAAGAATGAATGAGTCATCGTTGCTCTATGGAGCTGAAATTAAATTTCGAAAATCATCAAGTGATGTAACTTCGGCACTCCTCTCCTCTCCCAATTTATATTTTCCTTTGCGTGCTCGTTGTTTATATACTAAACAGCATAAGATGTCACTGGGCATAGTGTATTTATCTATTCTTATGTCTATTTGATTCAATTATATCTGATTAATAATATTTTTATTTCAATTTAATTGTTTGTCAGTTTAAATAAAATATTTTCATTACATGATATTGTAATGTACACTTTTTTCAGAAAATGGTTTGACCTTGGCTCTTCGTTTTGTAAACACCAGGTGTTGATCTAGATCCTGACCTTGATTAAAAATTTGTAGCAACCACGTAAAGAGGTTTTATTTTGTGTGTTTAAGATGTAAACAATTTTTAAAAAAAATTTATTTCTTCGAGGAGTGATTGGTTTTCGTCAGGGCCACACTGGGTGGACGTGATCTTTAACAAGTGCCTGATTTCTGCGAGCTTTGAGAACATGATCACGTGACCTACTTTTTACGTTTCTTAAGACGATATACCTCTGTTTTGGAGAATTATTCTCAGTAGAAGTTAGGCTGTTACACTGCAAGTTGTATGATGTGCAGTTTGGAGTTATTTCAAATTATTTGGATTGAAAAGGATTAGTTCTTTTTTTCTTGGAAAATACATACGTTCATGTGAGAGTCTTACTTTACTCTAAGACAGTTCTTATAAGAAATTTATTTAACTTTTCCAAAACCGGAGTGATAATTCTTGTTTCTACAAGGAACTGTAGACTTCAATACTACAGATTACAGCATAAGTCATCGTCCATGTTGGATTCTTTGACGAGACTCGACTTTGAAATCATTGGAACATTTTGTTAGCTTTGGATTTGATTCTTAAAATCGTAAGTTCATATTTTTTCATTTTTACAGAATTTATCCAGGAAAGTAAATTATTATTGTATTTTTCAAAGCTTGTTGTTTTCACTCTTTCTTGTGTTACTTTTTATTCGAGCCTAAACACGTGACATAAGACTATTTATCTAGTTATACATCTATCTGCCTGTCTACATATCGGGCAACATTCCCTCTAAGAGAATGGTAGATGTGCGCGCTGCATTGTGCAAGCATTACAGTGACTTGAGTGTCAATGTTGGATTGAATATTTGGTAATTTTCATCTGCTGCGCGGAGAACAAATCAGCTGCGCGATGATGCCTGAGCAACTGCATGGCCGCGCGCGCGCGCGCAGCTTAGAGGGAACGTTGTTGATCTCGGGTGTCAAAAAGGTTATAAATCGTTATTTCCACCGATATTATAGCAATATTTTGATGACATGAATCACTCAGATACTCGCATCACATAAATTGCATGTTCAGTCCCGATGTAACATGTTCTTGAACCAAACCCTGCGAACAATCGTTGTAACGTGAAATTCCCAATACATTTATACTGTTAGTTTTGCTTGTTTTCGAGTACATTTCACATATAATTTCATTTTTTTTACAGCCCTTTAACTTCATGGTAGATGAACAAGATGAGTCTGAAATCATAGTCCGTCAACGAGGGGTAAAAATAGAAACATGGCAGGATCAGACTAAAACAACTTCTGCATTTAATCTCAAGGGCACCGGAAAATTTGCAATCGGTATTCTTCCCTTCACTGTTTCTATGTGATTGGTTTTCCTTTGTTGTCTTTTTTGTGCCTTTTGCCTTGAAGATAATGATAATTTGTTAAAAAATGGGGTTATCAATTTGTACTCGTGTCCTACATTTAGCTGTTTATAAAGAACATACTGATATCTAAATATGGTTGATCTAAGTAACACCAAAAAACAAATGTTGTGATATTAAACAAATCCAAAGTCCAAAGCATATACTGTTCCAAATGAGTTCCAGTAGTATTCCGAATGAAGAGCAATCTTCAATGTGTTCATATGCCACTAGCTTTGAATTTGGCGATGTGCTAACAGTCTTGTTGTGTCACAATGATATCATCCAGAATGTTTTTAAATGAATTCCCATTAATCCAAAAATAGTGATTTTATCATACAGTCAATGAGCACTTTGTAATTCCAATGAATAATCGAAATAAAAAAATTCTTTAAATTAATAATTCAACACAACTTGTAGATTGTTTCCACCACAGATGTATAGAATAGGAATGAAATAACCCTTATATAAAAAACATAGGCACAATAACATAACCAGGATGAGGGTCATGGTTTCATTACCAGAACATTCTAAATTGTAAACAAGGTCAGGTCCTTTACTGAAATTTTAGCGGCCAATCAGTCGAAAATCAGGCCGACCATATAATTTCCGATTAAACATCTTTTCAATCAAAATGATATTATCTTAAATGATATTATCTTAAAGAAGAAACCCACAATCATGGACAAAATTGAGCTATTTTCCATTTTGTTGACAAGAATGACCCTTACAACGTGTAATCATCAAGAAAAACATTAAACACACACAATGTATGTATCGATGGATGGACGGATGAATGATTCGATGTATGTGTATATCTATATATTGTATTCATACCATAAAGAGATGTTTCCCAAGCACCACTTTAAGCCATGTTGTTTGGACTATCTCTGGAGATAGTGTTACATATGATGATATTAAATGAGGTGTATTTTTAAATGTGTTATTTCAAAATGTCTCTGACAGCGACGTCATCGACCGACTATGGTTTTTTCGTGGCTGTGCTTACTTATTTCAGACAAGTCTTCTATTTTTAATGGACTGATATCGTCTGCTTTTAGCAACTACAACAATAAGTCGCCATGGCACAGGTAGAATATGCGACAAACTTGCGGACAAAAAAGTATGTGAAGGTCTTTGTTTCCGTACTCTGAATGAGACGATAGCTCGATGTCACTGCCCGACCTACCGCTTTAACGTTCTACAAGAGGATATACGTAGTTGCTCTGGTAAATAAAATTAAAATCGTCTTTGAAACGTTGTTCTCTTAGCATATAAATATATCTTATCACTAATGTATGTTCATTCAATATTGCAATATCATTGATATGATGGTACAGGGCCAACCGAGCTGTTATCGAAATAAAATACTTTAATCTGACTTTGATCGTGATATTTTGGGATGAGAAAAGGCAACAGAAGTTACATGGCTGAGAGTAGATTAATGCGCACGCTTAATACTGTTTAAGATCACTGCTTGATTCCGTTCAAAAAGAGAGTATAAAGGGAGTTGGTTAGTGGCGTGGGGTAGTGCTAAAATAATGAAAATTTCACCTACTAATCTTTACGTACTATATATCTATGGTTCACGTTTGTATGCTTTTTATAAGTTATACATTCCTTATTAAAAGCTAGTGAATATTTGAAATTATTGGAGGGGTGACTTATGTTTTTGTTGAATCCATCTTAATTCTGTTTTCTTTCTTTCTTCGTTGTTGTTGGTGTTGCTGTTGTATTTTTAAATCTTTTTCCAGTATGAACGTTTCTGCATCCCGATAGAATGCATAAAATAGGCACATAATGTGCCACATTTGTTTTACATAGAGGTAGTGCCATTTTAGTCTTTGGAGGCAAGCGGATAGAGTTCTATAAACCTAGTCAAATACAATCTTTCCTGTGTAAAGTCCTCCAGAAAATCTACTTTGTTTTGTGATACGGTATGTAGTACGTAGGTCATAATATTCATGAACTCGGCAGTTACATTTCATTTTGTCTCTGCTGCAACCGCACTTTTATCATGAGGACGAAGTGGGAACATTACGTAATGCTCTTATCATTTAATTATTTGACAATTTCATCTGTAAATATGGTTTTTATTTAGCTAGTTAGTCAGTGGCATTGACCCTGATCTTTGTATATATATATATATATATATATATATATATATATATATATATATATATATATATTCTGGCGACTGCCCAGTCTCAGGTAAATATAATCAGGGTAGGCAATATTAACGTGACTAAATTCGGAGCTAACAAATTTTACCGCTTATAGCAAAACAACTATTTAGTAGAATAGACGTAATATATAAATTTAATAATTTATAGTATTTGCTATCTTTGACCAGAAAAATATTGCAATTACTTATGAAGTTTCTGAAATTTTTTCATGAGTGCGCACATGTGTTTTTATGAATCAAATGACAAAACATGTCGACTTTATTCAGTAAAAATGTGGTATGGCGTATTATAATGAAATTACGCTGAATGACATTGGGATTTCTTGGACATAGCACTTTGACTTTACAATGATTGGAAATTTCTTGGACATAACCCTTTTGCTTTTCATCCAGTCGTTTTTGACGTCATGTCGTTGTTATTGTTGCGGGTTTTGCACACGATAAGTTATACATGACGGTCAATATGTTAGGGGAAGGAAGAACGGAGGAAGAACCTAGACCCTCGGCAAGCTATTGGCAAACTTTCTCAGATACCCGCGTTGGATGAACCCGAGACTATAATCCATTACCACAGATGAGATGTCAGTAATTTGTAAAGTCGAGCACATTAGACCCATTCGTCCAGCTGGAACCCGTGCCGCCATGAGTAACCATCACTTGGTGTAATATTGAAAAATGTTATGATTTGTTAGCTAAGATGTCACAACAATCAAGTATTCAAAAGAACTTAAAACCTAAAGCGACCCTTTTATCCATTTCTCGCTTGTGCTAATGCTGCCGTCACATATAATTATTTTAATATATATGTGCAGGGCTCAAAGAAAGCACCACCCACTCGTGCCTGAGAAAATTTGGCATGGCCGATTAAGACGTGTGTGGGTCATAAATAACGTATCCCCAACGTGCCTGCTTGTTGTCAGCCTAGAAATAACGTATCCCTAACGTGGCTCCTTGTTGTCAGCCTATCATTAACGTGCCTGCTTGTTGTCAGCCTATCCCTAACGTGCCTACTTGTTGTCTTCCTAGAATACGTTGCAAAGAAAAAGACCTCGTTTATTTATAGAGGTACCTGATGTAACCTTGATACAAAAAATAGGTGAATGTCATGAACATCTTATATTATTGCTTCAGAATCAGCCGTCGGTTTCTAAATGATGTTTGCATTTACAGTGAAACTCTGCAGTAATTTAGGCGTCATTTTGACGTCGAGAAATATTCCCTTTCAATAAGCTATCATTACACCTTTATGCGTCAAGCCTCTTTGAAGTTACAAGACAGAGAATAGCAAAATTTGTGTGATTTTTAGTTTGGTCAGGCAATGTTACCGTTGCAGCATTCAAGTTTATGCCTAAAGCTCTGTTGATACATTGTCATGCGAAAGGGAAGATATCAACAGATATTCATGTACGCATGTCATTGCTTTTCACAAGAAATATGTTGCTATTTTATATACTAAATCAGTATTGTCAGTATCTCAGCCGATTCCCACCAACTTTCCCACAATGGATACCATGGTAACATTATTAAAAAGGCTGGTAATGTTGAGACAACAGCCGAATTTTTTAAATCTACTTTGGATAATTGCCTAGAAATGTTCCGATTCTGTTTTCGCTTACCAGCAATACTTCTTTTTGTGGCGTATGTGTGTAGATCTCTGGAACGGAGGTTTGACCAAAATTTATCATTTAATATGAAAGCTGGTGGCCATTGAGACAGCTGGAATTCTTCTTTTAAATGCAAGCTGATGACGATTGTCTTGTGAACATTAAACAAATAATTATAAACAATGTATAATGCTGTCTGTATTTGGCGTGATGGTGTATTTATAAAGCCACACAGTTCTAAAAATAATGTTAATCGGGCACAAACGTTGTAGTGTCTGACCAGACGAAAGTGATATTAATTTTTGGCATTCTATGTTTCTGAACTTCTCACTTAGCTTACTCATAAAGATTAATTAAAAAGGAAAATTAAAAAACATAGAACGCCGAGACATTTCACTCTAAAGGCGAATACCACTAAGAATGCAAGTGCCATATGTGCAACTGTAATTTCTCGAGTTATTAACCTTCTATCGTATTATATATTTTTGTAAGGAGTTATACATTGGAAAGTACTATTTTCATGATTTCAGTACCAATCGAGTACCAGTGGATCTTTAGTTAAGGTACACAGTTTATTGAAGAAGTGTACTGTAACAAGGATAATGAGGACGGGACAAGTAACTCTTGCAACTCACTCTCGTCTGTGTGAACCTTGATTTAGAAGATACAGACACTGAACGCATCATCATTGGAATATAGCAACTGTCTCATTTGAACCCTCTGCAAATAACAACAAGCAATGTTCTAAATTTAGCTAAAATATGCTTTCTGGTCAAACCATGGCGTGTTTGAGAGGCCCTTTTCAGCCTTATACATAGAGGCATCCTTCCAAATCATTATATTTGGTAAATTTCGAACTTATGTATTTAAACAATTGTGTAAACTTGGCCCATTTATGAACAGTGTCCATGATTTAGTAAATATTTTTCTCATGAAGGTGCCACTAGCCTGTTTATGAATTTCATTCATTTCAATTGCCATGATCGGATGAAGCATCTCCGTGTGAACCAAGTTTATTGTCTTTTGAAACGCATGAAAAATATCAGTAATATAGATAAACTTACTTGGAGAATGTTTTTGTTATCTGTAGAATGCCGATGAGGCCTGAGGTAGCTCATAGTAGAGTAGAAAAATTGGCCTTCTGTCTCACTTTCATCATTGCGCGATGAAGGAGTGAGCAGGTGAGCCTCCATTGAACTCTGCTACTTGGGAATGGTGGTTCTGGTTCGCTTGTTCCTGATGTCTCCAAAACAACGCTCACTTTAGGAGAAAATGGCGGTCCCGGCTCACCTGCGTGGTCTAGGTGAGTGTGAAACCTCATAGAACATTAATACTGTATTATGGGGTTTCTGGCTCACTCTGTGCAATAAAGTCCATGGGCGAGTATGTGAATAGCGTCGATGGATTAGCGTTTATCGTCTAAGGAGCATAGTCCTATTTTGTTGTCTTTGTGATCTGAAAGTTCTCATGAAGTAATATTGTAGATGTCCTTGTAAAGATTGTCTGTAATGACCGATAGTAGCAATGTGACCGATGACTGTTTTTTATATTTATTACTCCTTTGGCTTATGTCATGATAGTATCTTCCTCGAGTGTGACGCAATATATTTTGGATCGAAGTCCTATTTATTTATGTGATGGGTATTCTACAAGTTTTATCTTTGAATTTTCCAAGTTTCTTTTCATTGCCTTACAGTGAAATGCGCTTGTTTCTGGATAATCGTTGAGATCAAATATATCTCGATGTCGATAGAGGTCTCCGTAGACATCGACAGTGCAAATTTCGTAGACGTGCGAGTCGGTATCCGTCATGAGTAATATGGCTTTATCTCCGTAGTGTCGTTGGATAAAGTCGTCATGCAACACGAGCATGAGCATTTTGGAGAGGTCGCGAACGGATGGACCGGCGTAGATGAGTTTATCGAGCATAAGATGTGTTTTTTTGGATTCGATGGTGACCAGTACTTTGTTGAAGATTTTCATCCTAACGAAGTTATCGTTGGCTACGAGTTTATCTCGTCGGCTTGGGTTATTGATGATTTTGATTTTTTTTTCTGTGTCTGATGTTTTCGATGGCTTTTATAAAGACCCTGTTGTTCATGAGTTAAAAGATTTTTTTCTTCCGAAGAACGTTGTGGTTTTGGCGCGTTGTTGGGTATTGAATTCGACGTAGAATTTCATCCATGGAGATTGTTTAAACTTGAGATCTCGGTGAATCTATTTACGAATGCGTCCATGTTGAAGAGCTTGTTCGAGTATTCGATAATGTATCATGTAGTGTCTTTGCGATGAAGATTTGGTACGAGCTTTTTATCTTGGCATCTCCGATGACGAATTGTGTTTTTTATTGGAGTCATGGAGGAGAAAGCATGGAGGGTGTTATGATGAGTGGTTCAGCGCATAAAGGATAATCGTTATAAAGGATAATCGTTATAAGCGTCACGGAGATGAGAGGGATACGCCAGATCGAATTCGACCAAACAGACCCAGTCATCCTGCTTGTCTTTCTTGGAGGAACTGTTCTCCAGTGATTCATTCAAAATCTCCCACGGGAAGGGATTGTGACATGTCAGAATCGTATAGATAATTGAAATTAAGATATAGAATGTAGGTGGAGGGTTTGTTAGGATCATAGTGTTTCATGTATTTGTTATTGGCCACAGCGCGCTTTTGGCTGATGGTGCTGATGCCTCTTCGAATCATGCTCTCTGTGAACATGAACATATCTGGATCTTGGAAGAGTTCAAGTTCAACTTGACTCGTCTTGAGAAAACCATCCCATAAAAGTCCTGGTGAGGGGAAATGCCAGAGTGGATCTAGCTGGTAATGATCTTGACACGTGCGTCTGAAATTTTCGAAGACATCCATGAGTTGAAGTATGTCTGTTTTCAAGTACAGATGGTGATAATCTCCGCACGTGTGACAACCTAGATCATTTTATATTTTGTTTGCGAACTGATACTCCGTCTCTGTGATGTTGTAGAGATTTATGTGAGAATATAAGTCTTCCAGAGCAGGAAAGGAGGTTTTAACGAATTTGAACCACGCATCGATGTACTCGTAGGGATAAACTCCTTTTCGTTGCAGGGGAGGACTAAGATCTCCAAATTCAGTTTCGAGATGTGTGAACTTGGGGCATGAATGAGCGAGTTCTTCTAACGACGACTCCATAAACTCGATTAAACAAAAGGGACATATAAAACTACATGTATTTTTTGAAATTATTGAGGGATGCATTTGATGTGAGTTCCCACTTCAGCAAGAAGGGTCTTGACTCATAGATGGCTGCGTTCTCCGATGATGAAGTGTCCATCATATCCTCGTAGATCATGAGCGATGAATGTAAAAAATTCTGGATCTTTGAAGCATAGATTACAATCAGCATGAGCAGCTCCTCTTTAGTGGCCGGGGATATGACAATGATAGCTGACATTTTTATCATGAGGTTGAAAGTAGTCTTCACAGGTGTGGCATTGATGTGCTGCTTTGTGCTGTTTGAGTTCATAGGAGGCGAGTGGAGTGAGGGGTGTTGGATTTTTCAAAGTTCGTTGATGCGTTTCCATTCAGTGACTAGTAGCTCAAAGAAGCACATAACACAGTCCTCCCACCGTTGTTGTTGGTACCACGAAGACAACCATTCATCAGCAGAGCAGCAGATTTTATATCCGATCACACAAAGTCATATGATTATGTTCTATTTGAGTAAAAGAATGAATGGGATCTGGCGAAGGTCCATGTACTTTTTCAAGGATGGCATCCGAGTCGGAGACAATATAATACGTGTGCGCGTATTGTTTGTTGTGGTTGTCGAACTGTAATGCTTCCTCACGTGGCATCTGAACAACCAGTAGGCCTTGACAGTATCACGACGAGAGGTGAGTTTTTCGGACTGAGGAAAGCATTGTAAGCAGCAATACCATAAATAGCCATGAATATTATGCTGCGTATACTGAGATCGCCATAATCGGCTGAAGTCTTCCATGTACACGAAATGGTGATGGTAATACAGTAAATTCGCACAGAGCAACATTTGATCTGGGATAGGTCACCGGAGTACTCTGTATCGACTAAGCGATGCTCGTTAGTCGACGAGCGATATAATCACGAAGAATAAACTCTTCCTGGATCAACTTGAATTTGCTTCCATATCCAACAAGATTTTAGTCTATCCCTGCGATGATAGAGATACTACATAATATAGTTTTGTAATTCATGTCTTTAATTGCTTGTTCATTTGCATTCCTTAACTGCATTGCACAAAACATTTATTCTATATTATATAGCACCATACCTCTACGTGGTACTAAGAAGTGTTGTGCGGTTTTCTCGGGCAGTAGGGAAAAGTGCAACAAGTCTTGTGCGAGAGAGTACTGTGCGTAGCATTATGCTTTGATTAAGCTTGGAAGTCCAAGGATTACACATTGTCTGGGATGTCATGAAGGAGTTCGTGGTCAACTCCAAGTGTGTCAGCGCTGCGGTGGACGAAACATCCGATCGATTAAATATTAATGCGAAAAAACCAAAACGACTCAGACATCCAAAAACCATTCAGAGTTGTTGAACGAGTTTCTAGCTAAGATTAAGCATGACGCAGTGGAAAGTGCATCCCGTGTTAAGTCGTTACGACGATAATACGGAAGGAGAAGCAAGTAGCATATGAACTAAAATCAGTCACGTGGTGAGATTTAGCACGACGGCTTATTTCATCCTTCACATGTTCATCCATGGAGTGAGGGCTACGATATAATATCATCGCATTGTGTTTGAAGCACATCGATGATAGCTTTCTATCGGCTATTCCGTTTTTCATTCCAACGGAGACAAGTTAGATATTCGGGTATGCAATTTAGATATAAGACCTGACGGATAGCAATTTCTTTTCATAGACCATGCTTTCACTCCTTTTGTATGTTATTATACTGATCTGTACAGCAGCTTCAGGAGTTCTTCTCGATGCATGCAAGAGATACAATGCTTGCACATGAGGCTCTTTACCGTACGAGATGGTAAGCGTGCCACTGTGGTAGAGGTTTTTCTGCTAAGCCGCTGTGAGTAATACGAGATCGTGCCCTGTGCCAACGACTTTGGTTAGAGTGAGATCTACGCTGATATCGATGCTGGGATAGAACGCGTTGACGATGGCCTTCTCGATATCTTTCCGATTTTCTATAATGTATAGGTGAAATACCGCGTATCATCCACATGGCGTTTGACCTCCTCCAAGGTATTCTACACTAATATAATATTAAAATTTTCTTCAACGTGTTTTCGCTTAGACATCGCATGCAGCGCTGCCTAATCAGATGCTCGTTGTAGTAGATTTTCCACCGCCATCTCTGGATAAGTCTTACCGTTGCTCTCGCGTCAATAAGGCCTGCCCACGCGCTGCTCCTTGTACTTTCGTCAACATCAGTTCGATGTTCACAGCCACCGTGATTTCGTAAGACTTTGGCAATGGCTTCTTGGAGCGTTTCGGGGTGTTGCAAAATCACATCGATCACAAAGACCTCTTAGTCGGATATTCTCTTTATATTTTTGATCGTATAGTTTTTCGAATCGGCTAAGAGTCGTACATTGATTTTTCACTATGACTACAATGAGATTCCCCATCGTTCTAATTTCGCTAATCAGCAACGTCATATCGAAAGTCGCTCCTCTCAGATACGAACAGATTTAATTGAGCATTTTCAAAAAGGTCAGCATAACCTTTTTGGTACATTTATGTCCTCCAATCTTGGCTCGAGACGTTTCATCAGTGACTGCATAGTTAGTCCAGCTCCGGATAAAATCAACATCACCGGATTAGCTAGTGCACCTGTGGAAATCACGCTCGTTGTAGTAATGATCAGCGGATTCATCGAAACGACTCTCAAGATGCGCTTGTAACGTCGGTACGCGTGTTTGTAGACGTAGACTCTCCGGTGGTAATAGCGATAATACGCTAATAGCTCGTGACGTTGCTCTATATGTAAGTTTTCGCTGATAATGTTAAAGTCAATGATCATTCTGCGTCGACTAAATTCTGCAGCAGCAGTGCAAGTTGTGTATGTACTCCTTTAAGAATCTGAGGTACAAATACATTTCATCATTGTTGAACTCAGATACTTTTTCTCCCACCAACCACAGAGGATATATGTTTAAACCCTGTGTGATTTTGGTCAGCTGTTTTAATTTAACGAGATCCTACAGCGTCTTAGCAATCACTTTCAATTTCACACGGTCCAGATATTGTTGTGATTCTGTGACGTGTAACCCCTTATCCGTTATTTTTCAGTGATATCGGTACAGATAATAGTACACCAGAGCGATGTTTGCCACGTTGAGATGGACTTTTTCAAAATCTTTGATTGCTTGAAATATAAAATCTCTGTCTCTGTGAACCCATGGACTCCAGTGGTTCCTTCAATATTTTTGTCGATTGTAGAACTCAGCTCCTGCTCTATTTTCTCTAGTTGAACATTTTCTAGATACGCGTAGGGAGCCACAGCCACACTGAGCTCTATTTTCCCATACAAGCTAACGATGATCACGTTAAAAAGCGCTTCCATAGCCTAGATGTTTTAAAACAAAGGGGCCTTATCGCTAGCGATTTCGCCTTTACGGTCGTTGAGTGCCATCACCGCCAGGATCGTCTCCACCTCCACGTACTCCAGTCCGACCTGCTGAAAACTTAAGTTTGTTGATAGACCCAAGCAGGGCTCGATATCCTCGAAAAAGTTTTTTTCTGGAGACCACCTTGTCCATGCAGCCGTCATCATTTTTATGAACCTCATCTTTTATCGACCACCAAAACGTCTTCGTTTGAAGTACAATGTTTTCACGATAGTTTCTACGAGGTGTTGATATAATTCGTTAATAATGCTATGGACAAGACTCTCGATGGTTTTAACTAACCGTGCTGCCTCTCAATTGTTACAAAATGTAAAGACCATCCAGTAGCGGTTGATGGACTCTCGGAGAAGCCCATTGCCGCATTTGGCCCACTGACAGATTTAATCGTTCTATCTCGCCCTCTTTCCATCCCTCGTAGGCCTCTTCCGGAGAGACATTCCCGCCTGCCTGACTACGTATACGCTCCGTGTACTAACGTCTTCTGCTTCAGCACATGCTGGTCACTGGATGCATAAGAGGCCTCCTGTCTATACGTATCGTCAAACAACAACTGATGCAACTCATGGCGATGCCCTAGATTTCTGCCATGCTCTATATGATATCCTACAGAGTGAAAATCTGAAAATAACTCAAGCCGCGATTGTGTGGATCTGCTGTGAGTGTCGTGAATGAATTTAAACGTGGAGTATTCATGTACGTACTTGAGGTTACAATGACAATTTCGAGCATGTTAGATCCTATCGTGGCTGCACAGGTGTATAGGGCATCCGAAGTATTATCAGGTTTGACACCGTCGAGTCCCCATGGGAGAATTCTTGAGCTGACACTATTTCGTCCTCTGATCCTAAATTTCTATATCGCCACGGCTTCAGTCAGTTGTATCTACAGCCAAAAATGAGAAATGACTTCGTTGGTCGATCACTCGTTTCCAACTGCAGGAGCTGCCAAAAAATCTGTTGAAAATACCAGATAGGCTAGGAAGTACGCCGAGTATTCGGATGACGCTGAAACTCTGATGCCACTACGATTAGCCGTGTTTTCAGAGGGAGTGGTCACGTATCCCACGCTGAGTCTGACATGACGCGTATCCACATCTATGTTTTGTGGCAACATCGTTGTTGGCCGTATGTGTATAATCGGTCACCACCAATTTAGCACCCGCCACCATAGTGAGCATTCTTCTGAGTGTTCCACCTGTTGTGGATAATTCCTGCCTCCAAACGATTTGAGTTAAGAGTACGAGATTGATTGGGTATTATCCGTGATGGACCAGTAGATAAGAACTCCTTATAAGTTTTGACCTTGCATAGATGTAGTCATGTACAGGCTAAATTCAGTATCGTTGATTTCCAATAGCCTGTAGCACATTGTGAGATCGCTTGTGCTTTGCCATGCAACGGGTAACGCTCCAGTCACAGCGACATTGCCACTGACTGTACCTTCCGTTTCATCGTATTTCTAGGCCAGTGATACATCCAGATCGGAGGCTCTTACGGTTCGAGAAGTTCCTGCCATAGCTGAAGGCTGCCCATACAAAATCAGGCCACTCATATTGAGATTTTCCGTCATGACACTACCCGTCAACGACAACTTAGTCTGGGCCAGTCTGTTCACCTGAGAATATCGCCCAGCACTGGCGTCCGGAGGTGGATAACACAGCCTTTTGGGTTGGTCAGACTGTGACCGCTTATGTTAAGACGACCCGTAATGCCATCAACAGAGCGACTGACTTTATCCTCATTATTAGTTGAATTTCCAGAGCCTATCATCGTCCCAAAGGACATTTGATTATAAACCATGAACACCAGTAACATCAACACAAAGAAAAACGCCCCACAGCATTATATGATTGTGGTCCTCAGCTGATCAAAAAAGCAGCACAACGTCTGGGATCCAAAGAAAAAACTCAAGGGATAGTGCCTCCTAAGGAAGAAATTCCCGTCTTCTATTTTCCTTCCATCCCCTCGGGATTAGAGACTGATCGATTCAAAGAGCAAGTATTGTCAGAGATACAAGAGGAGGAGTATCTGTCAGCGACAAGTAGTCGTTTTGCTTTCCGGTTGATTCAGAGGGATGAGTAAGGGTTAGTGAGGTATATGAAGAAGATATGGAAATGAAAAGAATCTGTTTTCGATGATACCAGAAATTCTTACTCGTGAAGATATTGACATCGTACGTATTATGTCAGAGCTGGAGAAACAGGGTAGGCTTGAAAATCGGACGTGATAAAGCATCAGCAGGAAATCGAACAAAAGAAGACTACACAAGGACTCCGTCGTGCAGGCAGCGTCCGCTACTTTCACACTCCAACCGAGATCGTCTTAGACACGATAACGAACTGGTGGAAGTCCTCAATCATCTTCTGGATCAAAAACTCGTCACATTCTATCAGTATCGCATTTTGTACGAGGACATGATGTGGATGATCAATCAATCTGGAAAAACGTGTTCGCAGACGAAATAAAGATACGATGAGACCATCACGCATATACCGAAGTAAAAATGTCGATGGGTATTTATACACCCTCTTTTCTTCCGTAAGAGCAGCCCTTCCCGGTATTTCCGTTAAATCTGAACCCATTGCTCTCAAGGCAGCCGAAGCGGACGCAACGGGAGCTGCCTCGCAGGACGAACGGCGGTAGGAATTTTACAAGACCTTGATAAAAAGATACAAGGTACACCAGTAGCATCCTTGGGTGGCATCATGTCAGGGTATGGCTTAAAATGATGATAATAAATTTGTTATCACACTTTCATAGATTAGCATCATATATTTGAGATTCTCTCCCGATAATCTTCTCCTCATCGATGATACTGCCGTGAAAGATTCCACCACCGAATACGATGTGGAGTATCATGACACTAGCACCATCAATCTCAACGCGAGCGCCCATCGAAAAATAGAGACGCTTGACAATTATGTGTACCTGTTTCCCCATAAGTTCTTTCTGGAATCCGCGGAAAATATAAACTAATGCCGTCCCACCAGCGGACTATGCAGCCAATGCGCAAATCACGCTCCAAAATAACGGATGGTCGTTATTCAAGTCGGCTTAATATCAACTGAACAATCAGACTGTCGAAGAAATCATTGGCTCCTTACCTCAAGCCAGTACAATCCTAAACTGGATCATGTACAGCGATGACTACATGCGATCGTGCGCCAGCAACATGTGATGGTTCAGAGATACTAACACAAGTGCGGCGGTGAGTAACGAAGTTACTGCCATTACGAATATAATTCCTGAGGCAACTTTGCCCAGTGATGACCAAGTGATCGCACAAATTTTCAGAACCAATATCTCTCTCGCAAGTACTTCTACCTACAACGTGGGATTTTCTCCTCGACGTGCTCTGACGGATACTAGCCACGAGATCTGCATATTTCTTCTTCCCAGCAGCTTCTTCGGTGTATGTCGAGATGACCGTACCATCTTCAGAGGCGTCAAACACACGCTAGTGCTCAAAAGAGACTCATCCGCCCAATACATGCACAGAATAGCAGCTCTTGCCGATGACGTGGTTAACGATGTGGATATCAAACAATCACATTCTCCACTGCGCACATACTCGAATTGAAACGACTCTGGCTAGATTCTCCAAAACACTGTACATGCAGCTGTTTACGGTGGCTAAGGACACCTCATGGAGATCCGCCACCAATCCGGGCAGCGAACTTCAAAGACACTTCTTCGTCTTCTTTCAGCTTGCAGAGCAGCTTAACGCTCTTCAGCCACAAACTCAAAACAAGCTCATATTTAATAACGTAGGTCTATCTCCCATTCACGTCCAAATCAACTCCAGACAATACTTAGAGCAAGAACTCAAGTGCAGCTTCGGTGTAGGAACTATAATTTATTCTCGCGTTTACATGATGCTGTTAGAAGCCATGCAGAAGTATCAAGACGTCGACACAGGGACGCAGATCTCGTTTGATGATTTTGCTAACATGTATCCCATCTTTCACTTCGATGTCCCTAAACATACCAAGCGTCTTAAAGACTCTGACGCCGACATCAAAATCCGATGGACGGTGGCTCCAGGAGTGGATTATCTCTGTTACGCTCCAGTCACCTCAGTACACTCGATGTCCCCAGTGGAAAAATTAATATCATTGCATAGATATGTCTAGGAAAATGACAACTCTAAGACAACGAGACGAAGGCATCATTTCTCAGCCATCGTTCCCTTCATGAAAACTATGACTTCCAAGTTATTCACTAACATCCTATCGCCTTAAGGACTAGCTAAAGCCAAGAGGCCATCACCGAAGCTTCTCAAAACGCAGTCATGGGCAATGTCAAGCGAAACTGACAAAAGCGTGCCATCACCCATCGTGGCTATCGAAAGAATAATAGCATTTCATATAAGGTCATCAGGACATACATTCCAGTCGAAGCCAAGTTGTCTCCACAGCTGTAGAAATAGATCGCTGTTGTTATCTTATATACCTTAAATAATATCCATCATGGACTCGTGGTACCTCAAGTGTAAGGCCAAGACGGAGAGTGCCAACCCCGTCCAGGTGGTCACCAAATATAAACGCCTCATGATCCAATCCAGATGTTCTGTGTACGGATCTACAAAAATCACATTTCATCTTACAAAATGTATAATACATGCATCATTGTATACATTGCGAGCTCAATACGAGCTGCAAAGACCTTCGAATGGAAAGAAATATGTGCGTGGGAGATTGTAAAGTATGCGGACATAGACAAATTCTCGGGGGAGTCATGGATGCTCATGCTCTAATCAGAAAACGTCCCAGACCTAAAGGTGCATGGAAATTGCCAGGACATAAATATACAGGGCCATATAATCCCTTAGAACAGCAGCTGGATGAACACGATCAGCCACTTCCAGGTCAGGAACCATACGACGATGTCGATGCTTTTGCCATGCGTCACGATATCTGCTACAGAGATCATCCCGATGATAAAGTGTCATACTGAGAGACTTAAATGAATTCAAGCCTAAACATTTTACAGAATGTGCAGACCGAGCTCTCGTACAAGACATCATTGGCACTAAACATAAGCTGGGGCATATATCTCGCAGATGAGCTGCATAAACCCGCACGTACGCATTTTCCACGATGCATAGTCATCTCTGTAGATGTAGACCATATATGGTCAGCAGATCTAGTCGACATCAGTGATTAAAGCGCCTACTACGATCGTTTCCACTAACTCATGACGGTTATTGACGTCTTCAGTAAATAAGGCAGAGTCATTTCACTTAAAAACAAAAAAGGAACTTTCATCGTAGAAGCACTGGATAGTCTCACACGAAAACTCAATAAACTTTGGGCAGATCATGGAAGTGAGTTTTACAATAAAACCGACTCAGACTGGCTTCAAAAATTTAACATTACTCTGTACAGTACTCGTAATCCTTTCTATGCCTCTTTCATGGAACAATTTAACCGAATTCTCAAAAATCGCATGTGGAAAACTTTTTACCAGCGATAATGCTAACCGACACTTAGATTTCCTGCCAGATCTCGTCGACCACTACAATCAGACCTGGTATTGAAGCATTCGAATGACCCCCGCAGAAGCCTCCTCCAAAGATCAAAACAGCAGGTCACAGAGGCCTTATGTTTTAGACAGAAATTTTAAGTAGAGATCCCCTCAGAACCAGCAGACAAAAATTCACCTTCTAAAAAGGATAACTCCCATATGGACGGAAGAAGTCTTCGTCGTCGATACCGTTCAAAAAACTAGTACCTACACCCTTTATGATTCCTCAGGAGAACCCATCCTAGGTTTTGTTTTACGAACATGAATTACAAAAGACAAACCAGGACATCTCAGAGTTGAAAAAGACATCCCTACCAAAGGGAAAAAAATCCCTCGTCAAGTGGTTTAGCTATTCTGAACACTTAAACTCGTGGATTCCCACTGCTTCTCTGACTACGATGCCGCCTCCTAAATAATCTTATGGTACTCCTCCTTCAAGCTCCAAAGCATGCTCGTGAAATCCCATCTTTTCCAAGATACGCTTAAACACATACTCAAATTTTATGAATTTCACAGAATGCAGTAACTGCATTCGTGTCACCTTATTCAGCCAGTAATAAAATTAATTTCGCTGACAAATGAAAACGATTATACTTATTCATAAGTTAATACTGTTGATTTTAGCGCTGGACTGGACGTTGGTGACTATGATTACACTTCACTCTCTCCTCCTCTTCCTCTTCTTCATTTTCTTCACAATAGATCATCTCAGGCACATAACTCCAATCCTTATTCGCGTACGATATCAACTTCTTCGCACGCTTCAACATTCTTGTGACTCCTTCTCACTTAATTCAAGCTCTGGATCAGAGCTCTTCTCACTCTAACCTAAGTTATCTACACTCCAGGGATAACATGGAAGAGACATCATTATGTTACAAACACTTTTCTAATACAGTGAACCAGAACCCACATAACACAGTTCAGTGGAAACATTCCTTTATCACGCAGTTATGAACGTAAGCCAGAACTCTCGTAATCCAGTTCCACGGAAGGTCTCACTCACCTAGACCACGTGGGTGAGCAAAAAAGACTTCGATCCCAGGTGAGCCAGAACCCCCATAACACAGTAATAGAGTTCTATTAGGGTTCACACTCACCTAGACTAAGCAGATGAGCCTGAAGCCCCATTTTCTTCTATAGTGAGCATTTTTTGGAGGCATCAGGAACAAGTGAGCCAGAAACCCCAATCTCCAACAGTAGAATTCTATGGAGGCTCTCCTGACCACTCATTCATCACGCAGTGATGAAAGTGCGCTGGAACCGCCATTTGTCTCAACTGCTACCCATCTCCATAGCTGTACAACCATTGAAGACTTTTTAATGTTGTTTATTTTGTCTAATCTGAATTGATCTTGGTATAATGTTTCTGTTGCTGAATCACACAACAGATACCAGAAAGAGGCTTAATACATTTTGCGGCAAATTACATAATATACCACGATCAACGAACTAAAACTAAATAATAGTCTTCTCTTGCCATTGAAATCCTGATCTCATGTACATTTTTCCTTGATGCTAATTTGGTATTTTTTTTTCTTTCTTTCTATTTTAGCAGGGAACATTCAAAATCCTATCGGGTAACAATATTCTTCCTTGTTTCAATCATTACTTTCATAGTCGGAGAAATTCTACGAGTCTTTATACCGAGTGAATTTCTATAATGACATATCAGAGCAATGTTGAAATTAAGTAGTTGAAAGAAAGAAACAAGTATTTGTTCACATATGTGAAGAGATATGTAACAAATATAAAAGGCACTACAGCCAACACAAAACCAAAGGAAAAAAAACACACATAAAACAAATACAATAAAACAAGAGTAACGAGGAACCCGATCTTTGAAGTCAGCTGTTCCCTCGAAATTCTGCTTGCAATAGATATCTTCATATCGCTGGGAATTTTGGCAACTTGGCTTCGAGGCCAAATAGTATCCCAGTTATGTCTTTAAAATTTGCATCGACGAGAATTTAAATCTAAGTCACTTTGACGGCTTTGTGTTTTTGCGTACAGAGAGAGAAAAGATTATATATATATATATATATATATATATATATATATATATATATATATATATATATATATATATATATATACTGTGGGTAGATTGAGATTTTCCCTAACATTCCATGTAATGTCGCTAGGGAAAGAGACATCTAAATCACAAAGAGATATTTTCAAAAGTACCTGGGGCCATTCCAGTGCTAGTGTTCTGATTCTTTACTTTTACAATAATGCCGAGCTTACTAAGTTACTTGACCTAAGTTCTACTGTTATTCAAAATAAACGATTTAAGCATTAGTATGTGTCAACATAGTTATTTGTGTTGTCTTCAGAACTTTTAACTAAACCGAAAGCAAATGAAGAACTACTACTGCTACTACTACTACTACCATTATTTATACTACCACTCTAACTACTACTACTACTACTACTCTTCTTCTACAACAATAAAAACAAAGCTTACTACTAGTACTAATAATTTATAAATATTTTGTTCCAGCTCCGGATGAATTTTTGTTGTTCTCTGAGGGCATAGAGATACGGATGATTGGCCGTGGACGGACACCTGATACTTCTGTTTACACGATTGTAACATCTACAGATGCAGATATAGAAAGCTTTGCCTTCCAGTGGCCATATGTATATTTCATTACTCGTGATGCAAGGTAAAATTTGTTACCGAGGTTTCATACGAAGAAAACTCGTTATTATGCATTAATGGCTTCAGGGCTGGATAAACATCTTAGATAGTAGGGCTATAACCATGGGCCCTCATATTTTGTAGGCCCTCCTTTAACAACTCAATTCTATATTGAATTAACCCTAAACCCGGACCATAACCATAAACCTTTAGCCTTAATCCGGCCCTGAATATTGCAATCGTGTTGAATGAATGGTATTAGAACACATGTCTAAGAGACGGCCATTAAACTATACATGTTCTTGTAGTACAAGATGCCACAGTCTGGAGAATATGCATACAGGCACACTAGATACTTGGACGGGCGGACAAGCGCATGGAGTGTTGATGTTTAAGATGTTGAAAGACATCAAAATCAACCGATTACAGAGTCAGTATAACTCCCTTGGTGAAATTTGAGAGAGAGAGAGAGAGAGACAGAGAGAGGGAGAGAGAGAGAGAAAAAAAAAGAAGATGATGATGAGTAATTTGACCTAGTTTAAAATTATTTTCTAATCAGCATGTGGATTGAAACAAATTATCGCAAAACACTACATAAAAACGCAAAACACAACATAAAAACGCAAAAGTGCATACAAATGCAAAACACTACATAAAAACTCAAAACTAGATGAAAACGCAAAACTATGTAAAAACGCAAAACATTACGTAAAAACGCAAAACAAGGCAATTCTACATAAAAACGCGAAACTACATAAAAATGCAAAACGCTACATGAAAACTCAAAACACTACATAAAAACGGAAAACACTACATAAAAAAGCAAAACACTACATAGAAACTCAAATACGCTTCGCGTACTTCTGAGAAATTGGCAAACTCTCTCTCTGTTAAACAGTTTTGTAGATAATGGTTACTTTATAGTCAGTTGTATATCAGATTTTATAATTCCATTATAGTTAGTGAACATTCGATGCTTTAAACTTTTCATTTCAAGGATAGTCTGTATAAATGAAACCAACATCATTGACTTGTTCAGTGTCTCACCATCCTATTGCTAACGCCTTTTCAACGGGAACATTTTGAACTGAGACCTGATCGTGTCTAGTACCATAGCAATTAGCCAAGCATTCGCAATACTTTTTGGTGAAATACACATATTTCGAATTTCCTTCTTGATCTTTTATGCAAGTCACTTTATCTTCTTTTTAAAATCTGAGATAAAACTATATTCGTGTTTTGTAAATCACATAAGATCACACTGCCAAAAAGTGCAAATCCCGGATTAACAATAATTGCATGATAATTAAACCAGGTTATATTACATATGCATACAGACATGTGTATATAATTGTATTTGTCAACCTCGAGTGTTGTTTTTTTAATCGCATTGACAAGTTTCACTAAAAATTGCAGCGTCCAGTATGTTCAAACATGAGTGACAATTGAGAAAATTCTGTTTTGGGCCTTGAGCCGCGTTTGCTTACTCCTGCAAACAAAGTTTGTGCAGAAATAATTATAAATGTGTACAGAATAATGAAAAATTGTTGTAATTGCCTGAAAATCTAATCAGACTAAATAAGTATGCATACACACAATTTGTATTAAACTTCATTTGTCTTCCTCATCAGGTTTTTGAATAATGTGCTAAAAAATTCTTCAGATGTCAAGCAAGTTAAAACAAATTTTTACAAAATTGAAAAGCTCATGTAATGGTCTAAGGCTCTATTCAGATCGTCTACAAATGAAAAGGAAAATGAACATGCAAGCACAATTTCATTTGTCTAACTCAAGTATGCCCCCAAGCGTATGGACCTAATGCAAAAATGCTTACGTGTAAGTCCAAACAATCAAAACGTTGAAAGAAATGTGAAATATTGCTTCATTTGCATGAAAATCTAATCTGGACATTGTCATATATATATATATATATATATATGTGTGTGTGTGTGTGTGTGTGTGTGTGTGTGTGTGTCAATTTTGACTTGTACCGGGTGTGATTTTCGTTTTATCTTGCTGGAAAGTAATTTACAGCAAAAGCCAGGCCCAATATGTAAAACTGAACAAACGATATTCTGAAATTACCTTCATACTCACCTGGTAATATATGTATAGATACAAACATGGCTACGAAATGTACATCTTGAATGGTTTTTGCTTGACGACTTTAACATTGTGTGAACAAAGGTCAGAAAATTGCGATCGAAAAAAGCTGCTATGTCCTAAACTCTAGTAAGTTCATCTACATATGAAACCAAATAATGCAGTCAAAATTAATTTGTCTGTGTATATAGTGGTTTTATGCAGTCTTACTAACAAGGTTTTCGGGACTTAAGGACAAACGGACATAAATGTAACAAGGTTTTCCATCTACAAGTTGTGTTGTTATGAACTGGCCTGCTAGCGCATTATGCGATGGTGGATCAGGCTCTATGTTGTTTATTTCTATTGATTGGTCCTAACAATGTACATATACCCGTATCTGCTGTCACATTATGCAAAACAGATATGGGTCTATGCAGCTTGCAGTTGCATAAGACTTACAAAATAGTATATACGGTACACTGTTGACATCTCACCTCTGTCTGCGTTGGTTCGAGTCTAGGATTCGGCTGATGTGGGTATGTGAGAAAGCTTGCCAGTAGCTTCTCGTGGGTCGCTGGTTCTTACCGGAGTTTTCCTGGGTTCTTCCTCCACCATTAATACTGGCCGCCATGCATAGCTTATCGTGTGCTGAAAAATGCAATTAAACCCCACAACAACAACAACAACAATATTGACAAAAACATTGACTTAGCTATTTTAAATACCGTGGTTCATAAAATCTGTGTGGACCTATGCATGCCTCACTGGACTATTGGAAACAGCCAATCACTACATCTTCTAAACAGTCAATCACTATATCTTGTAAATAGCCAAACAGCCAATCACTATGTCTTCTAAACAGCCAATCACTATATCTTCTAAATAGCCAAACATCCAATATCTATATCTTCTAAACAGCCAATCATTATATATTCTAAACAGCCAATCACTATATCTTCTAAATAGCCAAACAGCCAATCACTACATCTTCTAAACAGCTAATCACAATATTGTGTAGACCTATAACCATTCTCGGATTCTTCGAAGCATAAAATCACTATCTTCTAGACAGCCAATCATCATAAGTAGACCAATGTTTTCTTGGATTCTTCTAAACAACCAATCACTATCTCGTCGAATATGCTTGCGGCTATTCATTTGCTAATCATTTTGATTTCTTGAATAGTCGATCATTCCGTATATTTTAAGTAATTGATACCATACATACTTAAACATAAAGTATCTTTATTTAATCTTCAAGAATTATAAACAATATATTTTTATATTTCATAAATCAAAAACAGTAGAAGCAGGCTTCGCTCGATCAGCATATGCATGGTCACAAAACGGGACATTTTCGCATCAACGATTAAAATGAATCTCTGGCATTTGGGATTTTAAATCATAAAATTAACGTTAAGAAATGTTCAGCGAAGAGAATAAATGTAAAGTAAACCTAGGCATATCGTTTTCGTTTGCTGCCGACAGTGTATAATGACCAATATTTCCTATTTTGATCTCTTGGGATGTCTTACTTTTAAGAATACTTGGTTTTATTGTCGACTGTGTAGGACTGATGAGATGGAACAAATGCGTTTGAGAGGCTTTTGATCTCGGAGTAATTATACCAATAATCCAGGAAACGAAGATTTTAGATGTAGTTATTGTAATTGTGCCCCCACCCTTCCCTATGACTTGCCGTAGGCAGGCATTATTCGTTCTCCGTCTGTCATTCAGTGTTTGTAAGCGACATATATTGGGAAGTTTTTAATTAAATATCACTCTCAATTCGATATGCAGAGGCCTCAAATACCTAGTTATGTTCTGGTGACCTTGACTTGAACCTGACATTATTTTATATGCTGGTACAATTGGAATTTTCTAAGACCAGATTAGGTTCTGGCGATCTTTACTCATCACACTGTGACTCAGCTTTGCCAGCCAAGGTTCCGATATGTTAACCGTATCTACATCTTCGTGTGTCGATCAGATATTTCATTGATTTGTCCTAGCGACATCTGTTGAATTTCATAGTTGCCTCCCTTTGTATGTAATGCGAAATAACCAATAGCGTGTATCAGCAGTGCTTTGTACATTGGCTGAAAATGTTAGGGGCAACTGACTTCTAAAGGATACTTTGTATGTTTAACATCAAAAGTATGACTACGTACCAGAGAGAAGCCATTACAGGAGTATCTAATGGAAAGGATGTATTTGTACAAACACAGACCAGAAATCGAAAACTGCCTATTTATGAGTCCATTCCAGCTGTGCGCACCCCTTCCCTCGATCATGTAGGAAACTTGGTTAACGATGATGGCTGTCTACGAGCGAGATATTTGGTGACCTCTGAAATCTTGCCAGACCTAATTGGATACGTAGATTTCTTGAGAGAGTCCAATGACTATTTAGAGTTTGATCATCTAGACCAAATTTTCTAGGCGACGAGGCACCATTTTCTGCCTAAATGAATAATTTTGAGGCAGATGTTTCCGTTATCTTTAGACAAACCTGACATATCGCATAACTGTGCTCTGGAAACCTTGATTCGATATTGGGACACTTTGTGCCCAGCAGTGGACAATAGTTTACATTCAAACATTCGGCCAAGACTTTAAACATTGTGTAATTTCTACGTCAAACTCTGACAAAGTTTTATATATTTGATGTAATAATGATTTCGTGTTCTTGAGACAACTGCTAGTGTCAGAGGATAACATTGAGTGTTGTTGCTGGGGAGGATATTTTTTGTCCTGGTTGGAGAGATATATGTCGTGGCGGAGGGGGGGGGTAGTTTTGCTGTGGCTGGAGGTAATATATATCTAAGCTAGAGGTGATATTTTTGTCGGGGCAGTAGGGGATCTATGTTTCTGCTGAATGAAGAAGAATAAAGAGTTACTCTCTAGGTTAAACCGTTGTCGCCTTTTACCAGCACACAACGACTAGGGTAAGCTAACCTATCGAGATTCTTTAGAAAGTAACACATTTGATCTTGATTGCACGTTCAGTCATTACAATTACAAATTCTAGGTATATGAACTTGTGTTTAGAGTTATTAGGACCATGTGTTTATGCAAGATGACCTAATGCTTTTGTTTTCATCAACATTAACCTTGTTTCCTGACGAACGTTAGCAGATTCCATTTTGCATCGTTCGTGTATATTGTATTTTTATGCCTTATTACGTCTTTTTCATGCCAGTTAAGGAAGTGGTTCAGATATTAATACTGCCACTAATATTTGTAGTGGCTGTGTACATACTGACCAGTAGAAAATCACTATGAATGTTAATAAATTGGTCATCGTAGTTCAGGGTATGCTTCGTACAGAGTACTTCCATCAAAATTAAAACACACTCTACAGCAAAGAATAAAATTGTCATATCATAATGAATGAACTCTAGGAGAGCAATTTATAGAAATCTGAAAATGTTAGAAGACAAT
Source organism: Sinohyriopsis cumingii (assembly GCA_028554795.2). Classification (NCBI taxonomy): domain Eukaryota; kingdom Metazoa; phylum Mollusca; class Bivalvia; order Unionida; family Unionidae; genus Sinohyriopsis; species Sinohyriopsis cumingii. The sequence continues at coordinate 116,394,135 of CM068835.1, read as the reverse complement.
GAAATGATAGCAACATATTTCTTGAGTACACTGGATATTTATGACAAAATCATAGTTGAAAATGCCATTTCATTACATCGTAAGCTATTGAATGTTTTCTGAGTTGGAAATGCTATTTCTTTACTAAATAGCTTCCATTTCCTTACCACATAAGTTGTAAATGCCATTTCATTGCTACAAAATACCATTTCATTACTAAATAAGTTATTGAATGTTTTCTGTGTTTGATAAAAAAGGAGACATATTTCGATTTTCTGTACAAGTGCTTCTCATTTGAAGCGAGATGTGAAAGGTCGATAATGATACGAACAAAGTATGAAATGAAGTACGATTTCTACTGCACAAAATCACTACTCATATTCGGCTAATGCACAGTCGATACGTAAGTCACGAGAAAGTTGCCACTATTCTCATTTAATTATCAGTTCTATCATTAGAGTGCTCATGCATGTGTGTATCAACGCCATTCTGGAACATATGCGAAATTTAATTGTTTGAAATTGGTTTTATACGTATATTTAGTCCGTATTGCCGTGTCGCAAGTAGCCAATACAATTTTGGGCGTGTTTTTAAACTTGTATCCAGTAGACGATTTTCTTAGGTGTACTGAGTCGTTTTGAGGTTTCTTTACTTTGAATATCACATGCTTGGATCAAAGACTTTTGGACATCACAAAAAGGGAATGTAATAAATACTAAAGTGCTCCCAATTTTTGTTTTCCAACGAAGGGTAAAAACGTATTTGATACGGACGTACGGTCTATGAATGTGTCGCTGCCTCAAGGCCTCGCTGCGTCTCTTCACCGTAACAGACCACACCTAATCGAACCTCTAAAAATTCAAATTTGTTTTTAATCCATGCACACCGTGTATAAAAAGAGAGGCATCTAGTGAATGCAAAACCGCATACATGGAAGGAAAATAACTAATTAGTTATAGCGTATCAGTAAGTTTCGGCCTGATGGCATTGACTTACAGCTTTATCGCTGCGCTACGTTCAACTCGCTCTTTCCACAAAGCCAGTCGGGTAGCCGATTGGTCTGAAGAGCTTGCCTGTACCGATCACTGCCATCTCACCTCTGTCCGCGTGGGTTCGAGTCTCAGGCTCTACTGAATGTGGGTATATGAGAAATCTGCCGTAGCTCATCGTAGGTTTGTGGTTCTCACTGAGGTTTTACCTGGTTCTTCCTCCATCATTTATACTGGCCACCATGTACTGCCTATTTTGCGCTGAAAACTGGCGTTAACCCCAAAGCAAAAACACGACACAGATTGAGAACAAAACACGCATGTCGTTTTGTACATGTATCCGGACAAATTAACAGACCCAGTAAGTCAGTTTTGTATCAATGTGTTCATCGCAGTAATGATCAGTGTGAAATACTTGAGGCCAATATTTAATTTATTCGCGGAAAGTCGATACGATTATTGCATTTGCAGTGGGTATTAAATTTGTCCACGTAGGAAATTGCTAAAGTCCCAATTGGCAAGTTCAAAAAACAGCAGTCACAATTCCTTTCATGAAGAGAAAAAGACAATTCTAAAAGACAATTGTTTCGAACAATTTTTTGCCGTTTTAAGAGCAGAATGTCATAGCGGCCCATTAGGACAATATTTTCAAAGTAGCCGCTTGTAGCGTTAATGTATGTGACACTTGACATACAGCATTGCACGAAGATGATCCCTTACTATATATCAAGCAATAATACTCATGGCTATATTGATCCGGACTCCATCCAGCAATGCAGAATTGGCAATCTACCTTTGATAAGTCACCTGTAGAATACACTGCATAAGAATATAATCATGGAATAAAATAAATTATTCCGGTGGATGAAGGTTCTTGGTGGACTCCCACCAGAGATGCTTTAAATCTAGCAGCACGTTCTAGATTTTTCCTAAATAGTATGGTACTTGTTTGACCCATCTGAGGAAGTATTCGTGTTACATGTAGCTGAGATCAATGTTCAAAATGAAACAAAACATTGTAAATACCAGGAAATAGTCTGCCAAGACAAGATATTAACATAAAGAAATTCAAATGTCTTGTAACACATCAAATATGAATGCAAACGTTAGTGTGTGATGAATATGGTACAAAAATAGTAATTCGTGACATTGTAAAGAGGAATGATATTGCATGGACAGAGTACTTTTTGTGTCGAGGCGAATTACCTACAAATCCGTGTCATTTTGGTCTCCAATGAAGAAATCAAAATTGTAATGTTTGGAAAGATCCACAAAACCTGTAAAACACCAATTCAATTCTCCAGTAAAAGCGAGTCCTAATCCATCGATTGTTTTGATATGACATCCGAAACAGAAAGTGATCGGTAAATATCAGTTTGCACGTACGAATGATCATCTCTGACAAGGTATGTGTTCGCTGCTGCTATAAGTCTGATACCAAAATAATGTGCAATGCTTAAATGGAACATAAATGCAATCAATGTACTGCCACAAGGTTATACTTTCGATAACAAGGAACCTCTTCAAAAACTTTGATAGCCAAAATCAACCAAAAGATGTTCTGACTACTCGAATTACTTAATGTCCAAGCCGAAAACCGAATGACATGTATTTACGAGGTATATATCATATCTGATCGCTACAACTTGGAAAATTCCACGATAATTATACTTACATCGTAAATGCTTACCAATGACGTACTTTGGCCAAGAAAAGTATGAGTTATTTCGTAACCTCATCGGTCGATATAGTAGTAACATTCATACAAGAACAGTACGTACAAGTCCGCTAAAGGAAGCAAACAACACATTTACACTGCAAATAGTAGATGATAGTACCTGGTGAACTGACAAATCAAAACTGCGCACATCAGTTACTAACGTCCTTGCATTAGGATGCTTTTCAAAACTATTTACAAAAGCGCATACTTTCTCTGGGACTTAAACAGACGGGCACGCGATTTTTCTCTTATAATGTATCCGAATTTTATAAAAATGAAAACTCTTTTAGATTTCCATGCTTTCTTTAGATGGCACATAATTTGGTAGACTTCCAAAGTGACATTCTGGAACTCGTTCACAAGTTCGGATGAATCACCCAAGTTTTCTCAGAGTTAGGAGAGGTTGTAAATCGTATTGATGTTAATACTGATGGGAAGTTGGTATATTACCTTTATGAACCAACAACGTATTTCTAACAAAATTTCAAACCTAAGATATAATATGTTCATTAGGAAGTATACTGGTTCAGAACATGTTCCTCATACAAGGTCAGCACTGGTGGAAATGATTGGTATGGTACAATACACGGCTATAATGTAGCTGGCAAGATGGTGCTGTTGTTGTTCTTGTTGTAGGGTTTAACGCCATTTTCAGCACAAGATAGACTATACATGGCGGCCAGTATTAATGGTGGTGGATGAACCCGGGAAACCCCTGAAAGAACCACCGACCCACGAGAAGCTACTGGCAAGCTTTCTCACATACCTACATTGGCCGAACCCGAGACTCGAACCCATGCAGACAGAGGTGAGATGGCAGTGATCCGTAACGGTGAGCACTTTAGACCACTCGGCCAGTCAGGGCCCCAAGATGGTGCTGAGTGACCAAGTACTCCAGGCTGTAGCTGGCACATGAAAGATGGAAACATTATACCAAAAGGGATATCTCTGCCTTCAAACCGCGAAACCGTGATCGATTTTATAATGTACGCATGTACCTTCGTTTCAGTGCAGTGTTGCCAGGATTGTACTATACAGATGTGCAGATGTGATGAAGATCATGAACTATGTCAAAATCATCTTGTTGTATACGTTGCCAGATATGAAATAGTGGCATAATGTGATAGCATTGTATCATATTGTAATATAATTCGTGATTCATTTAAAGCAATGGTTCCCAAACTTTTTCGGGCCACCGCCACCCTTGGTTATCCTCAGTGCCCCCTACATTACCAAGTAACAAGCACTATTGAGCATTAGCACCAACACTCGGAAATCCCACTGCCCCCGGGAGGGGGGTGGGGGTGGTGCGGTACCGACCACTTTGGGAACATGTGATATAGAGGCACAGAGGTACAGGTCCAGTCGACCTTCCGGACCTGTTTGCAAATTTCTTCCGTGACAAAGTACAGACCATTAGAAATAAGCTTCTTAACAAAACAATTTTAATTGACTCGTCGTCGCCACACAGTTGGGATATAGAATTTAAGCGGCAACAATTAGCAGCATTTAAACCTGTCTATATGTATTTAGTACGTATAATCCTGATGAAGAGTGCACAAAAGTCATGTGAACTTGATCCAATTCCAACATCACTGCTGCTTGAATGCTTAGATCCAGTATTGCCTTCACTAACTGATGTTATTAATACCTCTCTCACATGCGGAGAATTCCCATCATTTTTCAAAACTGCCGTTGTAAAGCCTCTGCTGAAGAAACCAACACTCGACCATAACGATTTAAAGAACTACCGTCCAGTTTCTAATCCCCCATTTATATAACAAAATCTTAGGTTGTTCAATCCCAGCTTGTATCTCATCTGAATTCAAACAGTCTTTTAGCAATGTACAATCTGCATATCGCCCTTGCCACAGTACTGAAACTACTCTTCTAAAAGTAGTTAAAGACATTCTCGTTGCTTTGGATAGCGAAAAGATTATAGTCCTCACCCGCTTTACTGCAGCATTTGACACAATAGACCATGATATATTACTTCATCGTCTCCAGCATGTATTTGGCATTCACGATACAGCCTTACTGTGGTTCAAGTCCTACATGGTCAACAGGACACAAATTGTGTCTGCAAATGGAATACACTCCAGCCCAGTTCATTTATGTTGTGATGTTCCATAGGGGTCTGTTCTTGGACCTGTTCTTTTCATTCTATACACTCAGCCGCTCCCAAGTGTCATACATTATCATCCAGTGTCTCACTAATTGTGGGTCCCCGAGTGGCCAAGTGGTCTAAAGCGTTCTCCGTTACGGATCACTGCCATCTCACCTCTGTCTGCGTGGGTTCGAGTCTAGGATTCGACCAATGTGGGTATGTGAAAAAGCTTGCCAGTAGCTTCTCGAGGGTCGGTGGTTCTTCCCGGGGTTTTCCCAGGTTCTTCCTCCACCATTAATACTGGCCGCCATACATAGCCTATCCTGTGCTGAAAAAAGGCGTTAAACTCAACAACAACAACAACAACAACTCACTAATTGTACGCTGACCACACCCAAATATACAAATCTAGTCACACAACTAAAGTTTCTGCTACCATCCAAGGTGTAGAGAGGTGCATTTCTGATGTGAAATCATGAATAACATGTAACAAGCTGCATATGAATGATGATTAAACTGAGGCCATTCTGATCACAACACAAAGACTTTCTCATTCACATCCTTTACCTCAAACAATAAATATCAGCAACACCAGCAATAAATTCACACAGTCAGTAAGAAATCTAGGTATTACTCACGACAGTACTCTCGCATAGCACCAACATGTCATGAACATATGCAAGACTGCATATCTTGAGCTGAGACGCATCAGCTCCATTCGCAAATATATTTCAGTTGATGCCACTAAAACACGCGTGTGTTCGTTAGTATTTTCAATACTTGACTATTGTAACTCAGTTCTGTCTGGTTCATCTCAATATCAACTCAGAAACTTCAAAAAGTTAAAAACAAAGCTGTTCGGATCATAATTAGAGTACCACGGTCAGAGCACACCTCCCCCTGCTCTGTACCCTACACTGCTATCCAGTCGATCCAGAATGAAACATAAAATGTGTTCTCTGTACTACGCTTCAACATACCTATCTGACCTCACCCGTGCGTACACTCCAGCAAAAACTTATAATTTTCTTCTGACAATATTATACTCATTATTCCCACTAGAAAAACGAAGTCATATGGATAACGTTCTTCTGCATACCAGGGCCCAGCGACATGGAATGAATTACCCACTGAACATAGAAGGACACGGTGATCACATTCAAGAGTGCTCTTAAAACTCACTTAATTAGACTGCAAAAACAAACTTAACGACCTAATAATGTTTCCTATCTTAAATATTTTCAGCATGTTTTTTTATGTTTTTTAATTTCATGGTGTTTGTTTTTTTGTAATCATATCATTATTTTTGTTGTTTATGTTAAAAGTTTTGTCTATGTTGCAAAGCGCTTAGAGCTTCTAAAGATTATGCGCTATACAAAGTCCTCATTATTATTATTATTATTATTATTATTATATAGTCGATGTGCAAAGTGGTTGCAGCATATAGCTCTTCTCGTGAGACAAAACATCATGCAAAACGTAGAAAACATAATGCAAAACATATAAAACATCATGCAAAACGTATAAAACATCATGTAAAACGTATAAATATATTGAGATATATATTGTAATTTAATTAGTTCTTAACCTTTTGCCCTTTTTATATGTGCTGTCACGTTTAGGCCTCCAGCGTTGATAATTTAGCGGCCCAATGAGTCCATCCCCAATATAATCTAAGGTTAAAAGGTTTAGCGGCCCAATGAGTTCATCCCCAATATAATCTAAGGTTGAAAGGTTTAGCGGCCCAATGAGTCCATCCCCAATATAATCTAAGGTTGAAAGGTTTAGCGGCCCAATGAGTCCATCCCCAATATAATCTAAGGTTGAAAGGTTTAGCGGCTCAATGAGTCCATCCCCAATATAATCTAAGGTTGAAAGGTTTAGCGGCCCAATGAGTCCATCCCCAATATAATCTAAGGTTGAAAGGTTTTTACTGTGTTTGTTTTCCTACCCCATTCTGAATTGTCGTTAATTTGTTTTAAATCAAACAGAATTTCGAGTCAAAAAGGCAAATATTATTTTCGACTATGGTTCTTTTCTAGTTTATTGATACGTTCTTAGTTTGGTTCCCGTTGCCAGGTAACCGTTTGTTCGATTCACAAGCCTAAATTGCATTTCCAAACAGGGTTGTACTCCCCTCCTCAGGTATGGCACGTAAAAGATGGTTTCCTCATTCATCTGGACGGTTTTAATTGATCTTTGCCATGGGTCACTCTATTTTGTCCTTTTCGTGTATGCAGTATGTAACATGTGTTGCTTATAAAGTGCAATTATGTCTTTGATTGTCATGAAGGGCTTTTCTTACCACTGAATTGGTATACAATTCAACCGTTTGAATAGTTAAATTTATATACCAACATTGATATCCTAGTTTTGCCTTCGAAATATATACGCATCTTGTCATTTGATCTTTAACTGTGGCTTTGAGCTTTGACTGTGGCTTTCAGCTTTGACTGTGGCTTTCACCTTTGAATGGCTTTCAGCTTTGCCTGTGGCTTTCAGCTGTGCCTGTGGCTTGGAGCGTGGCTTTGATCTTTGACTGTGGCTTTCAGCTTTGACTGTGGCTATGAGCATGGCTTTGATTTTAGCGAGAAAAACCTTGCAAATTACAATGTTTTATGAATTCCAATGTTAATGTTAAATTGTCTATGTTGCCAACTTTCCTCACTAGGTTCCGATGAAAGACAACTACGGGACAAGTACCTATGTACTAAGTAGCTGAAGGCTTGCATTAACTTGAATTTGAAATCCAGTTTATGATTAACAAATTGCGATAAATCTGTAAATGTTTACACATGTAGAGAAATATCAGTATGCTAAATTGTGCTTAGTCATTATTGGGTGAATAGCAATGATGATGTTGACATTCTCTGACAGATAGTTGATGAGACGGTATGTTCAATTCATAGCGACCTGAAGAAGAAAGGACCAAAAGAGACCCATCATTTTCCTAAAATGAAATCCATTTTTGAAAGAATTTTTAACGATTTTTAATCTTAATTGTGTTATCTAAAAGCTCAAGGTATTTCAAAGACTATGGTTTTGACCTAGATGAATGAAAATTGTAGCTTTTAAGAATGACATTTTTCTCGCTTTCTATTTTTTCAAGCCAAGCTCTGTACCGTAAATCTGTGAAAAGTTCACAAACTGAAAAAATCACCATTTTTGACACACCCGTGAGGCTAATACAGCTTTATGACAACCGTCTTTATTGGGTTTCCTATGACAAAAACAATCTGACTGTTAGGTCAGTATCCTTGGATGGAAACGAAACAAGAATACACTACGAAAGGAAATTGGCCATTCCTAACGCCTACGCTTTCGATTCTTACGGGTAAGGTTACATTTCTATCTATCTATCTATCTATCTATCTATCTTTCCATCCTTGTATGTATATGTATGCATGTATGTATGTATGTATGTATGTATGTATGTATGTATGTATGTATGTATGTATGTATGTATGTATGTAATTATATCTATCTATCTTCTTATATCACGTTTATAGGCTCGAGAAAACAGTAACACAAGAAAGAGTGAATACAACAAGCTTTGCAAAAATACAATAATTTATTTCCATGGGAAAATTCTGTAAAAAATGCAAAAATATGAACCTACGGTTTGTAAAATTAAATCCAAGAATTTTTTTAGTAGTCCTAATAAAAAATGTTTTACTGATTTTAAGTTCGAATCCCGACGAAGAATCCAACGCGGGAGACAATATAGTATGCTGTAACATCTGGTGTTGAAGTTTACAGTTCCTTGTAGAAACAAGAATTATAACTCCAGTTTTTGATAGCTGAATAAATTTGTATAAAAGCTGTCCTTATTCAACAATTTCACATGAACACATGTATTTTCCAGAAAAATAACAGAGTTAATCCTTTTCAATCCAAGTAATTTGAAATAAGACTAAATAGCGCAACATACAACTTTCAGTGTAACCGCCCAACTTCTACAGATAATAATTCTCCAAAACAAAGGTTATATCGTCTTCTAAAACGTAAACAAGGGATCACGTGATCATGTTCTGGAAGTTCGTAGAAATTAGGTAATTGTTAAAGATCACGTTCATCCAGTGTGGCCCTAACGAAAACCAATCATTTTACTCTAACAAATAAAAAATAATAGTTTATATCTTAAACTCGAAGTCCCATCATGACCTTTACAACAACCAATCATTTTAAAATTAGAAAAGAATTTGTTTACGTGGTTGCTACAAATTTTGAAACAGGGTCAGGATTTAGATCAACACCTGGTGATTATAAAACGAACAGTCAAGGCAAAACTATTTTCTGAAAAAAAGTATCATCTCTAGTGAACAAATTTATATTACAATATCATGTAATGAAGTATATATATATATAAAACTGACAGACAATTAAATTGAACAAAATATATATTAAACCAGATATTATAATTAAATCAAATATACATAACACTCTCTCCATAAAGAAAAAGAAAGATGTATACATAAAGCTTTCCTTTTCTAACATACAAACAATACATGAGATTTAAAAGAACTCGAATAAATTACACACAGTGTACAGGAAATAATACATTGTTATACACGGGAAAGTTCGTCTGCTATTAAATTATATATTTCCTTGATGTGTCTGAGGTCAAGATTATATTCCTGTAACAACTAACTCAACCTTAATAGTCTTTGTTTTTTTTTATCCTGCCAATGAAAGTATGAGGGTTTTGGTCACTAAATACAATATTCAAAGAAGGAGCTGAACTTAGATAAACTTCAAAATGATGTAATGCCAATATCAAAGCCAAACATTCCTTCTCGAGTCTTGAATCATTTTTTTTTTGGTGCTTATTTAATTTCTAAGAAATTAGCACACTGGATGATCAATACCATTTTCATCTTCTTGAATTAAAACTGCTCCAACCCCAACATCACTTACATCAACAGACAGTTTAAAAGATTGGCTGAAATTTGGAGCTGTAAGAACTGGCGCGCTTTTAAGTATGTCTTTCAACTTGTGAAAGCTTCCTGACTTTTATTAGTCTAAAGGAACTTATTTTTCTTACTGAATAAATTGGTCAGGGGTTCAGCAATTATAGAAAATTTAGAACAAAGTTTTTGATAGTATCAGGCCATACCTAAACATCGCATCAGTTGCTTTTTATTAACAGGCACGGGAAATTCATAGATAGCCTTAACCTTAGCATATATAGGTTCAACATGTCCAATTCCCACATTGTGTCCTAGAAAAGTTACACTAAAAAGGCAGAACTCACTTTTAGATAAATTAATTGTCAAGCATGCATCTGCGAGTCTATAAAAGAATTTCCGAAATGTTCTTTTCAGTTGTCGTTGTAGATAATGACATATCGATGTAAGAATCACAACTGTCTAGACCAGAGGTAATTATATTCATGAGACGTTGAAATGTACTCGGCGATTCTTTCATCCCAAACGGCATTACTTTATATTGGTAAAGTTCATCTGGAGTCACAAATGCCGAAATTTTCATTCCTCTTTCCGTTAGTGGAATTCGCTAAAATCCTTTCAGAAGGTCAAATTTGGTGACATACCTGGTATTCTCGATCTTATCAATACAGTCATCGATTCTTGGTAATGGGAATCAATCTGTTTTTATCACACTATTCACCTTCCTATAATCAGTACACATACGGAAAGTTTTATCCGGTTTTTGAACAAGTATGCATGGAAAACTCATGTCACTTTCACTGGGTTCCATAAAATCATTATCTAGCAAATATTAAATTTCTTTTTTCAAGTATTCTTGTTTGAGAGGGTTCATCCTGTACAAGTTTTGTTTGACAGGTTTAAAATTTACAATTTCACCGTCATGGAAAATTATATTTGTCCATGTAGGAGCATCTGGAAATAAGTGATCATATTCAAATAATAAATGTTTAAGTTCATTTCTTTCTTGCTCTTGCAAATGTGAATGTTTCTGGTCCAAATATTTAATAATTTCTGACTTCCGAAGATTTGTCTCTCCAATATCGGTAGAATCCGATTATATTCCTTCACTTTAATCTACACTGAGTGGGACAGGTACAACTAAATTAATTGCATGTGTAACCTGGGTGGTATCTCTTTCAATATACTCTTTTAGCATGTTTATGTAACAGAATTGTTTTTGTTTACGCCTCCCAGGAGTATTTATGATGTAATTTAGATTATTTCCTTTCCTGTCCCGAGTGGCCGAGTGGTCTAATGCGCTCTCCGTTACGGATCACTGCCATAACACCTCTGTCTGCGTAGGTTCGAGTCTCGGATTCGGCCAATGTGGATATGTGAGAAAGCTTGCCAGTAGCTTCTCGAGGGTCGGTAGTTCTTTCCGGGGTTTTCCCGAGTTCTTCCTCCACCATTAATACTGGCCGCCATGTATAGCCTATCGTGTGCTGAAAAATGGCGTTAAACCCAACAACAACAACAACATCCTTTCCTGTCAACTGTGAAGAGACAATAATACTTGGCCTGAATAAGGTTTTGTGGTATTGACAAGAAAGTCAGGACCATCACCAGGCTAAAAACTCCTTTCCTTTGCGTTTTTATCATATCTTGACTTCATTTTTCACCGAGTTGAGTGTACCACACAAACCTTTGACAACTTATACTTAAAATTAGATCATAATGAAGAAGACTAATTTCGGAATTTTATTAGAAAGAAGTTTCTCATTCAATAACTTCAATAGTCCAGGCACAGTGTGTCCAAAAACCAGTTTAAAGGGACTGATACCTAAAGATTCTTGAACTGATTCTCTAACAGCAAACAATATTAAATGAATGTCTTCATCCCAATCTTTACCGATAACAAAACAATATGATCGAATCATAATTTTTCAAAAGTGGATGACATCTTTCTCATGCCCCACGGCTCTCAGGGTGATAGGCAGAATATTTGAATTGTTGAATGCCTAAGTCGTACATAACTTGCTGCAAAATTCTAGACATGAAATTTGAGCCTCGATCAGACTGTTCAGACTTGAGAAGGCCAAATTGAGTAACAAAAACTTTATCAAAGCTTTTACTATTGTTTTAGATTTTATATTCCTGACGGGAATTGCCTCTGGATACGTTGTTGTCACACATATACAGGTCAACAGGTATTGGTTACCTAACTTGATCTTAGGTAACGGACCAACACAATCTACAATAGTTGTATAAATGGTTCGTCAAAGCCAGGAATAGGTTGTAGATGAGCCTTCGGAATCTTCTGATTCGATTTTCTTACCATTTGAAAGGTATGACAAGATGTACAGAATTTACCAACATCACTTATGATTTTTTGGCCAAAAGAAGTGAGTTAAGATCATGTGATAACCTTTATTGATCCCTAAATGACCAGTCAATGGGGTTTCATGGGCCAGACTAAGTATTTTCTGTCTGTAATGTTATGGAACTACAATTTGATAGTTCACTGACCATTCGTGATCATCAGGTACCTCGGGAGGTCTCCAATTTACGAACTTCTGTAGATTCAGTTTCACTAATGGCCGTTTGAAACAAGCAGGAGATCTCGGGATCTTTCTCCTGTTCGAAAAGTGATTGTCGTTTATCACCCCGATTAGAATAAAGAGAATGAGTCGTTAAAAGAGGATCATGTGAGCAATGCCTTCTGATTAATCAAAACAAGGAGTGAAAGTGACCCAATCAAGAACCTGACGAATACATGTGTAAGCTAAAGGAATACGTGGGGCCCCGAGTGGCCGAGTGGTCTAAAGCGCCGTCCGTTACAGATAATTTCAATCTCACCTCTGTCTGCGGCGGTTCGAGTCTCGGATTCAGCCAATGCGGGTATGTGAAAAAGCTTGCCAGTAGCTTCTCGTGGGTCGGTCGTTCTTTCCGGGTTTTTCCCGGTTCTTCCTCCACCATTAATAGTGGCCGCCGTGTATAGCCCCACAACAATAACAACAACAACAACAAAACTAATACTTTCCTTATTTACATTATTCTCAACAGTTTTCTTTTCCATAGCTCTGGTAACTGCCCAAGCTAGGAAGAAATCAGGGAATTCTTTTTCAATTGGATTGACGTTCATAAATGTCCTCAACAGGTAACACAGAGACTGTTCCGACTGTCACGAGTCCTGAGACTATGTATGTTGACAAATTTCCACAATGGAGAGGAACATTAACAAAACCGCGCTCTACTCCCTGAATAAGAACACTTTCATTAGAAGAATACTTGACAGAGAAAGGCAAACTAGCTGACAATTAAAGACTCTGAGAAGCTCCTGTGTCCCTTAAAATCTTAATAGGGATAGGATTGGCCGAATCACTCAAGAGTGATATAGAACCCTTTGATATGAATGGTTCATAATTCGCCATTATAAAATCAGACTGGAGTTTATTGGACCCAACAAATGTATTGTTTTCAAGACATGACCGCGACCTTGACCTCTTAGCCATAAGAGCATCTAAAATAGGTCTGTCTTGATTCTGATGCCTATTTTTCAATTTGTAGCAATCAGAAATAACGTGTACATTTTTCTTGCAATAGGCACACGTAGGAAGAGACAAGGATTTTAACTCAAGCTTCTATGAAGTTTGATTTTTAGAAGTTGTGCCAGTTTGAGTTTTAGGCGGGCATGCATTAGGCTGAAATATTTTCCTGCCAGAAAACTGTTGAGTAGAAGTCTTATTTACAAAAGGAACATTATGAGTTAAAGAATACTCATCAGCAGCACGAGTTGCATTTTCCAAGGTTTCAATCTGATGCTGGTCAAGATAAGACCCTAATGTCACTATGGACACAGTTTTTGAAATCTTCAAGTAATACAAGTTGCTTGAGACTTTCATGATGTCGTTCAACTTTCTTGGCTAAGCAGCATCTACATGGCAAATTCGACAAGAGTTTGTATAGCTTTGTTCTAAAGTTTCTTAAGTTTTGCCGATAAGTTTCAGGGACTAACTCATAATCCATTAGAATGCATTCTTGAACCAAATTATATTTACCACTTTGGTGAACTGACAGCGAATTGTAAATATCACTAGCCTTACCAGTGAGTACACATTGAAGTAACTGAGTCCAATGCTCCCTTGGCCATTTCAAATTTTCAGCAACGTTTTCAAAACGAGTGAAGTATTTGTCTATTTCTTTTTCTTTGAAAGGGGGCACTAACATACTATTATTTGCAAGATCAAAACATAAATTTGGCTTTGAAGTATGAATGTGTTGTTCACTTGCCAGTTCCATTTCCTTCATTTTACATTGGTGTTCCCTCTCTTTCTCTCTTTCTTCCATTTGAATTTGTCTTTTTTCTCTCTCTTTCTTACTTATCTAACTGCATTTGCATTTGTTTTTCTTTATCTCTCTCTCAAATTGCAACTTTATTTGTTATTTTTGTAATAACATTTGTTCTTTGTCTTTCTCCAATTCATTTGTTCTTTTTCTTTTTCCAATTGCAACTGCATTTGCATTTGTTTTTCGTCGCTATCTTTCTGAAGCTCTAGCTTCCTCAACTCCAATTCGATCTTGTATTTTAATTTAAACAAAAACAACAATTAACTCTACGGTTTTTGATAGCTAAATAAATTTTTATAAAAGCTGTCCTTATTCAACAATTTCACATAAACACACGTATTTTTCACACAAAAAAATAACAGAATTAATCCTTTTAAATCAAAGTAATTTGAAAAAACTCTAATCGAAGTAATTTGAAATAACTCCAAACATCACAACATACAACTTCCAGTGTAACAGCCCAACTTCTACTAAGAATAATTCTCCCGAATAAAGGCTTTATCGTCTTCTAAAAAGTAAACAGGGGGTCGCGTCATCATGTTCTGGAAGCTCGTAGACATTGGGTACTTTTAAAAAACACTGTCGATTCCTATCAATTTCTTGCAGGTATATCTTGATGAAAGTTCGTTCAAGTTTGCAGGGCCGGCTAGTAAACGGCTACCCCATCGATAGGGAATGGACTCTGGCTTTAAACCCCAACATAAATATCTAAATATCAAAAATAGGGTGACAAGGATCAGAGGAAACTTGGACTAGGCAACATGCTTCACTATGAGTATCGATTTTCCTCCCAATTCCAGACAACAAATGGATCCTGTTTAGTGTCAATGAACTAGTTCCCACAAACCGTACTATTCACATATAATTGTAAATTCTGTCCTCTTCTAGACAGGTTGTAAATAAGCTTCGTACCCTACTATACAGGATGTAATTCATCTTCAACTGAGCATACCCATAACAGCTTTAACTTGGAGTTTGATATTTGGTATTTACAATAGTGAAATTGATTTTGTAGTTTTCTTTTCGCGTGTTAATTCACCACCACTGAACAAGGTGTCCTATAAATTCAAATTGTTTAACCCCTGCCATAGCCTTGGACGGCTGTACTGTAAGATTATTCTCTTTGAAAATGTCAAGTACCCTTCAAACCTAATCTATGTGTTTTTTCAAGCGTGCGATGTAACCAAAATTACGTCAAAATATTCGAGTTAAACATTAAATAATATATAGTTTTACATACATGGATACCATATTCATTAGTGTACCATAGGAAAATATTCGAGAAAACATTAAATAATATATAGTTTTACATACATGGATACCATATTTATTAGTGTACCATAGGAAAATATTTGAGTACTGTATTTCTAAAGTAAGAACCTAGAATTCTTATGTTATTGTACTTTTGGGAAACCTTTAGATCATAAATGACGAAATTATTCAGTGATTTTAAATTTATTACGATGAAAAATAGCTTCCACCAATATTTTGAACAATTTTGACACATATTTATTCAATGCCACAACAAAGGACTACATTCATAGATACAGAGATCGCGATAGTCTGGCAAAATGAATTGAACTGGACAGTCTAAATGCAACGTCTGGTTTTGTGTTATTGTACCGTTATTTGAATTATTAAGATATACAAGAGTTGACCAAATCAGTTTTCAGGTTTGGGGTTTATTTTCAAGGTTGTTGTATGTTACTGCATTTAATCTGTAATATTTGTGAAGTTAATGTGTTTTTTTACTCATCATGACTGCTGTACATTTAAATTCATCTCGACCCTGTGTAAGATAAGCAATTTTATCAACAGTCTATCGAGAATAAGTAAAGTATATTATTTACATTATTAGTAGTAGTAGTAGGAGGAGGAGTAGTTGTAGTAGTAGTAATATAAAACTGCACAGTAATGTGTGTGTGATTTGGATATTTAAGGTAGCTTTTTTGAGTCATATCGCTCCTACGTCTGCTGTGTCGCAGTTTACAGTCACGTCTAGCACTCGGACATCATGCCGCTCACATGTATCAAGATGTCCCACCCAGTCACACTATCCTGACATCAGGCGGACCATTCTTTACACTAACATTTTAATGCTGAGCGCCTAGCGAGGCTGCTGTTAATACCATTTTATAAGTCTTTGGTATGACTCTACCGGGGCTCGAACTCACGACCTCCTGCATCTGAGGCGGACGCTCTAACCACTAGGCCACCAGAGCGGCAAACAGATTTGAACCAAATATGTTGTAAAATTATTCTCAACCTGATAAAGATTTTTGTTATTTGCTTGAAAACAGAAACAATTCTAATCTACGGGTGTGTTAAGTAATATTTGCCACAAGTCTGTGCAAATCCTTATTGTTTATGTACACTATATGATGGTACATTGATCCAGTTGTGTATACACACTATATGATAGTACATTGATCTAGTTGTGTATACACGATATATGATAGTACATTGATCTAGTTGTGTATGCACACTATATGATAGTACATAGGTCCAGTTGTGTATACACACTATATGATAGCATATTGATCCAGTTATGTATACACACTATATGATAGTACATTGATCCAGTCGTGTATACACACTATATGATATTACATTGATCCAGTTGTATATACACACTATATGATAGTACAGTACATTGATCCAGTTGTGAATACACAACATATTATATGACATTTGATCTAACATTTTTACTTAGGACGATCGTTTTCATCTATCCAAGCTAAAATATATATATGCTACTGCCACATATGTAGTCAATGTCAAACAATGAATCTAACCACACTTTTTTAATTATTATTAAAAATAATTAAACTTTCAACTCTATTGTTCGTACATGACGCCAACGGATTTAGAAGAAGCGTTTTTGTTTGCTTGTAACCTTTTCAAGATCACGTAGGTTCTTCGTTTGTTTTGTTATTGTATCCTTATAGGCGACATAGTTTTATTTTGTCCGTCCGTTGTCTGTCTGTAAATACTTTACACTGTGGTTACGTGTATCGCAAAGAACTATTTCAGGCACAGTGGTGGGCATCCAAACACATTTGTAGTTTATCAATATTATACATTCACTTTCTTTTTGAAGACGCGAAATGTGTACGCGTTATTAATATATATATTTCGAAATTCTTTCTATTGTATTAAACCCATTTTTATTTTTATTCTTGAACCGCTCTTGTGGCGCTGTCGTTAGATCGTCCTTCTCAGATGCAGGAGATCGCGGGTTCAAATCCCGGCCCAATCATACTAAGGACTTATAAAAATGGTACTTACAGCTGACTCGCAAAGCGCTCAGCATTGAAAGGTTAATATTAGGACTTGTCGGTCTGGTATCAGGATAATGTGACTGGGTGGGACATCATGTTGTATGTCTGCGGCATGATGCCCCAGTGCCAGACATCACTATAAACTGCCACACTGCAGACATCGTAGTGATATGACTGAAAAGCTACGTTAAAAATCCAAACCACACACACACATACACACGCTCATTATATAAATGTATTTCTGACTTATCAGGTGACATCTATTGAGTATTAATCAAAATCGTTTCAGAAATATGTTTATGATATTTCAACAAAGTATGACAGTGCTGAAGAAAGATGAAACTGCTGACATAATGTGTGATATTCCGGAAGGACGAAATCCCATTGCAGCTATAATTGACGATGCAAACAGAATCCTATACGTAGCAACCGGATACAACAGTATAGAATACATAAGCGCAAAACCTGAGCATATATCATGTGTCAACGAGACTTTGGGTAAACAAATAATAACATCGACAAACATATGTATGTCTGTATGCATGAATGCATGCATGCATGTATGTATGTATGTACGTATGTATGTATGTATGTATGTATGTATGTATGTATGTATGTAGTGAAGGGGGCCACCCTAGGGACAATGGAAATTAGCATTACAGACCCCCCCTGGGCCACTCTAGGGACTATGTAAATTTAACATGGGGAAATTGCTGGGCCACTCTAGGGACAATGGGAATTGAACATGGGGAATAGAGTTTGGGCTTGTCTAGGGACAAGGGGAATTGAACATGGAGAATAGAGTTTGGGCTTGTCTAGGGACAAGGGGAATTGAACATGGAGAATAGAGTTTGGGCTTGTTTAGGGACAAAGGGAATTGAACATGGGAGAAAGAAAAACTACTTTAGGGAAAAGGGGAATAGAACATGGGATTTTATTTTTTTTTAATAATTTTTTTAAAAAAAGGGGCAGGCAATGGAAAGTCATTCCCTTTCCGAGACCTATGAGTGGCCCTGAAAAGGGCCTTTGGGTTTCTTCTTCTTCTTTTATTTCCTCCACTTCTTCATCCATCCCCTTATCTTTTCTAATAATCCTTTCTTCTTCTTCTTTATATCTGACTCCGGTAACCAGTCAGGATGGCCCAACTCTCTAAACTTCCTCTGTATTTTCATCCAATTGTTGTTAAGCCTCTCAAACTCTTCCTTTTTCTTTTTGTTTTCCTCATCTTTTCTTTCTTCCCTCCATCTCTTTTTAATCTTCTCTACTTCTTCCTCCATTACTTTTCTCATCAGATCTTCTCCTTTCTTCATCTTGTCCAACCCCCATTTTACATTCCTGCACTCTGTCCAGTACAATATCTTTTCTAGGAAGCACCGGACTTGGATGACATGATCCAGTGCTTCCTTCAAACTTCCCACTCTGAAGTAAGGTGGGTTAATGAAGCCTCTTGACTTATTGACTTCTTCTTCTATCATCCCTGCTATGATATCTCTTGCTGTCTTTAGGCCTTGAACTTGACTGGTTACCAAGTCTTTCATATCTCCATGCCTCCATTCCTCTTATATTCTTCCTACAACATATTCTACATCCATTATCCAAAAATAGATGTCTCTCAATAGATTAAATAAAACTGATACTTGAGTCATTTTGCCTCAGTTATTCCTTAGAATGGTTCCAACATCAAACTTTGAGGGTTCTTATAGTGAAAGCGCGGACGTGAAGGAAAACATCCCCTAAACCAAAATTGATATTACCTAGATTATCACTTAAAACGCGCGGACGTGAAGGAAAACATCCCCTACTTTTCTCATTTCATATGATCTACTATCCACATACGTGAAGCATCAATAAACAAACCCCTAATATGCTACTTACACACGCAAAGCATTAAAATGAAACCCTAATCTACTATTCACACTAACCTATGCTAGCCCTTATTAACACACAATCATATACATTAACTTATACACTCACACTATGAAAAAGAGTCAGTGTTTATATTCACACTACTCTACATACACACATTGGCAAATCGATTGTTCTTTCTTTTCTAGAGTATTGGGTAGCCCTGAAAAGGGCTGTTTGTTTTTTGAACTCCAGTGACACCTGGTTAATGATAGCACCTTCCAGGCCTGGCACCACACACACATCTTCTTCCCCAGTCTCCTTTTACCTTTTCTCTTGAATGCGCAGAGGGAGGATGATTGGCTTCAGCACCCCAATCCTCTGTCTCTGGTATCTTGTAAGCCATCCTCTCTCCTATTTTCTTTTCCTCCTCTTCCCTCTGTCTTCTCTCCTCCTCTTCCTTCTTTATTCTTTCCTCTTCTACTATGGCCTCCGCGGCCAGTTCATTTAAAAGGCGCCTGACATATTCCAGATGTATCTGGAGTTCAAGAAGTTTGCTTATTCTGGTATTCATTGTCTTGTTAACGAACGAACAGGGTAGCTAGA
The DNA here is from genome assembly GCA_028554795.2 of Sinohyriopsis cumingii. Classification (NCBI taxonomy): domain Eukaryota; kingdom Metazoa; phylum Mollusca; class Bivalvia; order Unionida; family Unionidae; genus Sinohyriopsis; species Sinohyriopsis cumingii. The sequence goes on along the minus strand of CM068835.1, from coordinate 116,374,372 downwards.
CTGCCCAGCGAGTTTCAATTTATACTGAAAGCGCGGACGTGATGGAAAACATTCCTTAAAACAAAATTGATCTTACCTAGATCATGACCAAACAACGCGCGGACCAAAAAGAAACACTCACTCACTTTTTTATACTGCCCATCACTATTCTAAAAAAATTTATTGAACAAATAATATACTATTCACATACGCAAAGCAATCCAATCAAACCCCAAATCTACTCTCCCCACACCTCAAACAGCCAAAAACATGATCTTAATCTACTATCCACACAAACGTACTTGAGCACTTACAAACACACAATCCTATACACAAACACATACACTCACATCACAAAAGAGTCAGTGTTTATATTCACACTACTCTACCTACACACATTGGCAAATCGATTGTTATTTCTTTTCTAGAGTATTGGGTAGCCCTGAAAAGGGCTGTTTTTTTGTTTGCTATGGCAATCTTTTAGTTTCTAAGAATGCAACGTCCTCTGAGGATAGACTTTCTGACGATAGGTCTGCTTCTTCGGAAAGAGAAGAAGAACTCTTTGGTGTCGATACGATAATCGACAAAGCCTCTGTCAGGTTCAGGTTGCTGCTGCTGCTGTTGTTGTTGTTGTTGTTGCTGTTGCTGCTGTCTCTGAAGTCTGTACTTCTTTGTCCATTCTTCTTTCTCCCTGTTCACTTCTTCTCTGAAGAGCTCTTCTATCAGGTCTTCAGTGACTTTTAACATTCTCACATTCTCTATCTCTTCTGGCTTCGGTATCAGACTGTGTCTGACCCTATGCAAATTCACGTAGGCTTCGTTTAGCTTAGCTAGTTTGGAGCACATCTTCGTAGGAGGATGAGTCGACAATGGATGGTTAGACTGGAAACTACCCCGGTTCTTAAAGTCAAAGCGCAGACGTGAAAGAAAACATCCCTCTACGGTTTTCGAGCATTAACGTTCAATGAGTGTCATGAGAGGGATAGTAAGAAGTCAAAGAGCATGAATCAACATTCTTATTGCCAAACAAAAGACAAAGGCATTTTTTTCAAAACACAACATTTTTTATTCAAAATCACTTAACACTAACAAACAACTCTAACATTTTTAACAATAATTCAACAATATAACATCAAACATTTTTTTCAAATGACAAACATTTTTTTTCAATTCACACTCTACTTTAAACAGGGCTGACAACGTTGTGAATGAAATTGTGATTTCCACTGTTGGAAATCATTAGGCCATTATTGGACACTACATTTCCTAGCTTGAGACAAAAGAGAAGCATAATGGTCACAAAACCATCGATCTACTTTCACATCGTTTCTAGAAGAAGAACGAGGATCAAAATGAGTCACTAAATGTTCTAAGGAATAGCCCAGGCTGCGATGATGCAGAAAATACACACAATATTGTCCACACACCAAGGAATCTGTGCCTTGTAATTTCACATTATTGAATCGGGTGGTCTGAGCATTTCTTCTCATAAAGTCAATGATATCGTCTTCCAAAGGGGGCAATCCGTACGAATCAAAATATTCCACACATCCTTCTTGAGGATAGTAGACGGCTACCCAGTGGGTTCCTGGGAGATGACTGTCGTCCGTGTTGATCACGTAAGCTAGATGGTCTTGAGGTTTGCGATGAGGGAGTTCATCTTCAGCACAGACGACAGGATTCCAAGAAGCCGTGTACGAACTGTGGTTCAAAAGGTAATAAAGTTCCCAAGTATCCATGTTTTGTGTGGTATTTTTCTTCTTGACAGGTAATAATAAGTCATCAATTCAATCCTGACTTTTGCTTGAAAATGTCTGACAAATAACCGTTTCTTCGTTTCGTCTCCTCACTTTGATTCAGGAGAGCTTCGATACGATCGATCTCTTGAGTGGTTAATGGTGGACAAGAATGTTCACGCAAGTCTTTATACCACTGATGCAACACGACTTCGTCCGAGATGAGACTCCAAGCTTCGTCCAGATACTCGTCCAATTTTTCTTCTTGACTCAGCATCAGGCATTTATCGTGTTGAATTTGACTGGGATGATCGTTTTGACATCCATAGCAATCTTTCTTGATCAATTCCGTCATTTTTTCCACCAAGTGTTTGGCAAAACAGGAGACTAAATGGGCTTCTTGTTCTGGCCATCTTGACTTCATCATGATAACTTCTTCGTCTTTGTCTTGAGATTCTTCTTCCCCGGTCACCTCACATTCCATGTCTATAGTTTCTCCACTAGGTAAAGAGGGATAACAGTCTTCCATAGCTTCTAATAGTCTAGAATGACTTCTCTCAAACTGTTGATTTCTATCGTATTATCGAATTCTGCATACAGGATGGCGTTCACTGTCTTGTCCAGTGCTTTTGCAAACTGAAGTTCCACACGAATCTGGCCAGATTTTATAGGGTGGAAATGTCCCTCGTCGCTGCCTTGGTCTGGAGTGAAATCAAAAGCCCACAAAGCATAGCCTCCTGCGTAATCTTCGTACGTAATGCCGTGACTAGTGTTGGTCCCTAACTGCCCGGTGGCTTGGTACAGGGACAAGTACGATCTCAAGTAATTCAACTTCGTGGGATCAAAGTCCGGTTCGAAAAGGTTGGGTACACAAGGTCTTGCCATCGCGACTGACTTCGATTTTCTTCACGTCGAAGTGTTGAAAGTGGAAAGGATTTTCAGCGAAGGCTCCGTTGAAGGCTGAATTCAGGACCATACCAAGGATTAAACGTTTGGGTAACTGTCCTTGAAACAGATGATCTTCGATCATGGAATGATGTCCAGTGGGAATGGTGAAGGTTTTCCCTTCCACGCGTCGTATGGGATATTTGGCGGTCGTTCTGCTCAAAGTGTTACTGATGTCGTTTCCCACTTTGGGTAACACTTCCACGCGTCGTACGTAGAGTTTGACGTCCTCGATTTTGCTCTTGGGATTGCCAGCAGTAGTATCAGCCAACAAATGGAAAGCGGCACTGCTGCGATTCAGTCTCAAGCGGACATTGACCCCGTTCAGCAAATATTTCTCTTGCAACCACATGTCCAAATGCAAACGATCCATCAGTTCTAAACTGTTCTTATTTAAGATTTTTTTGTCTTTCCTCAAAGCCGTCATTGCTTCCATCTATTTTGTCGAACTTGCCCGCTTCGTCAGGTTCCCATAGCACACAAGCATTGAGATGAGTATTCTTGGCATCTATTCCGTACGTCAAGAGATTTTCCAGGTAGGCACGATAAGGGTAAGTATCCATGCTGCTACTAACCGGTTTGTTATTCAAGTACAAGTCCACTGAGCTGAACAAGGAATGCATGAAATTGTTGACGGGAGCTATATTCTCAGTGTCTTCTACTGCACCATCATCCTTATCTAGAACTTTGACTTTCAAGTACAAGTGACTGCTATTCAGTTCGATGTAATCTTCGGGCTGTCCCTTGATTTCAAACTCGATGGGAGCGGAATCTGTCAATGAGGAGACGGGGTGAAATTCCACCCATTGGGATTCTTGCATCGTCATCATGGTGGGGGGCATGGCAAACAGATCCAGTTCCGACTTGGAACAGGCGCGTGACTCTCGGTGCATCACTTTTTTGTTGCTGTGTCTCAATAATCGAAAAGGTCTAAGTCTCGAACGGTTCTTCTTTTCTTGGTCTTTCTAGCTTTAGACGTGTGAAGTCTGGTGAAAGGGTGTTTTCTTCGTCGTCTCTTTCTGCCTTGTCCTTGCTGAATGCCTGATTCGGTAGCGTGCAGGGCATTTATAGGTGTGTCTCGTCGGCCCAAAAGGTCTTTACCCGTTTGTAGCAAGACATTTTTGCCTGCCCTCATGAAGGCTTCTTTGGGGTTTTGTTTGTCGATGATGACATTTTGGAGAACTTTTTGCCTTGTGTCAGTGCAGCATCTTTCAAGGCGTGCAATCCGCGTGTCACCATCGGTTTCAACACCGGAGCCACCGAACGAAAGGCCGATTTCAACATATCTCCTAAACCTTGTCCTCGCTGTCGAGCAACCCCTCGGTACACTGGATACATGACTTACGAGTCGCTAGAGAACCGTTTTCGAAAATGGAGTTTCACCGTGACTTTTCCTTTGGTGAATGGAATATTTTGTCCCAGATCTCCTTTTATAGCAATGTTGACCGTGTCCAAATACGACTTGCTGACAGGCAAATAGTGAGGATGTACAAATTCGCTGTGGACGTGGTAAGTGTTTCCACCTTCCTCGTCAGTGTTCGTGGCAGAATTTACTTTGAAAGGAATGACACGCAGTAACGGCACGGAGGTGTGTTCCACCACGTTGTACTCCACCACATCGGAGTACACAAACATCAAATTCAGTCCCTGGTTCAGTTCTACCGGGAAACGAAAATACCTTGCAAAATGCCCGTTATTGTCAATCTCTGCTTTCTCTATCTTTTTGGTATTTTTATCCGTGACCAAATTGAGGTCTCCACCCAAAATGTCATACAATTCAGGGCAAAATTTAATACGTATACTTTTTTCCTCACTTTCAAATTTGATGAGTAGACGATGAAACAGTTTGTGGTACTCAATGGTGACACGTTTTTTTAGTCCGGTCAGAATTTTGTCAAATGTTGCATAGAATTTGTCAGCGATGGCCTCCACCAGATGTTGACCACTAAAATAATGGCCTGAGTTAATTTTAAAGTGATAAACGTAAAAAGGAGGAGAAGTGTCACTGCTGCTGCGGGGTATTGGGTCCTTCGCAAGAAATGATCTATGTTGAGGAGTGTCCGTCATGTTTTGCTGCACCGTTGGGTCCATAATTTGGACGTCAAAAGCGTTTTGAGTTTCAGTGATGTTTTTGATTTGTGTTGGGTAAATCATTTCTACCAAAGCCACTTCCCAATGGGCTTCGTGCTCTAATGGGATGGCCTGAGGTAATTTGGCCGTGTAACAGCACAACGTGTTGTGGGGAAACACCTCCATGGAACTGTCACTGGGTAAGGTTAAGTAAAATTGGTTTTGGTGACTCATAATTCCAGAGTTCTGTGGCTGTCCGAGTGGTTACTGGACGTCAGAGGAGTGTCTCCGCCTAAAATGGGGTTGTTGTTGTTGTGGTTGGAGTGGTGACTGGCACTGGCACTGGACACAAGGTTCCCGTGGTTCCCGTTCGAGGTGAATTTCAGGGAGGGATTAGGAAGCAGGTAACCGATGCAACTGCTCAATAAAATGGTCCACAATTGTTTGTCTCCTTGTTGCAAACTCAAATTGGCGATGGCTGCCCCGATGACACAAATAACCACAAAGATTTGGCAGAAAAAGACGATTTGCGTTTTAGGCACACGTTCTCCACACCACACCCACAAGGGTTGTTTTTGTAAATCTTGCACAGAAGAACTGGGTGAAGGAGTGGTCGACGTAGCTGCGTCTGTGTGAAAGGGCATGATGGTCACTTCTTTTTATAGTCGATGACTTGCGAAGCGTCGATCCAAGAATCAAAACTGGGTGGATATCCTTTCCAACGTACTTTGACTTCTTTGACACGTCGTTTGCCCACTTTACGGGTTCTGCGTTCGAGAATGCTTTCGATGTCGTACACGTCGTCTTCTTTTCTGGTGACACGTTGTAACTCGGGCAGATAAAACGTTCCTTTGAGCACTTCTCCGTTCATGTCTTCCAATTTATAGACGGCAGGATGACGGCCATGCACTCGTCCAGTGACACGAAACAATTCGGTCGTCCAGTTAGGTAAGTAACCTTTGTCGAAAGTGCGTTTGGTTTTGCCAATGCGCACCCAATCTCCTACGGTCAACTCTCCACTTTTCTTGGGGACAGCCCTCGTCGGGGACGTACCAAACAGGCGCTCAAACACCAGCACTTCGTTCTCGGGAGTCACTTCTTGCGGGGCACGTCCGATGCTTCGATGGTAAGATTGGTTGTACGCTTGCACCAGGTGCGGTAAGATGTCGATGTACTTCAGAGTGTGGTGATGCGTAAAATATTTCCACATGCGTTCTTTCAAAGTGCGTTGAAAACGTTCCACGATGCTGGCTTTGGTTTCTGGATTCTCGGTGGTAAAAAAATGAATGTCACGTTTCTTTAATTCTTTTTGGAAAGATTCGTTCAGAAATTCGGTACCTTTGTCCGTTTGCCATCGAAGAGGGTGACGACCGCTTTGTTTCAACACCCGTTGCAGGGCTCGCACTAACTCGCTTCTCGATTTGGAAGTCAAGGGCACGACCCAGGCAAATTTGGAAAAGACGTCGATGACACAAAACAAATATTTGTAGCCGCGATTGTAGCTGGACAAATGAGAGACATCGGCTAAATCGGCTTGCCATTGATGATCGATGCCTTCCACTCGGGTGCGACTTCTGGAAAACTTGCGTCGAATGGGTTTGTGTAAAGTGTAGGTAGCTTGTTCTTGTAACCATCGTTGCACTTGAGGTAAACGGAGACTTTTCAGTCGCGTTTGGCAGCACGATACAATTTTTGAACTCCTGCGTAACCTGCAGGATGGGAGGGATCGTAGTAAATGCTGGCTAAAACTTTTTCCATTTTTTGTGTTTGTTTGTGTGTTAATAAGACACCCACTCTTGAAGGATGCTACTCTTTTTCTCTTGGGGTATTTTCTTGGATTGCAATGCTTTGCGTGTGCGACCGGCAATAGGTGTCGAGGAGGAGGAGGAAGATGTGTGAACAGGGGATATCGGTTCTTGTTTCACTTCTGTCTTCACTTCTGTCTTCACTTTCTTTTTCTCTTGTGATGAAGCAGGGGTGGTCATCATCTTTTTAATCATCCAATTCTGGAGGTAGGTGGTGTTGTTAACTTGCGTACTTTTTCTGGTGGAGTTTGAAACCCTTCTTCTTCTCCTTCTCCTTTTTCTGTCTTGGTCACTGGTACTGGTACTGGTACTGGTGATGGTGCTGGACTTTTCATCAAGGTCTTAAAATCTTTCAGAGTGGGTAGAGCTGTTTCGTCTAAAGTTTTCTGGTGAAAGAGTTGCAGTCGTTGCAAGAGTTGACCGTACTTTTGCGATTTTTCTGTTTCGGACAAATCTTGGCGATCCATCAAGGACTGCAATTCGTGTTGTAACTGGGACATCTCGCTCAAATGGGTATTGGGAGGTAAATGCGGGGTGCGTTGTTCTTGCCAACGATGGTATTTCATCCATCGTTTGTAAGGCACTAAAGCTAGTTTTCGTCCTTCCATGGGGTTGTCAGGGGTCGATTCTGAGATCTTGGGACTTCAGAGGGCCTTCTTATCTTGCTCCCACCAGTCCTCCCAACATAGTTCCCAAGACTCCTTTCAGTAAGGGGCCTAACAAGAGGGGTAAAATACCTCCACGCTGGACCATCATCTTCTTCTTTTGACGAATGGGAATTTTCTTTTGAACCATTTGGCGAAGAACGTGACGATGTTGGCCTAAGCATTGTTTCTGGTGTTTGGACAAAGGGATCGTGCCTTTCAAGACGTTCAAACAGCATTCGCACACGGTATCGATGACCTCTTTGGAGGCTGATTGCATGAGTTTTTTCGTAGAGGTGGAGAAGCTTTGGACAGGACAGATAACATGTCCCCATGTTTGACTAAACGAGGAGGCAGTCCTTTCCTTTTCATTCCTTGGGGTTGTTTAGAAGAGGGATGTTTTCTGGAGGGTGACATCTTTGAGTCTTCAGCACCAAAAACAATGATACCCTACTTGGTCACACACCTTTTTATACTGGAACGCGTCGGCACTCATTGTCTTTACGTCGTATCAATTTGAGGACAGGCATGACACGTCGTGCAGGGGTACGCAACGGACTCAATCGAGCCAGTTCTTGCTTGGACAAATCCAGTAAACTTTGTAACATGCCCGATCTTTCTTGGACTTTGATTTTGGGAGAAGGTACTTTGTGAGCCGCAGCCACTGCCACTAAATTAGAGGGTCCTGCCACTGGGGAAGTTCTTGGGGTCATCAACGGAAAAGTTCTTGGTGTGATCAACGTCTCCAAGTACTCTTCAGTTCTTGGTGTCATCAACGGAGAAGTGGATGAACGTGAGGCTGCCAGAGACGCGGTCACCGCCGTGGCAGGTCGTGGTTTGCGAGTGTAAGGTTGCGTCCTGGCCGAAGTGCCTCTCTTGCGACTAGTTTTCTTTTGTGGACTTTTCTTTTTCTGGGGACTTTTTTCTGTTTCTTTTTCTGGGGGCTTCTTTTCTTTTTCCGGGGTGGTGTCTGGTAAGAGGAGGGTCCCGCCACTGGAGAAGTTCTCCTTGGGGACCTGGTCTTTTTCTTCTTCTTCGGGCTTCGTTGGACCTTTTTCTTGGGGAGAAGTTTGGGGGCATTAGGATCCCATCTTAACAGAGAGCTAATGATGAACCCTCCTAGAGTACCGCTCCCTCCAGGTTTCAAAATGATTTGTTTTTTGGTTTGAGTATCGATGCGGGGATCGGCCAGTTGGGTCAAAGCGACTTTGTTTCGATCAAAAAAGAGTCTGGTTTGATGAGGAATCTGAATGATTCCTTGAAGTAATTGACGTGCCGTCACCGTGAACCATCGTAAGACTTCTTTTGAGACTAGCTTCTAAGACACGAGCTCGTATTTGTGGATTTTTTTCTCGACTGATGCCATACAAGGCAAGAATCAATTTGACGGGAAGATGCGACTGAAAGGACGTCATGTTCAAAATGTGTGTGAGACAGACGAAAAGGGTCTGAGGTTTTTATAGATTTTTTTGTGGAGTGAATTAAGTGGAGGACGGAGACGTGTTCAGGACAGGCCTTCCGTCTTGGCACCAGTGGTGAAACAAGTGGGTACGAAATCGCAAATCATCGGGGGTCGTAGGTTTCAAATCGATGAGTAAATAGGCGTGTGGAGTTTGAGTGGCATCGTCGTACGCCTGAGTCAGCCAAGGCGTTCCTAACTGTTTGGCTAAGACTTGCACTTGCGATTTATCTCGAGGGCTTTTAAACAAGACCACGTAATGCGCATTGAGACTGATGGTGCGATGGGCTTTACTTTGTTGAAACAAATTTTGGGTGATGTAAACGACACTGGCATTACGGTGATGCCCTTTGCGCGTGAACCACAGTTTAATTTCTTCTTCGTCTTCTCCTAACATGTCGTCGAAAATGACCAAATGGGTTTGACGGGAGTCAGAGACGATGCCGTCGTCTTCTTTAGGAATGATTTCCACAAACACGATGGAATCGCCTTGACTTTCTCGCAAGAGGCTGTACGCCGATTGCCACTCTTTGTAACACCACACGATCCGCTGAGGTGGCCGATCGATCAAATGATGTATATGTTCGATCAAACGTTTGACGAATTCCGTTTTGCCTGAACCGCTAGGTCCGGCAATGAACATGTTAAAGGGATGACGAAGATACAAAGCCTCCCAACTGGCACGATCTAAGTGTTCGTCGATGACTTTGACAGTGGAGGAAGAGGGAGCAGAGACAGCAGAAATAGCCATAGTGTCAGGAATGTCACTTGTGACACGAAAACAGACAAGACGAGAGTTTATATACTTTTTTCAGAACACGTTTATTGAATGTTTTAAACATGAATACGAAAGACAAAAATACATAAAAGCCAAAGGCTTAAGTACAAGGATAAAAGGCACATGATAACCGTCAACGTGGAATAGAAACAAGTGTCTGTACAACATGTTTTGGGTAAAGTTATAACCAGTTCTATAGGGGGTAAGGTCACACATGTCTCCTCCCGAAAGGTCTTTCAGGTCTGTCCACGACAGTCCTGTCCTGGGTGACGGGTTCTTCTGGCACCGTCACTAACACAGGTTGAAAAGTAACTTTTTTCTTTGGAAGTTGAAAGGAAGGATCACAACTCTCGTGCATACTGGGCCACTTCTTGGGTCCAAGCCTCAAAACCCCTCTTTTTCCAGGCACGGACATCTGTCCAATGGGGGTGTAAGTCACAACCTACACTCACATCGTCATACACGTCTTCGGTAGCTAAAAGTTGACGAATCTTTTTTTCCCATAGAGGTCGATAAGTATCCAGATGAAAACGTAAGGCTTTGAGCAAAAGGAGTCTCTCGTGAACATTTAAAGGCACCACTTTCATGTTGAATGGGTGGTAAGTACTCTTCGTAAAGAGTCCACAAGGAATCGGCTGGTAAACGAAATCCTAGAAAACAAGTCACTAAGACACACACCACTTGTCGACCCAAATTGAATGGATACAGTTCTTGTAATAATCGATGGTAATGATCCACGGTTTGAATATGGTCATTGAGTTCCTTCCACGGAATCTGTTGGATTACATGCGATAAAAGTCGTGGCATGGCAGCCTGCTTTTATAGTCTCTTTGTTTCTGTAACAATACACGTACTTTCTAGCCAGAGATCTTCGTTCTCCAGTGGGGAATTTAAATGTTGCATACTGTAACCGAAACGTCAGACTTCGTTTAGAAGTTTCCTCTTCCGCTAAGTAGATTCCACGTAAAACATGTCGGTAATCCTTTACCTTGTCTTCCTCAATGTGTTGTACTAGGTGAATCTCGAAGTAACCAAACGATCAACACGTGGATCATCGGGGGCTTGGAAGTATTGAACAAGGTCTGACCACTGAAACAATTTCTGACGAATCAGTTCTCTTATACCATTCAGGTACCAGTGGTTAAAGATCTGGTGACGTAACGGATGCAACTGTTCTTTACGTTTGACTTGTATTTTGATAAATGCGTTCTCTCAACTCCACAGGCAAAGCACGAATGTTCTCTTGTAAAGTATCCATAAACAGGTCATACTAAATCCTCTATTGTCTGACAGAAGAAATGTACCGTTTGCACAGCCATGGTTTTACTTCAGTGCCAAATTTAAATCGTTTAGTCACTAATTTACACATTACAATTCGTTCAGAAGTTTCCTCTTTCACTAAGTTGACATTGTGTAAAAGATGTCGGTAATTCGTTAACTCTTCCTGTGGAATTCGATGCAGTACGTTTACATTGTAGCAGATAGAATCGTCAATAACAAACCAATCCTTTTTAAAATCAGGGGGTTGTTGATCAGTGTCTGTCCAATGGAACACTTTCAACTGAATCAGTCCTTTTATAGCATTCAGGTACCAGTGATTAAACATCTGGTGACGTAACGGATGCAATTGTTCTTTACGTTTGACTTGTATTTTGACCAGCTCTCGGTAAATGCGTTCTCTCAACTCCACAGGCAAAGCACGAATGTTCTCATGTAAAGTATCCATCAACAGATTATGGTAAGTTACTTCAATGTCTCGGTCCCACTAAGGGTAAGTAATGACAATTCGGTGACCATCGAGCATGTTCTACGTAGGCCGAATCTTGCGGTTCCCAGTAGTGAAGTGACACACCGCAACTGAAGCACTTGACTTTATCTCCTTCGCCCAAGTAGCTCTGGCTAATTCTTCGGGGGTCGGGCCTCCCAGATACTTAGACCATTTTCCTTTGAACGATTGAAGACGATTTTCAAAGTCGCAGTATTCCGACAAACGCACAGGAAACGAATATTCGTCTTTCACAGGTTCGTTTCGATGAGGGATGGGTGACATGGACAGGAGTTTGCTCAGGCCTGGATGACATCCGTGGGGGGGGGGGGGTAGACGTGAAGGTGAACATCCACCTTTAAAACGAAACCCAGTAAAATGTCCAAGAGGACGAGTGGCATCGCTTTCGCATTCCTCAGGTTTGACACGCACAGCATCACTTTCCATGATAGGGGTAGTGAGAACAAAGTTCCCATGATGCTTTACGGCATTGCTAAGGTCACAACGTACAGCAGCGTACCCATCGCAAGGCTCACAATCGCATTCCACTTCCGAAGTCCCACACTTGAATTGTGCCTTTCTAAACAACTTGTTATGTGTTTCTCTGAAAGTATTCATCTTGTTCGCTCGGTCTTGGTAGTCCCAATGAACTATCGATCTTGACCATAGCCCCTTTTTATACTAGTCGCAATGGAATCTCAAGCTTGTACATCGTTCCTTTTTTATGTTTTTTATGTCTTGTTTTGGAAGGTACCGTCTCTAAGGTACCGTCATCATTGTACCGTAATGTCATGGGTGGAAAGGCCATAGAAAGGTAAGGGCAGTGCGGAGACCATCGAGTATGTTCCAGAATAGCTGAATCTTTGTAGATACATAGATCCATTCGTAACTTCAGGCCACAAGCGAAACACTGTACTTCATATCCCAATCCTGACTCAGGTCCCAAGTAGACAAATCCTGTTCTAGCTAAAACATGCGAAGAAGGTAATCCTTCCCTATCCGTAGGCTATTTCTGAAACGTGTCCAATCGACGGGTACAATCACAATAGTCAGGTAAGAAGACTGGAAAATGGTAGGGTTTGAACTTGGAGTTCTCATCGGGTTTCTCACTCGATTCTTGCTGTGGCGAAGTCATCCTTCTGGTGGGTGGCTATCCTCTTACAACCAATGTTTTATACCAACGTGTCCATACGGCAAAGTAAAGTGGTTGGGTAGTCGCACTCGCTTCTGGTACACGATTTGATAGACTTTTTCCAAGGGTCGACTGACGATGTGGTGAGTGGGTAAACGTACAATCTTGTTGGATTGATAGGTGGTCACTTTAAAGTGTTGATCTTTTCCAGACTGCAAGGCTTCTTTCAGTACCCCAAAGTTCACCACTCGACTGGTACGATAATTCAGAGTCAATCCTTTCACTTTGCACGTCGTGTGCACTTCTCCTTGTTTGTCCCGGTATTCGTAGCCGTAATTTTTGGGACCGCCACTGACGAAACTTAGAATCTTGTCGTCGGGATGCTCGTCTGTTCAGGCTCCTAAACGGTCTCCTTCGATGTCAGGGTGATGTTGACTCGGGTGATGGATGTAAATGCAACTGTCCGTGTCAAAGTACAGGACGCGTTCCCCTAACAGTTCTAAAGCTTCGTACAATTTTAAGCGAGCATGGGCTGTCACGTAAGCCGCAATGATGACATTTCCAAAGGGGTCGTCTTGTACAAAGTCCAGATCTTCTTCGTAATTGACCAAGGTCAAATCCTCGCGAACGACGTCCACGTGTTTCATGTATTTGGTTTTGTCGTGAATCATCTGGAAGTAGCGGGAAGGTTCTGTCAAATATTCCGTCTTGGGTAAACACGGTCGTTGTGCCATTTTACCCCACAAGCAATTTAACATCACTTTGGCAAACGATCGCCTGCCTTCGTTTTTCTCGATGTGATCTAAAGTGATGCCTTCTTGTTCATAGTATTTCTCTTTGAATGTCTTTTCGTCTTCGGGAGTGTGACACCAGGAAGGATAGCCGCTGGCTTCTTGTTTCAGTTTCAAAAAGGCATCCACGTAGTCTGCGAAAATGCCTTTCTGACTGGGGTCACCCTAGTGGTATTGTTCTGTCTTGGGAAAGTGGCAAATTTCGTACACTTCAAACAGTTGGTATCCCATGTCCAGAGCTTTGAACAATTCTACGCTGACCCAGGTTCCCGTCAAGGCCCGTTCTTCCTGGGTGTGCTGACAAGGTGGATCTTGGTTGCACGTTTCGGCACAAGTACGGCACAAAGGAAACATCAGTTTGCCTTGGCAATGGTGAGGTAAGACGGGATGGTACAAGTCCGTGGGAGGCAAAACTTTACACTTGATCAAGCCTTCGTATTGTCGAATGTTTTTCAGGTCGATGTGTTCCGTCAGCAATTGTGGGTGCCCTGTAGGAAAGCGACAATATTTGCACACGTAGGGATACAGCGAACACACGTCCAAGTATTTGATTTCTTCTCCTTTCTCTTCGTCGGCTTGGTACAGCAAACAGGTGGCATTGGTTCTTCCTCCGTACAAACTATCCCTCGGGTTCAGCGGGTCCATGAACTGGTAACTTTCCACGAGGCGTTTAAACTCGGGATCGGTTTTCAAATGGTGATCGTACTCGTGTTCCCACATTTCCACCACTTGGTATCCTTCCTGTTCTAACTTTAGGCGTCGCTGACAAGTGGCCTGGTACAAGTCTTCCATGGTTCGTTGTAAAAACTGATTTTTAGTGCTACGGTCAGGGTAACAGACGGGACATCCGTGAAATAAGCAACCGTTAAACTCGTACACGATCTTGGGGTTTTCTAAGTCTCAGCCATCGACCGAATACGTTCCGATGGTCTTTTCACCCCCTCCGTTGCGGGCATGCTGAATCCACTTGTCTTCCTTGTCGCACAAATAATGTAACCAGCGTAGGGCTTTGACCGAGTATTGACGTTTGACATAGTGGGTCGTTTGAGGACTGATGACAGCCACGGTGTTTTCAGGCATGAATCGTTGGCGGTACACTAAGGAACACGCTTTGGCAATGGTGCAAGCTTCTTTCAAAGGATCGACCCCTCCGTGTTCCATGAACAGTTCTCGAAATTTTCCACAGCAACGTCGTAAAATGTCCACGTCGGAACGACAATACTTTAACATTTCTTCCTGAAAGTCGAAAGGGTCAGAGGCGTGAGCCTGGTACCAAGCGTAGAAAGCTTCTCGTTGTTCGGTACGCATGTTGTCAGGGTCGTAATAGTGAGCCTCAGGCAAATGGGGTAGAACGACGTGTTGATTGGCTTCCGTATTGAAAAAGTATGGAAAGTACCCTTTAGCCGTTTCTGTCATTCCAAATGTTTTAGGCATTCGACTCAAAGGCATGGCCAAACAGCTCATCGAATCTTTAAACTGTACTTGTCCCACTTGCATGAAAATGATTTTGGCTCCGTTCAAAGTGACTTTAGGACGCTCAGTGCCTTGTTCCGTATAGTATCTGAGAAGAAACTGTCCATCGTATCCGGAGAAATTGTGAGCCATCACCGTGGCATGACGATGACAATCTCCGTAACGTTCGATGTCCTCTTGGCTCCACGTCTTGTCGATGGGGTCTAAGACCCATTGGGCGAAATCGGCTAGCGTGTTCGGTCCCCGAAAGATTTTTTCACGTCCTCCAGGAATCTTGCTGCAGTGAGGGCAATGACTGAAGATAGGTTCTTGAATGCACTTCTCGCACGCTCGATGAGCCACGCAGAAATTAGGAATGTGAATGCCGGTCTCTTGCATGCATTCGAAATCGAAAAAGATGAAATTGCCTTTCTTCTTGTGTCCATCCTCTTTCTCTGGTGGGGGTTGGTATTTTTGCACGTAGCATTCGTGTTCCAAGTCCACGATGTGGTGACAAATGTGACATTTATTCCTTCCTGAACATACGTGTGCCTTGGCATTATTGGTACGTAGGCCTTGTCCACACGAGGGGCACAATCTCAGCAGTTGACAAGCCCATTTCTGCTGTGAACCTTGCGTCTTCAAATTTTGTTGGTAACAGGTAGGACTGACAAACGTGCGCAGACAAGTTGAACAATGCACTAGTCCTTCGCTCAGACAGGGTGGAGAGGCCAAACATCCTGAGCATTTCGATCCACAGTATTTGTGTTGCTCTCGATTATTATAACCATGGTCACATTTCTCACAGTAATATCTGTATCCCAGGAATCCGGTGATACTGGTAATGGTATCGAAATGTTCATCGTGATGATAGACATGAATGTATTTTCCATCCTTAAAATCTTGGCCTCGAAACAACAGAGGCCCACGCACTACTTGAGGGTACACTTTCAAGGTGTAGCGTGGAGCTAGGACATCTTGCAATTTTTGCATCTCAGGAATGCCACAGGGTGTGTCTTTGGACAGTCCGGCTTGTTGTAACTGGAGTTCTGCTTCATTTCGTTGTTTGGCTCGGTCCGATTTTCGAATATTCTCCCAGGCTCTTTTCCATTCTACCGTGTCGTTTTTGTTGACATAGGTTCGTCCCACCACGATGGCACGGGCTAAACACATCTGGTCTTGAGGGTTCTTAATTCGGACAAGACTTGTTTAGGTGTTGCGAAGGTCGTCCACCAATAAGACCTTTTCGCGTCCAGTCCCTTGAGGAGGAGAGACGTGGGTCATGTCCAGTGTGGCTTTTACATCGGTGATGTCAAACTGGTCATTAGATTGTTGCACGTGTTGAATCTTGTCCATGACTTTGGAAGCGGTCAATTCTGCAGGGGTGCTAAACTCGATACAAACAGGGGATTTCAAACCGTCGTGTTGTATGGAAAGTCTCAAGCGATCGTCTTCTTTGGGTTGACATTGTCGCTTGAGTGTGGTGAGCAAAGAATCCCACACCCCAGTGATGAACCCTTC
Source organism: Sinohyriopsis cumingii (assembly GCA_028554795.2). Taxonomy (NCBI): domain Eukaryota; kingdom Metazoa; phylum Mollusca; class Bivalvia; order Unionida; family Unionidae; genus Sinohyriopsis; species Sinohyriopsis cumingii. The sequence goes on along the minus strand of CM068835.1, from coordinate 116,358,295 downwards.
TGCTTTCTCTAACGGTACTTCCGCCTTGAAATCTTTAAACTTCACTGTGTATTTGTAAGCCGTGGTTCTAAATTTTCTAGAGGAGCGCTTTTCCGTCTCTCGAATGGAATAGTACTTTTCAGGGTTGACTAAGGGTGGTGAACTTTGTTTAGAGGGTTCGGATTCTGGTTCACTCATGTCCTCTTCAAAATCACTGGCATGAATTTGTGCCAAGACTTCAGCTCTGGTACGAGGCGATAGATCACGTTTCTGCCTCTTACTTTCTTCTTCTTTCTTCTCGAATGAATTGGATCGTTTCATCTTGAGTGAAAAACGTCAAATGACTCAAGTTTAAACACCATGGACTAATTTATAGTCCTGGCAGACCAGCGTATATAAAAGGGTGTGTGTCTTGTCCTTTCACTATTCATTTCACTCTCTAACCGAGCACAACGATGGAAGAGACTAGCCAAATCGAACGTTTCATCAGAGCTTTGCGATTTGTCATCAGAAATTTTTCTTCTGACCAGCCGAGGGTCTACTCACCATCCTTTCGAGATAAAAGTCAAGATACTTGCTATATCTGTCAGAAGAAAGGGCATTGGTCTTCAGAGTGTCCAGACCATCAAAAAAGAAAAACAGGGGCTAGAAAAGACAAAAGTCAAGATACCTGTTATTATTGTCAAGAAAAAGGACATTGGTCTCCAGATTGCCCCAAAAAGAAACAAGAGGAGTCAGAAGAAGAGAGGGATTCTTCAGAAGAAGAGAGGGATTCTTCAGAGGAAGAAAGCAGACAGGTGAAGAAAAAGAAACAGGAGAAGAAAAGAAGAAGGGAAGAAAGTGAGGAGGAAGAGGAGGAAAAGACTGTGACGGTGAAGAAATTTAAAAAACAGAGAGAGTAAACAATGAGATAGAAGAAGTCTATAAACTTTTTAAAGTGTTCTGTTGTGAATTGTGAATTGGATTGTAACTATTGAGAAAAGAATACATTATTTATATAAGGTAAGTGTCTTTGAGTTTTGATTTTAAATAAGAAGCTACACTCACGCACCCATATACACGTACTATAGTGGTAAAAATGGTTTTTTTTGTTGATTTTTGAGTTATTGGCAATTGAAAGTGTATCTCTTTTCGAGAGACGCGGGTGGCCCTGAAAAGGGCCTTTTTTGGTGTAGGGGTGAGTTTAAGCAATCAACTTTAACTGCCTCAAGCCTTTGCCACGGCCAAGGCCTACTTCTGGACTGCGGAATGTTGATGATGATGATGATTTGGTTGAAATCGCTAAGGGTGGTACGACAGGCTTAGTCACAGGGTTGACGTGTTTAGCTCGGGAAGGTCGTATTCTTTTCGGTCGTGATAAAGAAGTCTGATACATTTGTTTCAGACTTCTTAACTCCGCTAAAATGTCTAACAGTACCGTGACCGTTTGATTTTCACCCTGTTGTTTCTTTGCTGCTACTTCTTCTTGTTGTTGTTTTTTTCTTACCTCTTCTTCTTGCTGCTGTTGCTGTAGAAGAAAAGCTTGTTCCGCTTCCTTTTGTCGTTGCATAAATTTCTCCAATTCTTCTTTCTGTCTTTGTCTAAAATTCTCCACTTGCGGTAATGAAGAAGGTGACGAAGGTTCCGGAACAAATTCTTGCGAGATAAGAAAATCCACAAAATCCCAATTTACCTCTTCTGAAAGTAAGTCCGGGTTCCCTTGGGCAGTCTCCACTGCTGGTGCACCCCAATGGATCGTTTTCTGAGTTTCCGTCATGTTGAATCACTGTCGCATAGATTGACTGCACACAGGCGCTAGCGAATCTATATAGACCACGTGACGTCACAGACTGCTCTCTTCGGATTGGATGTGGGCTGACTGAATTTTGTAACGCGTGTTTGGATTGGTGAATGAACTCAATCCGTTTCAATCCTTCCTCTTCCTATAAATAAGCACAGTTCACTGCATTGATTCACCTGTTCTCGTCGCCTCAAGATGTGGACCACAGTTGAATCATCCACCCTTGTGTCTTCAATGATGTTTAGGACGGACATGCTAATGTATGTCCGATCCAAGTGGACCGTTGTCCACAGGACAGACACCAGTCTGTGGATACGTAGGATCTACGTAGAAAGACAAGGATGCCTCAAAAGAATGCTGATTTACGGTCCTACAGTGAGGCGCAGCCTAAGGACAAGAAGAAGACCAATGCGGTACCCCTTATGTTAATGGATACATTAACATAAACCCAAAGGCCCTTTTCAGGGCCACTCATAGGTCTCGAAAAGAGAATGACTTTCCATTGCCTGCCCCTTTTTTTAAAAAATTTAATAAAAAAAAATATAAATAAAATCCCATGTTAAATTCCCCTTGTCCCTAAAGAAGCCAAAACTCTATTTCCCATGTTCAATTCCCCTTGTCCCTAAACAAGCCCAAACTCTATTCTCCATGTTCAATTCCCCTTGTCCCTAGACAAGCCCAAACTCTATTCCCCATGTTCAATTCCCATTGTCCCTAGAGTGGCCCAGCAATTTTCCCCATGTTAAATTTACATAGTCCCCAGAGTGGCCCGGGGGGGGGGGTCTGTAATGCTAATTCCCATTGTCCCTAGGGTGGCCCCCTTCACTACTTATGTATGTATGTATGTATGTATGTATGTATGTATGTATGTATGTATGTATGTATGTATGTTAGGAGAATAAGTTTAAAAATGTGGAGATAACAAGAATATTTCTAAAGATAAGGCAGGACAAATTAAGAAAACTTTGGGATGATAGTTCTTCGAGACAAACGCTTCAGATCTTATAAAAGGTACAAGTTTAATGGATAAAACTTGTTAAAATCCCCTTGAAAACGAACCCTTTCAAAGAAAGCAAATATATTTTTTTACAAGATAATCTCAAGCTGTAACAAGAATCGAAGTAAACACGGTTTTTAATACGTACCTTATGATATCGTATGCCTCATAAAAGTACCTCTAGTAAACCATAATAAAGTTTAACAGAAACTTTCCTACTCAATATTACACATCCAGGTACTGTACATAAATGAAAAATAAATTTTTGTAAAATAAATTATTGAAATATATATTTATTAAGTGATATAATTTGAACTTGTATTGTCAAAGACGTCTGCAGCTGTGTCCTTAAATTGTAAAAAGTAATATAAAAAGTTTTGTCTTATTCAGTAACATCTATGATCTTAATTCGAAGTGTTTTTCTAGTTTACAGACATATGAATAAGATAGCAATTGCCGCAGTTTGTTTCCTGGCAACATTTTACAAAATCAAAATAGTAAAAACAGTGAACCCTATTACAATAGAACTGAACAAGAATTACATATTTTCTTGTAGATATTCAAGGTTATTGAGACAAAGGGTCTAAAATCAGAATATCACTATAATATTAATAAGTGGATAACTAATTTCAGTATTTCATGATGTTTATAGTTATTTATATGATACACACTTACCTTTCATTTTGTACGTTCCATAGATTTTAGTGAACTGAATGTTCAGTATGTTGTACAGTTGTATGTTTTGGCCATGTTTCTAATTTGCAAATGTTGTACCCGATACCAAGAATCAACAGAATGTCTAGTTTAGACAGTGACCAAAAATATCTTTACCAGTTTTAGTTATTCCTTTTGTTCTTTTAACGCTTCCTTCTCCTCCTTGATATCTTGCTTTTCTTCGTTTAGCTCTACCGTTTCCTCTTTTACATTTTTTGTTACGTCAAGCTCTACCTTTTCATATTAAGATCTTCCATTTCCTCCTCAACAATTTACACCCAAAAACGATTCACAATGTGACATCGGCCTTTGATGCCTGTAACTTATCCAAGGATGATCCCTGTACACCGGAGTTCATGGATACTTAAAATGTTTTTGTGAAGAAAAGACATCCACCCCCAAGCAAGAACCTGTTACAACCTCTTACGAAATGGCCACGATTATCACATGGCATTTTAACATTTTTACCTCCATGTGTTTAGTGATATTTTGTACCCCATGTTAAACATCTTTGATATGTCTGAAAAGTTCATATATGGCAATATTAGATAGTGTTACCGCATCTAAGAACTTGTTCCGATGAAAAGACTACTCCCTGTATCCCTGACAGCTTGTGCCTTTTTTGCTTCAGTCTCTGTGAACATAAAACTAAACTAAATTTTATCATCTTGGGTTCTCGAAGAAAAATGTTTTCTTTGAACTAAATATATTTTTGTACGCAGTAAATATTGTTGTCGCAATTTTATAATGACGAACAAATGCGGTTTTATCTCATTGCAAAGCTTCGTTTGTGTGTGCGTGTGTGTGTTCGTATGTTAGCGTATGTGTATGATCGTATGTGTGTGTGTGTTCGTATGTGTGCGTCTGTGTTCGTATGTGCGTGTGTTCGCATGAGTGCGTGTGTGTGTGTTCGTATGTGTGCGTGTGTGTGTTCGTATGTGTGTATGTGTGTGTTCGTGTGTGTGTGTGTGTGTGTTCGTATGTGTGCGTGTGTGTGTTCGTATGTGTGTGTGTTTTTGCGTGTGTGTTCATATGTGTGCTCGTTTGTGTGTGTCTGTTCGTATGTGTGCGTGTTCGTACGTGTTTGTGTTCGTATGTATATGTGTGTGTTCTTATGTGTGCGTGTGTGTGTTCGTATGTTTATGTTTATTATTATTATTATTATTATTATTATTATAGGAACGAAGCGAACAAGATTTCTCACTACGACCAGTTGACTGATGATGTTTGCCTACTATCTACCAAATTAAAGTTCTCATTACGAAATTAAAGTGATCATTACCAAATTAAACTAGACAGAAGCATATCAAATTTAACCAAACGCATATTAAAATAACTGGAAATGTTGCAAATTCACTTTTTGTAAGTAAAACAATGAGCTGTCGGAAACTGAAGCTTAAATAGTATTTCCAGTGATCTCAATAAAATTGCAATAGATTAAAGAAGCCCTGTCGAGGATATGGCTAGAAAAGGAGATTATATTTATCAAAATATCGCCCCAAGAGAAAAAGTTTGTTATGATACCGTCTATTATTTTTGTGTTACCTTGCTGTAGTGGAACAGAAAGATTATCATGACCGTGACATCTCGTCGTGCTAATAGTTCGGCCTGCAGTGTGCAAATGCATCAAGTCATCATCTATGATGTAATGTTTCTAAATTTTAGTGTGGAAAAGAATCAACATTCCGGCACCAAGTCCAAATGAGGCCAGTATAACGTCAATAGCACTATCGTCCGGACGACTTCACGCGATCCTAAAATCGTCGCAAAAAAGGAAAGCGAGTCTCATGACGATTGATTTGACGATGACTAGCATTACCAAAACAGAGGAAATAAATGCAAATGATCCAAGAGGATTACTCGCTTTCATAAAGGAAAATCGTGGTAACGGCTTTCACCTTATTGTATCTATTGGAATCAATGTAATTAGTATTTTTGTTTACCGTATGACCTGTGCCACCATTGTCTATTGTTATTACAAACGACGCTGTTTCAACGTGTTTGAACAACTGTTTGGCTTCTTCACAAACATACGTTAAGAATCTAAATCACTATTTTCAAGTAATATCTTTTTCAAAAACAGATTTTTAACTTGAAATTAGCGATTCGTTTATAGTCCCCTGATCATTTTCCTGTACAACTACTTTTCCTTATCTTCATTTCAGCCGAATTTCAATTATTTTGTTGACACTAACATTTTTGATCATATTGCAAAAAGGCAGTGTTGACATCGTTATCCAGGAAACATTAATAATCATTTGTAGAACTTTTATTATAATGCTTGTGTGACTTGGTTTATTTACTTTAGCTTCGATTCCTAGTTAAAAACATTTTAATTTGAAAAACTCATGACTCATAAATGGCAATGATTTCTTAATTTTGTTTTGATTATTATTATCATTATTATTATTATTATTAGTAGTAGTAGTAGTAGTAATATTGGTCCAAGATTATTCCTTTATCAACCTTAAATATATAATATGATGAAATAACTTTACTAAAACAAATGTTAAGTGAATCCAGATACGATGTTCAATGGTATCATGACATAAATAGTTCGTACAGAGTAAAATTATTACCTCAACATATATTGTAATGTGAATCCAAAGCAGCAAGCTTATAGAAAGACTCGAAACTTGACTATAGCGTTTGAGCAATATGTGGTATAATGTATAATTTCCTAACATAAAAACAAAACTTCGCTCATGAAGAATGAATATTTAATGAACTAGTGGAACAGTTTTCTACAGTACACTAAAAATACAGATTTATATAATTACAGAACAGAGAGAGAGAGAGAGAGAGTATTTGGATGCTGAAACATATTAGCATTTTCAAACTTGCGCACTCTAAGACAAGCACGATACCAGAATAAGAACTCCGAAATGCCTATCTCACAGTTACAGTACACCGCATACAAAAATACTAGCATAAGAAATGTAATTAAACATGTGGGTATTATGTTGGTTTTTTTAAGTAAGCAATGCTGTCTAGCACAAGCGCTCAAAAATGGTAATACTGGCTCGGAGCTAAAGACAGAGAACTACACGGTATATTAAACAACTTTCAGAAGAGTTACACACATTAATATTTAACACAAAAGCAAAACTATATAGAGATAGTAACTATTAATTTGCATGTTTTAACAGGACAAATGTGGTCAAAGATATTTGTGTAGAATACGAATTGAAGATAATAAATGTTTCAATCTATAGATATAAAAATAAATTGTATAGCATGTCTTGTTCAGAAAAGATGGCAGATTTACATGTGACATAGAATAATAATAACTAGGAAATAAAAAGTTTAATCTCTGATAGCAACATGCAGTGTAATCAAGGAATACGTTACGTATTTGGTGCAGGCAAATATATGAATTTGTTTACAACTAAACATACAATGTACCTTGAAGTTCTCATAACTTTTACAAGGTCTACAAAGATTCAAGAAAATCATCCACAGACTACATAGCAGTAAAGACAATGTTGCATAGTGCTCAAAATAATTGTACCTGTTTTAGAGGGTCATCTTATTGGTTTGATGATAATGCCTTAAATATTTATAAAACATGAAGTATTCCACGTTATTTTATCTTGCTTAAAATGATTGACAAGGAACAGTATCTAAAACTTCTTTAGGACGGTCTGTCAGTCCAGATATTTTGACTCATCTCATTGGCGTATGCGAAGGAGACAAAATGAAATAAAAATGTGTTAAACTGAAAGTAATGCTCAACCGATTAGTCTAACAGTCTACTCACACAAGAAGCAAGAAATAGAACAAATATTTCCATATAGAACGGTCTTTATCAGCTGCGCGTATGACCAGTGTCAGACAGATATAGATGACATGCGACCATATGAACAAGACAATAATGAATATAATACAGCTTGGAATTGATGGAGATTTTCTTTAAATTGTGATGCGATGAAAAGTAAAAACAAAATGTACAAGGAATGCACTGAGTTTTACAATAGAAAAACAAATGAGTTGCTGTAAAAGGAAATCTTTAAAGTTGTCAAAGTACTCAGACAATAAAGGATATGAAATTTATTAATTTGACAAAACTATACAGACTAGAATTGGTATTATTTCACTCACAATGAATCCAAAAGGCGGGCTGACGTTTTACTAAACCTAAATGAATCAGAAAATAGTAAGCATCAATGTTCAGTGAATATTACTCCAGCCAAGACAAGTAAGGAAAATAAGCCGATCAAAAATATGTATAAACATGTTCGTTTCCTTGACAACTGATCTATTTCAACACATACATTCAAAACAAGTGTACCATGACTGAATTCCAGCATGTAACGTATTTTTGGAAAGAGCTATATACTTAACTTTCATAAGAAAATACATTAGGTGATCAGGAAATGTCAAAAATTGAATATAACGGATACAGAGGTATGTTTTACGAATAAAAGAGTCACACACAACTAACAAAACGACATATACATTGTTGAAAAGACGTAAACGCAGAGCTGAAGAACGGTACAACATAAGTACTCATTAAATGGAAAGGTATGAATATAGTTTAACAAATAGGAACCAGACGAAAACATTATGTCATCAAAACAAGTAGAGGAAGGACAAAATAGAAATAGAAGAATTAGTTAGCATGAAAACTTGGAGGTTTTGAAATACAATTAGTTTCTAGAATTTGAAATATGTACAAAATATAGCGTATAAGAACACAAAGAAGTCAACACTTGCGTCCTATGTAACTTTTCGTTGTCCACAAAACCTTAATGAAAATGGAAAGAAGCTACATAACCATCACCAGTAAATAACTTACAAGTACAAATATTATAATGTGATAAGACAAATAGCATGTACATATTATCCTGGTGGGGGTAATAAATGAAAAGAGATTACATTCAAATATATTAGGATCATTGCAACTCCATCGCTAAGAAGTTCTTAAAAAAAGAGCAAACAATGTAAGGGACTACAAGCTGCTCTACGAAATTTTGAACAAAATAGCAGGGGATAAATCCCATAATTGTTGATGAAATATTTATTTAAACAAAGATAGAGCAAATATAGTGTCAATTATGCATTTTACCTGGACACATTTGCAGAATGTACAATTTTAACAGATGCCTTAATGCTTCTATTACAAGGAATTGCCACAGAAATTAATAAACCCCAATCAGTTGACCTGTTAAGAGCTTTAACACAAAATAAATGAAGTAAAATCCAGTAGACATTTTACAGTGTGTAGATGTGCAGAGTTTGAAAATGCAATTTTTTATGAACTTATATTTAGCAATCATTAATAATTTTAATTAACTGTTCAAATACCTGGCAGAATCAATACTGGCGATATAGTTAGCTGTAATTTGATATAGATGCAACAGAAATTCTTACAGGGAAACAGAAGAAATCAAAGTAGCAAGCTATTGCAAAGCATGTGAAAGTACCAGGGATAAAAGAGTGTGAAAAGTCAACGAGGTGAAAATGATTTCAAAGTATATAAAATTAAGTGATTTGAGATAGAAATTAGCACAGAAGTACACTTGAATGTCGAAATAACAAATATATGTTGACGTATTTTGCACGAGAAACGTCAATTTCAGGTTGGTTTGTTGTTGTTGTTTTTTTCGTCTTCTAGAAAACATTAAATAACATATATTTGTACTTACATGAATACCGTATTTATTAGTGTACCATATGAACATATTTGAGCAATATAATTCTAAAGTAATAACCTAGATTCTTATGTTATTATACTTTTGGGAAATCTTTAGCTCATAAATTACGAAACTATTCAGTGATTTTAAAATTATTACGATGAAAAATAGCATCCACCAATCTTTTGAACAATTTTGACACATATTTATTCAATGACACAACAAATGACACGATTCATAGATACAGAGGTTGCGATAGTTTGGCAAAATAAATTGAACTGGACAGTCTGAATGCAACGTCTGTTTCTGCGTTATCCTACTGTTACTTGATTTATTAAAATATGCAAGAGTTGACCCAATCATTTTTCAGGTTTGGGGTTTATTTTCAAATAAGAAGGTTGTTGCTTGCATGTAAGATAATGTCATCTGGTGTAAAAGAATTTAATTCGATCAACAATATCATATATTGAAAGTAATTTCATATGCAACAAGTTTAACATTCCCCTCATAATGATAGAGCAAGGACTTATTATATTCTGCAGGCTTTTGAAGAGTACTATTTTTATTTCATAATGATGGATTGCATTACTGTAAATGAGAAGCTACTCCAAATGACTATAAGGCTAATAACTGGTCAGATTAAAATTAATGTATTCGTCAAAATCCAGTTGCACATCCATGGGAAATTCGTGAAGAGGTTGACAAAATATATCATTTTAAAGCTTGTTATATGACAAACTTCAAAACCAATGTTATAACATTTTATGTGAGAGGTCAAGCTCACAGATCATGGACAAATTAAAGTCTCCGTTCGTAGTGTTATTCTATATGTAATGCGAGATAGTTTTATGTGAAATGATAACATATAATTGGATCTTTTGACTCTTATATTAGTATAGATACTTGTTTGAAGCTATCACATAAGGACGCTACAGTTATAACAATATTAGAGTGTAATTGATTTGATAGTCATATGTGTTTTTTAAAGTACACTTTTCATGAGGTTTGGCCGTAATGTTCAAAATGAGGTATCTGAAAATATATGTCTAGGAATATGGTTGGCAGGTGTCATTGATCAAACTTATACCCATAATATTAATTTGAACCACCACAAGTATTGATAGACAAAGCATTTATCAAGTAGAGTTGAAGAAATATAAGATCTTAATACAAGGTTAATTGTCTCGGATATTTAACATCGCATAAAATTAGATACTGTTAATATGATCTTTTCCAGCCGCTGGTCATCTCATTCATGAAGCATTTTAAATGAGCAATTTAAAACCTTTCGTAATCAGCAGATCTTTGACAAGACACCAACATATGGACATTTCAAAACCTAAATGAAGAAAACAGTCAGAGTTCGTATTCTTGAAAATTACAAATGGCACAGTTATAGTCAGCAACAATACATATATCTCAATATTTAAGTCATGCACTTTTTCGTGACTATATCATTAGAACTGCTATCGAGGATAGTGCCGGATATACTCAAAGGTTACTTTTAAGTCATGGACTTTTTCATGACTGTTATAGAGTAGACTGCCCCAGCCAGCGTGTAGATGCTATTAAGGTGGACACGTAAAGGTTTACAATTACACCTTCAAAAGGACAGCCATGGTGATGCAGTGAGAACGGATGTTTTTAATATTGTTCCAATTATTGGTTCTCTGGGCTGCATGTCAAACGCAAACCAAAATCTGAAGAATCTGAATTATTTATATGTAAGAATTAGCAGATCAACTGACCACTTCAATTTCTGTGAATAGAAGGACGATATTGATAAACTTTGAAACGTTTCTTTCCTGTGGGCTACAACCGAGTACTTAGACTTGAAACACAACTCGCCATGGGAGTCCTGATGACACTCAGATTTGATGACGATATTCAAGATCGCAAAGTTACATTATATAACATGTTTGCCATTTTGTAGAGAACTCAAGATCGCAAAGTTACCATAACTAGACCAAAATGAAAACCCATCAACAATGTTGAACTAGTGTACATACATCATGCCGCATATGTACGAGGATTGTAAAACTGACTTTTGTGAATCTAAATTGCATGTGTGCATGCAGCTACAAGTCAAACGGGCTGTAGTTGTAAGATATTATATTGTACAATGAAATATGCAACACCCAATTGCATATGACGAGAATACTAAAATGGTCAAGGTATTACTAATGCTTGGCATACAGTTCCATAATTTTCAAAGCTTAAACCTGTTACAATTGTTGGAACAACTTCTCTAACAGTTATCCTTGCAGATCAATTAAATGACCATTCTTGAGGTGCTGAAATAGCCTCGACATATCAATATAGTTGTCATGCGAAATGATAGGGAAATGTCAACACTCTACATGCGGATATACCAGAAGCAAATAACTTTAAATGTCCAGAGATCATTGCAACGAAAAAAGAGGGTTCTTCGAGTATGAGAAGTGTATACAGTTATCGCAGTAATAAGGTTCACTAAATGCTACACTGAATAGAATGGAATAGATGATAGATGGTCTGAAGTATATAATTATTACCTAATTACCAAGAGACAAACATTAGAAAGAGGCACACGATAAGGCGTGCAAAAAACCGTGCAATTGCTCTGCCGTCATTATTTGAAATCACAGTTGGAGCCTGCCTGGAAAATGTGACAGCTATTGGTGAAAAACTGGCAAATATACACAGAAATTATGCGAAATATCCAGAATCCACCGTCAGCGCAAACAAAGCTTTCACATTACAGATAGAATCAACAAATATTTTGGAAAAGTTGCATAAAAATGAAAAGGGCCATCCATGTATGATATTTTCAATCCATATGAAGATAGTATGATTCTTCTGATTAGATCTTCTAGCCTGGTGTATGGAATAGTCATCTTGCACGCTTTAAAACACTTGCAAGTACTTTCTCCTCTGTGATGAACTCCATTACTCAAGGATGACCTATCTCTACACACGAAACATGAAGGGACGGTTCTCAAAAAGATTGCTAGAAATATCATCAAACACTATAAAAATGCTACTTGTGTTGTTAATACGTCAAATGTAGCATCTATCATGCAAGATCACCATGGAATAATACTTAAATCGGTGAATAAAAATTGTTTTTGACAATAATTTGGAAAGGTTAGCAGCTCTAGCATAGACAAAGATTGCATATATCTCTCCTTTATTTGTTCCCCACCCATCTGTCACATCTTCTTTTCAGTTAAGTTTTAGCTGTTATTTCTTTTGATGTTCCGTTTGCAATAGCTATGTTGAATTCCTATTGTTTTTATCAGTGTATGTGGAATTTACGTTATTATCGTGTTTGTTTTCGATCAATTTCGATTCTCTCCAAATTAAATATTGTTAAGTGTCAGTGATATAATCATTATTAGCGTTTGCATTTTTTAGTGCACATAATATTTGCTTTTTCAATAATTTAAGTAACAAGAAATAAATTCATTTTGGGATAGTCTTTATACTTAAATAAATAGTGGAAAAAAATTAAGTTTAAATAATAAAATTCTTTATGCTAAAATGATGTTACAACAGATGCAAAAGGTCAAATATCACCGAGTGACATTATTAACATAGAAAATGATTCCACTGAAACTGCACCATATGCGCTCTTTTGAAGCATTTTCCAGCTGCAGATTCTAGGGTTGAACAATGTAATTTTGAAACCATACATGATGAAACTCTGTGTCTTAAAAACTATAATGGGATGTATCAGAACAATGCTAGCACCTTGCACTATAGTAGAAAAGATAGTTTTACCACATTAAACTGGGGGAAAAGAAGGCAATATGTCAGTGTCACCTATGGAGGATGGAACGTGCAACTTCTGATAAGTACACAAAATAAAAAACTATGTTACTTGTCATACATTAGCATATATTAAACAGGTCAATACCAGTCAACAGAGAAAAAATTATATACGCCCTCAAAGTGCATATTTGTTTTGTATTTTGTCGAGCAAAGGATTAAAAAAATAAGCTAAAATCGATTATGTTTTAGGCATTAATAGATTGCTTTGAAACCCAGAAACCTAAAGAAGTTTAATTATCTGATAATTTAGCGTGTTACTAACTTAGAAAGACAATGTGTGACGAGCTGGATGAGTTATTTTTTATACGGATATTCGTAATCTCGTCACATCATATCTCCAGAGCCTAAATGTAGCAATTTTTATGATATCATGAATAAAATAGTAATCATCATTTTTGACATCGGATTTAAATATAACTTTTCTTTGGTTGTATAGTTGTTTCGGAAATCAAAATCCCATGCAAGCTATCGGTGTATTTATACTGGTAAATCTCTTGCCTGAAATATTTAGACTGCATATTTATATACTGATTCTATGTTTCAATTAATGCGGCATCGTTTAAGGCTTTTGCTAGTAAATCAACTTTATGCCCGTTAATTTAAAGATATATACAAACCAGATTGCTCTTTTGGGAGTCGTATCTCTTCCATTTTACATGACATTGTTAGTCATCCTTACTGAACGAAATGTATGTCATTGTTATTTAGTGTGATTTGTAACTCTTTATCTGATTCATTTTAACCAGTATATTGATGAACGGAAGTGTATCCTAATTGGGCAAGTTACATTTGTTACGTGCTGGAAGTCAATATTTACAAAATAAATAATTATAGCTATGCACCTTTTGTGCGGGCGCTTCTCTGTCGCCTAACTTGTCTGTAAACGTTTGTACCTTTCGTAAAACGCTGTCCGTGGTACAATTTTACTCTCGCAGATATCAAATGTATTTGTTCAATCTGTTTTGGATTTTTCAGTCTGTAACTCTCTATAAACTAGATTTCAAATTTTTTTTATATCTCTTTAAACTATTTCTTTAAAATATTGTTTGAATTGATTTGAAACACAAGCAAACCCTGGCTGAATGTGATCCTTAATAATTTACCTTACTCAAAGCATAAGTAACTTCAGAGAACGAAATTGTCGGCAATATCACATACTACACTCCCTTCTTCAGCGACTAACGTTGATCACGTGAATATAATGGTCACATAATACGAAGGGACTGGTGTTGATGGGTGGTAATTCAAGCCTTCATCCCTGTTTTAGTGTTGGCCTCCGCTGTAGTATTTCGATCGCCTCCTTCACCTTCCTTTTCTATATATTGTCTTCTGTTGCGATCAAATTGCTTTGAATAGGAATGTAGGCATTTCCCATATTGTTACAATGTTCATGTACGACCGATCACTCACTACTTATATTTTCTTTAATCCTGGTTTCTAACACTCTGTCTGTTTTTTTTTTTTTTTCGATGTAATCCTTTTCAAACTGGTTACATGAGACTCGGGACCCCATTGCCGCTCCCTTTTTGTTGGTGAAAATGCATATTGTAAATCAATAAGGCACATATTTTCAGTAGAGAGGTCACATCTTTTCAGAGTATTATCTGCCTCTAATTTTTCTCTGATCACACTCTCGTATCACGTGATCATTATAGGTCACGTGAACAACATTAGTCGCTGTTGAAGGCAATGTGATATTACCTAAAATTTTGATCTCTGAAGACAATTATGCTCTGAGCATGGGAAACTACTAATGCTCATAGATTATCTTTTCAGCTGTTGGAATGTAGTTTTGCGAATTTAAATGTACCTCTGGTACTCTATTGCCTTTGGCATTGATTTTTCGGGATCTTTATTTTTGTTTCTTGCAAGTTTGTTACTATCGTGCAGTGATGCTTTCATAGTCACAATAAATAACGTACATAACATTTAAATGGAGATTGATAGCTTTTGACATTTTATAACCGAGCATTCGTCAAGCACTATATCTATCGAATTAACCACACGATAACATAGTTTTCTTCTTTGCTCTGATAATGTTTCTGGTGTATAAGATAGACTAATGTATTCTTGCTTATTTATTTGTGTTCGTGATGTCTGCTTAACTATGATGCTATGAATGTGTGTGTGTGTGTGTGTGTGTGTGTGTGTGTCTAACATAGCGATTGGACACTTTCATTTTGCTCAAAATCTCAACTCTCACTAAATTTCCATGACCGTTTCTGCATTGAACGTTTTTTTCTTCTTTATTCCAATATCTTACATTTTGTGATTTTCATTAGATTTTCAGAGATATTTAAAGGGTAAACATGTAAGAGGGAAATAACAGATATGGTCAGGTGCATTCATACATTTAAGGGCTTTAATAGTTCCTCCATATTGATGGCAACTGTCTGTGAAGGACAAGTTTGTTGCATGTAGTTAGATGCCATCGAGCGTGACAAAGCTAGACAGAGATTAAACATAACACAAAAATAATTATGAAAGGACGATTGTGCGTGATTTATTATTTTTAATACATTTTCATAACGTTTTTTTAAATTATCCCTCCTATTTGTTTTTAAAAAATACTTGTAATCGTCACTATACAGCAAGGATTGTGGTGACCTGCCGTTAAATATTGTACATATATACACCATTAAATCAGTCTATGATTGTATCAGACCTGATAGACACAGATGGATCCTCTAACTCTTGTCATTCGCTTTGGTTTTTTATTTTTGTTAAATGTGTTATTTTTCACCTGGTATGCATGTATCTACATGTTTTCTAGATTCATACGAGCCCGGCACAGTAATAAAGCCGGGAAGTTGCCCGATTCCATTGCAAGGAAACGGTACATGCTCAAAATATGAGTGCATCACCGACTATGGCTGCGGAGGAAACGGTACAATTTGTTGTCCGCACTCTGGAGTTTGGTGTAAGAGCTGTATCAGGCCAGTAAACGAGCATCAATACATCGATGCCACGTGTAAAAAATGTACAAATGGTGTCTGCAGTAACCTGACCTGTCCACCAATTGGCGATTGCAATGCCATCTCAAAACTGAATTGTTGTCCTGTTTGTCTAGGTAAGTTCTCAGCAGATCAACTTTGCATTAGAACGTTTTGTACACAACAGATCAACCTTGCATTATTAATTTTGTAACAACAAAAAGATGTAAGAATATTTTAGTCAAATCTTTTTTATTCATTAATACCTATCATGCAGACGCTAAACTATCGAATTCAAAATAAAAGCGGGAGAATATCTACCTAATAAATGGAAAATTCAAGTAGACTTGTTTTTGGTGAAGACAATTTTAAATAATTAATATTGCTATATCTCTTTATTCGCCGATTCATATAAGGATATATACACATAGATATCAAAATAACATCAAATAAACATGGAAGAGGAATATGTGAATAGTAGAAGAACATATATATTGAAATAGAAACGTCTTATTAAACAAATACATTGTTTCAGATATTACAGATTGTCTGGAAAAACGTAAGTTACAGTTACCCTTGCGTTAATTCCCTTTTCTTTCGACGTTCGATCTATACAAATAAACAAGAGACTATTAGATTTTCGGTATTTCCTTCTGAATTCTACCTGATTCTATGAATGCATAGCCAATATTATTTTACTTCATCTGGTAGGAGGGGAAAGAACACCAAAGGTTATCTATCTATATATCTATCTATCATATATATATATATATATATATATATATATATATATATATATATATATATATATATATATATATATATATATATATATATAGAATAATTGCATTCAATATCCTTAAAAAGTGCTCTAAAATAAAATAATAGCATCCTTAGATATACTTGGCTTTTCATGTTGCCAGCTTTATTTCAATAACATATTCATAGCAAAAAAAAAAACAGGATAGCATTTTCCTTCAAAACTTATTGTTAACAATGACAAACAATTACGTAAGAGTAATGGGTCTATTATGATCAAAGAAACAGTACAAAATAGACTAAAATAAAACAAAGAAGAAACAATACTATAATAAACAAAAGACCGTGTTTTTTGCAAGCCAAAATAGGTCTTATTCACATTTTTTTCTACTTTTCGGGGAAGGAACAATTTAGCAAAATTTATCTTAAACGGTAAGTATTTATCTTTTAAAGCAAACAGTAGATACATTGTCTTAGTAAGGGGTAATTGTTCAGGGGGAGGCAGTTGTTAGAGGGAGCAAGCATCCTGTGGGAATGGGTGGAGATATATATATATGGGAGGTTGGGTGTTATTAGGTTTTCAAAACACGGAATGCATCGTGTCATTTTCATTGATGATTTCAAATAAAATATTGTGAGCATTTGGGCTGAAATGCCTCGTGTTTTCTTCATGGCAGCTAAATTTGGCTGGAAATTGTAGTGTTATGGACATTTAATTGTTATCTTAATATAGTACGGATCAGATACTGGAGTGGATAAGCCGCGGTTTATTTAAATCTGAATTACATTCAATCGATGATCTAGTTTTGTGAATGAGACACCTGTTGTTATTTATTTCCATTTGATGGAATGTAGCTCTATGTAGACTCACAGCATTCAGACAAAATATGAGACAGATGAATTATTTTAATACATCAAGAATTAGCATACGGGCAACTCAATAAATGATTGACTGGGACACGTACCCAAAAATTCAGGTACCTTCTTTCTCTTAGCAGATATTACATAAATAAATTGAGACACCGTTTAATTCTGTTTAAAATATTGAATTGACCAAATACCATGATTGTACGAATTGATAACGTACATAGTTAATCTTAGTATTTAAACCTTATGGATACACCGTATTCAAAAAATGAATCAAAATGTGTTTATTTTAAGTAAGTTCCATTTCAGAACTAATATCACATGGTATATATTAAAATTCTTGTAACTTGTAAGTAAAATGTGTGGAAAGATGAGATGAAAATGATGGATATCTGAAGTTATGTCAAAACTATGTCCTTGCGTTTTGTTGTGTGATAATGAGTTTCTGAAACATATTCTAATCTCAACTTTTTGCATGTTATCAAAACCTATCATTTGAAATTGCACAATTTAGTATCATGGCTTGTCTCGAATTTTTCATTATGATTATTATTATTATTAAATTATTATGTTCAGTGCAAACGTCTGTGCCTAATACAGTTAGTACACATAATATCTTGAAATGTTCACATAGTATATAAATATAAAAAGAACAGGTGGTTAAGAACTCTTATACATCGTGGATTCTAATGAGATCAGTCATTTTGCCCATCCAGTTCCCAGCTGTATAAAGAAATTTGTGCAATCGTTCAACTACTGTGGTTTACGAGAGTCAGATGGTTTATCTATGCATATCTGTTTCAGCTATCATTGAAGGATGTCCAAACGATGTATTTAATTTCACTCTACCAAACAATAATGCTTCTGTCCAAATAGATGTGAATGCATATCCATTCAATGCGATACGTGCACATGACTGCTCCTCCGGGAGAAGATATATTCAAGTTGAACTGCGAAAGAAGAGTCTGACGTGGCAGAGAGCAGTGCAGCACGTCGACGTAATAGCAAAAAATATTAATGGAGAAAGTGTCTGCAAAGTTTCAGTACAGGTTAGAGGTAAATGAAGTGGCCAGGAAAAACTGCTTTATTTATATAAAGTGTCATTTTGAGTTATTTCAATCGCCTATGTGATCGATGGCTTAAATACACGTACCTATAAATTAGACACACATTTTGTTGATAGCTGTTGGTTTGACGCATGCGAATGGTTACACCGTAATGGGTAGCTTAACTGATATGTAATTAATTCAGGTAGGTAGAAAACTCACGTATGATAGATTGACTGGCTGCCTTGATTTCCTTTTCAAAAGAGATTACGTATTATTATGCAGATACATATACGCACTTGTATTTATAGGTTACTGTATTTGTATGGGAAAATATGAACGAGATTTTCGGATGGATATACTGCACGACCTTGGAAGTGCAATATATTCATCCGCCAAAACGACTTCATATTTTCACATACAAATGCTGTAACCTTTTTATTATATGCTCATTTTCTTATTCTACCTAAGGCATAATTATATAAACAAAAATACACTAGAAGAAACAAAGTAACTGAATTTATGCCGTATTCTAAACAAAATACACAAGCGCAGATTCATCAGTACACAACAATAAAATTATTAATGCGCACATAACTCCGCCAAGATAATTTTGAATTTAGTCGCGTGCTAGACATCAGAGTTTTGTAAATAGGGTCAATACCGCCCTCCCCTCTTTCTACGCCTGCTATCAGTTGACGAATTCCCTAAGTTTCATTTGTTGTTCTTCTTCTTGTTTGAAGTTTAACGCAAATCTTCAACGCGTAATAGGCAATGCATTACGTAACGAGTCATTGTGGGGTAAATTGACTATATTTAGACAGAGGTGGTCTTTTTCCCCCAATTCACTTTTGTATGTTGAGTCGAAAAAATGCCGCCAAAATGTTTATAGTAATAGTAAAAACAAACCTTTCTAGAAAGCTGGTTAAAATATTGAAATTATTGCTATTCAACGTGTTTAAAGAGTGAATTTTGTCTTAGAGGCTTTGATTCAGAGACATGATCGGTATATAATTTTAAAAAATCCTTATTCCATCGTACGGTGTAGCGGTAAAGGTTTCACTCGTAGCATCTTCATTTGTAAAAATATCACAATTTTGTAGCACACAATTAGGTATTCACGAGGGAAAGAAAATATCCTCAGTATTATATTTTTCTCTATCACATAGATGTTAAACTATGCATATAGCGTGAGCAGTTTAATGTTTTTGATATGTCAGCATCTTAGCATCTCCCTTGATGCGAATCTGATTGAACTAAATAAGCCAAATCTGACTGGTCTAAATAAACCAAATCTGATTGGTCTAAATAAGCCAATTACATTTTTGCACAGTATTCTGTTTTACTGATTGTCTGCGACAGTAGGAAGTTTCCTTACCTCGCCTTCTGGATTTTCTTTGTATTTACTATTACTACTAGCATTTTCGCGGTATTGTTTCGATTTGATTGCCCAATGGGCGTTGGGGGAAATGTTTACGTCTGCATGAATGTGGCCAATTTACCCACAGGATTGTGTCAAATATTAAATTATCGGTATCGGTCAAATGATAGAGGGCTCGGTTTATAAGCATACAACAGTCACCACCATCTCCCATAAGAAGCGTGGTTTAAATCTAACTCAGCTCAGTTTAGAGAAGAAAGTGGACAAATGCTTGTCTCACAACTGACAGAAAGTTATCCAACCATAGCCTTGATACGAATCAAATAATGCAAAATCTCAGGTTACAAATACATTACACTACGCGACAAAGTCTTTAGTTTAGATTTATTACATATTATGTATCCAGAAATTATCCCTTCACTACGTCCATATTGGTGGAACTTACAAGCTTTAGGTATATATGAGAGAGAGAGAGGGAGGGGGATCTCAAATGGGTAATGATTTAATATTGAATTCATGAAACGAGTTGAATAATGTTCAGCTTTTGCGAGTGTTGAGACGCAAAGGCTGGACATTATTCAACGAGTTTCATAAATTCAATATTAAATCATTGCCCATTTGAGATTCCTTTTATCACATAGTTATTATTTCAGTAGAAATTATTTAGATAGAAAGATTTATGAATAATTTCATTCGTTCTGACAGATGTTGCACGGTTCATTTGTTATGCGTAAAAAATAGTCCCCATCAAAGCTGAACTAGTATTAACGTTTAAGAGTAAATTATAATTTTCTTACATCTATAAGTCAAAGAACACGCGTCCTTCCGAAAGAACAGAATATTTCACAAAGACAAAATCATTTCTCAACACAAAATGCTCGTGATGTCACCTTGTATGATGCAGTACTAGTTATAATGCAGTAGAGACGGTACATGTTTACGTAACCTAATATGTCACTTCCAGCACTTAACGTTTCATTGTTACAATATTCATTTGAAAGAATGTTTCCTGGATGCAGAAATTCCCATATTTACCGTAATGTATTTATGACCGGATATATGCAGTATTTTACTAGGAACAGCAGACGACTGAATATGTAAAAACATTCATTTTGTGTCGGAATTGCATCACATATTTACTGCGTAAATATGCGGTTGTATGGATAAACGTCTGTCGATTTGGAGACCGGTCTATGTCCACCTTCTTCGGTGAACAGAACTAAGTGTATTTACTTCTGTAAGTTAACATTTAAGCCACACTTGTATATAGGGTGAATTACATGCTTCAGGTTTACCGCTACCCCTCCAACCCCAAATTACACATTCGCTATGAAATGAGCAATACCCTTAGTTTTACTTGTTGTTGTTGTTGTTATTGTTCTTGCCTTGGGATTTTAGCCATTTTGCATTGTATGATATTATTATACTTAACATAACAAGCCCCTGCGGTGGTAAATTGCCCATATTCAGACATGCGAAACCATTTTTTTTTCCAAAATTCCTTTCGTGAATCGATTCAAAAAATGGCGGTCAAAATGTTCATTGACAACAAAATATTCCAGAAGGCGCGGTTACAAACGTTTTCCCACGATCGCAGCCAATCAGTAAAGAGAATACTAGACACTAATTTCATGGGCTTATTTGGACCAATCAGAATCACATAAAGGGATACGTTCACGTGTATTAATATCAAAAATATGAAACTGCACACGCTATAGGCAAAATGTGCCGACTGTAAAACAAATGCGTAATAAGCGAGGAGTACAATTGAACATATAGAGATTTTAAGGTCATTTCACTAATCTTCTTTGCCGTTTTGTTAAATAAATACACTATTTCGTCAGATTTATTCTTACGGTTGTATTCATTTCAGGCGAAATTTATTAAACTCACCGAATAATTTCCAATATTCAACTCTTCTTATAATTCATTTGAAATGATCACTCGTATAAGATCTTCTGTCGCTGTAATTTGTCTTTCAGACGTAACAGCACCATGGTTTCTTAGCTGTCCAAGTAACATGGAATTTTACTCCAAAGACCTGTTCACAACCGCGACATGGTTTGACCCAGTAGCCGATGACAATGTCGCCAAGCCGCCTATTCTCCAGCAAGAAAATAAACACTATCAATCTCCCATGGATGTGAGCGTTGGAACCGTTTACTCCTTCAAATACACAGCAAAGGATTACGAAGGCAACAGTGGACCGCCGTGTTCATTTACTATTAGAACATTTAAACTAGGTCAGGACAATTTTCAAACGTGTTTAATTTGTTTATCTCAACATCTGAAAGAAGACGTAGCCTTAGGCATTGACAATTTATCTTAGGGCGGGTGGATGGTTTAGTTCGGGAAAGAAACTTTTCATGTACTCTATGAAGGCCAACTAATATCCTATAAGAATTATGGGTAGACAAGTAAATGACAGGGTTTTGTTTTTGTTTCAAAAACCAAACATCAATTTCCATCCCTTTGCCCACCCACCTCCTCCACTACCCGGTGCCTTCGAAAGATTTCCTTTGACATTCGTCCTCACGTGAAAAGATTTTCATTTCATGACATACTACATAACGCTAGAAAACAAATAAATAACTTCATCAGTATGCGAAACTCCACTACGATGTTTTGTATTCAAACCTGTCATGTTGGATATGGTTCGGAGAAAGGACCTAATTGCAACACACGAGTATTTAATTTCTTAAGGGATCAACCATTTAATATTACGGTGGTGGAGTGGCAGGGAGGATGGTATTGTCTTTCCAGCGAGAGTTTTGTTTCTCTTTCTTTCTCAAATGATAAAATAATCTTAAATATTATTGTTTTTCAAGTTAGTCTGTAGGGCTGAAAATTTATTTTCCAAACGGTTACGTCTTTCCGCAAACCTCACCACCACCCCGCCCCATTTTTAATATTAAATGGTCGGTTAATAAGACCATTCATAATTTTCGTACAGAATTCTTTAAAGTTTGATAAAAAGCATGATTACAAAAGAAATGAAACTACCATACATAGTGTGGAAAATGGAAGTACGGGAGTAAAATATGAAGTCTCTCTCTGTACACAGAGCTTAAGAGAATACGATCACTGAGGTACTAAGTGGTACGACACTCGTACATTTATGGCATAAGGTATCATCTTTAGTCAATCGTTTTGCTACTGTATAACATTATTCATTTATCACTTTGAAGAAATATATAAATATTTATATTCAAATTCAAATTATTACCGACATCTTGTTATAGAATGTGCGTTTTCTTAAAACTGCACGTTAGAATAAAGGATAATACATAGTTACTTTTACTTTTTTGAACAATCTCCACTGTTATCGTCGTCGTTGTTTCTGTGTTTGTGATGATGTTCATATGTGTAGCTATTATTATTGTTACTATTATTATTATTATACAGAGACTCCATGTCCATCGCCACCGCAGATTCATCAAGGTTCTCTCTTTTGCAAAGGAGATCCCGACTCTGTGGAATGTCACATCAAAGAATGTGCAAAAGATTTCATTATAATGGCAGAGTTCAACCAGACCTATAGATGCCAAAATGGAAATTGGGTTCCGCCATTTAATGACAACATCCAAACCGGCGCTTGTCTAAGTAAGATATTGTAATCGTACATTGTGTTGCAGCGGTAAAATATCTGATCAAATATATTATATCAACAACTTTCATTTCACTTACTTTTTCAGTTTATTCATTGGACTATCGTATTTGAATGCTCATTGCAAGTTGTTAAATAATATCTTGGTCATTCTTCTTATAACTGCTCCGGTGGCTTCGTGGTCAGAGCGCCCCCTTAAAATGCGGGAGTTCGTGGTTCGAACCCAGGCATAGTCATAGCAAAGACTTATAAAAATGGCACTAACAGCTTCCTCGCTAGGTGCTCAGCATTAAGAGGTTAGTGTTAGGACTGGTCGGCCTGGTGTCAGGATAATGTGACTGGATGGGACATGATGACACCGCCTAAATACCCGATTGAACCAACTGATAAATCTGAGGAGGCATAACCTAACAATTATACTGAACCAGTCTTTTAAACGAAGGAAACCAATACATGTACGAAAGGAAATAGAAATACAAGATTTTAACAATAAAAATATACTGCAATTAAAAAATTTAATTAATGACTTGAGAGTAGCACAACATTATGTACCCGATGAATAAAATGGAGAACTTCTATCTGCATACATGATATTAATTACTACAAAAGTTTGAAAATCAGGGAAATACTACATTTAAGACAAAGACTTAAACGTCTGTACCAAGAAAGTGCGTAAAAATGACAGCGATTTTTCGGGCGATTGCATGGTTCGTATCAACATTTGAAACATCTATGCAAAGCCGATTAGACCTACAGTTTTTCCTACTTGACATAATACTTTTATGCCAAAACTACCCACTCCAGGACAATCGTTTCTCAAAATGACGCAAAAGGCTTGAATAATCAAGTCACTTATTTGTTGCAGCTTTAAGCTCAGCAGAGGCAGTACCTGGAATTATCGGTAATATGATAGGTCAGTTCCTTAGGATTGGTGGACAATTCGTTTTGTTCCTTTCTGAATACTACCTGTCTTGTAATGAATGGTATTGTTCCTTGCATTGGGATCAGATGTATAAACAGGGCAACTAGAAATATAAAAGGTTTATAATTTATTTCTAAAAGAAAACTATGACAGCTACCACAACCATGAGTATCAAATTATACAATAGTATTTTATTTCAATTCCAATGTTGGTTGTTTTTACTTTTTAAGTTATCATGTCTTTTGAACGTCTGAGAATCTGATCAAATTAGTAGACCCATCGTTGTCTCTCCTGGACATGGTTGGTCGCAAAGGGATGATGGCAGTATGGCCATAGTCATCGTAGCGCTTCGTATCTACATAAATATTCCTTGGTGTCTTTTTATAGTTGTCCTCTACTGGTTTTGTCGCACTGTTATTTTTGTTTGGTAGTTCTTCGAGTTTTAAGATGCCCATGACACCACTAACTGATTTGGTTTTTTTTTGTGAGTACGTGAGAGGCTGGTCAGACCAATTTGTTATTTGAACTGTCAGTGGCACACTTGACAGGAAATGTAACTAGAGTTTCCTTGATCAACAGAAAACGTGCTGCAGTTCTGTTATTTGTGCTGCTCGCGCTTCTGCACTGTCTCGTCAATTCTCCTCCATTCAACGTTTGCAGCTTCAGTATGATGAGACTGCGCCTTTTGATTTTCATTGTTTGTTGTGTTGCTCTAAATCTAGCAGACCAACTTGAATCGTTTCCGTTGCATTTGTTTTAAGCTCTTTGAAATATAGTTTTAAATCAAATTCATATTCTCGTTTGTTTTCTATTTTCATTTCCTCTAAAATATATTTGGCTTTTCAAGACGTTGCTTACTTTGTTATAACCTTGTCATGTTTTACATATATACAGTTTCGTCCTTTAACTACAACCTTTTTGGACTTTGTGTAATCTAATCTTGTGACCAATACAAAGTTGCATGACGTGCAGGACTTTATCCTCTCGTTTCTAATTTATTATTGTTACGAGATCACATTCTAAAAACGTGTTATCTTTCAAAAACTCAAGTATGATATTATTCAGTAGTAAGGACTGTGTTTCAGTGGGATTTTATTTTATTTACTATAGGAACGTTAATCAGATTGGTCTTTTGATGTTGTAGTAAGGGAAGTGGTCCAACAATGAGAAGACTGACAGTACTTCTGGAATTTAAGTTAATCAAACACATTTCGTTTTCTTTGTTTAGCTTTCGTACAGCTGCGCAAAAACCTCTTAATTTATAATTTTCAATTCATTAGATTTTCTATTAACCATCAACTCACATGTACAGAAATATATTATACAGCAATACATCATGACAAATTTCCTGCAAATGAACATGCATTCTGAGCAAAGAAGCTTTCCCATCGAATATTGACAAGACTAGTTTTAATTTGTTTTTGAAATACATTAAGAAATATTTTGGTTCTTGACACCGCAAATGCAGGTGGAAGAGTCAGGATTTTTTGCGGTAGACACGACAAGTGTTTTATGAGTTTAGAACACACACACACAGACACACACACACACATATATATATATCGATATGTGTGTGTGTCTGTCTGTCTGTCTGTATATATGTATGTATGTATTTGTGTGTGTATGTATGCATGTATGTATGTATGTATGTATGTATATGTGTGTGTGTGTGTGTGTGTGTGTGTGTGTGTGTGTGTGTGTGTGTGTGTGTGCGTGTGTGTGTGTGTATGACTGACTGACTGACTGACTGTGTGTGTGTCTGTGTGTGCCAATGCCGAACTATTGAGAAGCGCTCATGCACAGGCGCCCTAACCCACTAAATCATGCGCTGATCCCCAAAGATACATACATGCCATTTTATATATAAATATTTCATGCATGTACTGACTGAATTCTCTTGCACTTCGAGCCCTTGCCATCAACATTGTTTCATTTGTTTTTGCAATGGAGTCTGGCAGAGTACAAGACTTAAGCCCGAATAATGCTGCGACAAGCTTAAAGGATGATCTGAATACCTCTTTCAGACTGCAGATTTTCGGTTGTGCTATATTATTTTTTAAATTTAAAGTTTTAAACTTATGCAGTCCCAAAACTAATGTGCGAAGAAAATGTCACCAATCTATGGAAGAATTTCAGGTTCTAAATT
Source organism: Sinohyriopsis cumingii (assembly GCA_028554795.2). Lineage (NCBI taxonomy): Eukaryota > Metazoa > Mollusca > Bivalvia > Unionida > Unionidae > Sinohyriopsis > Sinohyriopsis cumingii. The sequence goes on along the minus strand of CM068835.1, from coordinate 116,331,715 downwards.
GGTTAGTATAGTTCATATATCTGATGTGCCATGTAGCGTTGTTCTTGTTTCAGAGATGGAGTTTGTATCACTAGCATTGCAGCTGAAAGTAGATCTTCTGAATACAGAAACATCAACTACAAATGATGTCATTGAGTGTTTCCAGAAACTTTCGTTATGTCCAGAGCCAAAAACTAACGATTACTATAATTTGTGTACAGAGGAAAACATACGGTTAACCCGGAAAGAAAACATACTTTATCTTGAAGTTAATGCGACGCACCAGCTCAGGTGGGTTAATTGTATTTTTCTACGTCATCATCTTCTTCTTCTTCAGTTATTATTGTTATTATTAGTAAAGGGTGTCTAAACTAAGAGATACTGTAATAGACTAATACCGAAGACTTGTATTTAAAAAATCTATCGTCATTAAAAGCTTAGTGCTGAGAGTAATGAAAACGATGCTTAATAGTATGCACTCGCATGCAAAACCTCGCAATTTCTCGTGGGATTTATCGTCATCTGAAAAGAATTAATACAAGCGCATAGAGAATGATACAAGACACTGTAGCGTGTGTTTAAAATGAGTGCAACTTATTTTTAAAAATATTTATTCAGCAGAGGCGATTGAATTCCTAGCATGTTTAGACATTCATCAATGGAATCGTATTGTGAACTCATGAATTACGTGGACATACATTACGTAGCTTCCAGAAAACATTTAAAGTAGTGGATCGGAAATGTCCTATATTCCTTGGATTTATACATTTATAGTTTCTGTCAGTCACAAAATCCACAAAATTGGTATCCCAAGAGAAATTATAAATTGACAAAAATTGAATAGCAGAGAAATATTTGTATTGTGATTTAGGTAAAGGACTTCTATCCTAGTCAAATCACTCAATGAAGTTACAACTGTTCGTGTACATGTTCTCTTATATGGGTGTTTTAAATGTATTGCCTCATTACTTCGAAAGTAACGAGTCTTTAACATGTATTTACATAAACATGCTTTAACATTTATTTACATAAACATGCCTTAACATTTATTTACATGAACATGCTTTAACATGTATTTATATAAACATGTTTTAACATTTATTTACATAAACATGCGGTAACATGTATTTACATAAACATGCTTTTTCATTTTTTTTACATAAGCATGCTTATTATGTAGAACGGATTTCTTTTGTTTTGGTTTGCTTTGCTTCGTGTCGTTTTTGTGGTGGTGGGTGGGGTTAAATTAAAGTTGACTCTGTAATCACTTCATGACCGGCGTAAGGTCTGATCCAACAGGTTATTCTCATTTTGAGCTTATTGTCTGCGAAAGGTATAAATGCCATCCGGAAAGACAATAATATATGCATCCCTATTTCAAGTGTCATTTAGGTTTATCAAACATAATGCTTTTTACATGAAACATTTCATCAATCAGTTTTCTCAAATAAAATGCATTTATATGATATATTTGACCAATCAGTTGTATCATATATAATGTTTTATGTAGTATATTTCGTCAATCCATTTTATGAAATATAATGCTTTTTATATGATATATTTCACCAATCGGTTGTGTTAAATATAATGCCTGTTTATGATATATTTCATGAATCCGTTTTATCAAATATTATCTTTTTATGTGACATTTTTCATTAGTAAGTGAAAGGGTAACAATTCCTTTCAGATTCAATGAAACAACAGAAGGTGTGAAAAGTGAACTCAACAAAACAATTACAGCCCTAAAACTTGGATTTTCAAAGAGATCCATTTCTACATATTGCCTAAAATTGACTGGCCTGATACAACATATGTCACATGAAGAATACATATTTTGCGAACCAGGTTCAATATTACTACCCACCAAGATTAATTGTAGTAAGTATATAAGTAACTCAAACAGACATGCACATTATGTCAAATCAAAGCAGTCACGCCATTTTGAACTCCCTCTCTCACTCGATGCAAAATTTGCGCTAATATCTACCCAAGTGATTGCAATTACTATAGTTTTATTATTAGTATTATTAGTAGTAGTAGTAGTAATAGTAGCAGTAGTAGTATTGTTGTTGTTGTTGTCCATCCTGACACACAATTATGTTAACATCCTCCCTTCAGAACTACCTTACATAAATCTATCTTTGTATTATTTCTTTACCAAAGCATGTAGATGGGTTGATCTCTCGCCACAATGTTCACAACTTAAAATTAGGTCAAGAAATTTTAGAGAAGGTTATTACATACTGGTTCGCTATGTGATAGACACAAGAACTAGATCGACTATTATTTTTGCACAACTTTGTGTTGTTATATATCCTGTTATAAATTGTCCCTGGTGATTTTAACATGTTTGGAATCCAGAATTTTTCGTACATTTTTGTGTTAAGTGCTTGCTTTGTATATTTAAGTTTGTGTTTTCACCCGACCAAGAGACTGTTTAGCTCAAAACGTTGGGAAACCATTTTGAATTTGTGTTGTTATCAATTGTTCTATTCGATTCAATTTGTAGGAGCCATTTGTACAATCCCTGACAAAAACTCAATCCAAGAAAAATTGTCCAACTAAGTTTTATTCTGTTGCTGATGGTTTTTGTTTGCACATAAAAATGTATAAATTAGCTTTCTAATGAAAGTTGTGATATTTGTTAATATTTTTAAACAACAATAAAATGTATACTTTCTCTTCTATGTGCAGATGAAGTTACAACTACAGCATTATCTGCCTGTCGTACTTTAAAAAGCTTACATAAATTCATCTGTTTGATAGTTTCTGCGATGTGATACCATCTTAGATTCTCATAAATGTCCTATATAATCACTGTGTAGGTTTTTAATTATTTGCTTCAATTTTATTTTTATCGCGGAATAGCTTATAATATCCATAACATTGTTCTGCTGATATGTTAACATTTTCACAGTAACTAATTTAAATTTATAAACAAAAGAAAACATAAAAGCTCAAGGACTATGTATTAATACTTATAAGATAACACTTCTATAGAAATCTATTGATCGACCATTGTCTAAACTTTAAAACGGAATATTTATTTTTTCAGCACTTTTACCATTTTCTTGGGATAGTGTGCAAGGAGGGAGTTTTCGATATGTTTTTATTTATTCATTGGAAAAAGTAGGTAGGCCTACTCTGTAAAATGCTATACGTAAGGAAGCAAGTCTATCTTAAATCTGCCCCACGAAGGTAATTTTGGATAATTATGAATATTTTGCAAATTTGAGAAACTTAAATAATATCCAGAATGTCGTGCGACTGAACCTTAAAAAACAATAGAAATACGCAAAGACGACTAGCGGAAAACAAAGCAAATTGAAGAAATGTTTATAAAAGAAATTGATAACTTACTCTTTTGTTCTTTTTTAATTCCTATCGTATAAATAATTAACTGAATTCTTATATATATATATATATATATATATATATATATATATATATATATATATATATATATATATATATATATATATATATATAGATAGATAGATAGATAGATAGATATCCCACATACGTAAAAATATCATGGCATTTAAAGTGTTGGTATAAAGCAATTTGATATACAAATACTATTGGTATATCAAACTGTAATCCGCCCAGTGCCTAATAAAACGCATACATAAATATTCTAGCGCCCGTCTGCAGTTGATTCTAGATCAGTTATGAATTTCCACACATTAATCATTAGTGACGTATGAAAATAACGATAAAAAGTATTAACAATCTGCGTTTTCTAAATCACAATCATTTCTGATTTCTGTTCACCCCTCCCCTCTCATGCATAACGGACAAACTACACAGAAATGTGGAGTGAGAGAGAAAAGGAAATTGGGCTGGATTAAAACCTTGAATTAGAAATTACACCAAGTAACCTACAAGAATATGGTTCGTCGTAACAACAAGTGTGCACTTTCCTTGGGATTTATCGACTGTGTTTATCAATGATACAAAGTGTCGACATTATACAGTAACTTCGTCGGCTGCGTGGTATACATACTGTGATGACTATTTAATGTGATGTTTTTGTTGTTGTTTCTTAAACATACTATTATATTCTAAATATCGATTAATATTAATTAAATATGAAAATCCCAAAGGCATCTCTCTCTGTCTGTCTGTCTGTCTGTCTGTCTCTCTGTCTGTCTGTCTCTCTCTCTCTCTCTCTCTCCACCACCGCAGCAAGATACGGTCTACATTCTATGAAATGACGAACGTAGAGGATTTTCGTTTGTGCCATACCACGATAAATCTAGACTTGGTAAAAGTCAAACAAACCAAAGGATGAAAGAGAGAGACAGACAGACAGAGAGACAGAGAGACCGAGACACTATTGTTGCTAAAGCAGAATAATGACTTAGATCAACTGTAAATATATCAAAATATTTTAATTATCTCTTGTGGGTTCGTCACTTTACTTAGTTTCTATTACACATTAATTTCCATGAGCCGGTAGGTGAGCGGTTGAGCGTTCATGTGAATGGCGTAGCTAACCAAGTGTTTGTAGTGCTCTACTTTTATTATTTAAAGCATCTTTCATGTTTAAATCATAAGTGTGTATTATATTGATTTAATCAATGTGAGGAAAATTAGAAACTAAAAGAAGAAAACAATCAACTTATCAATATGCAAAGGTGACTGTGAATAGCTTCAAAAGGCTTAGAATTACATTTTGGAGCGGACAGACTCGGGAATGTGAGGAGTTCATTCACTCGGTCCATACACAGCTGCCTGTAGTAAACCTTAACTCCGTTCAAAGGGAAATATATGTATTTGTATGTAACATAAATAAAATATATGTATAGTATGTACGCTTTATCAATGACATACCTTTCGTTGTATAAATTTTTCATTAAAAGGAAACTCGGCAAGCCTCGTTCTTTTTAATGAAACATATACTTTTCATGTTATATCATTGTTACAGCGTACGTACTATACATATAATATATAGTACGTACTATACATATATTATTATATATATCTGAGATTTCTGTTACAGCAATGTGTCCACCTGGGGAATATGAAGCCGGTTCAACCTGCAGACAGTGTCCAAGAGGATATTACACTAATCTTCCGGGCCTGACGGAGTGTGCAAAGTGTGATGACGATAAAACAACGCACAGACTCGCCTCTTATTCTAAAGCTCATTGTAAGTCAAAATGTTACTTCATTTTTTTTCTTCTAACCCACGAGGAAGTCGATCGAATACTTTAAAATCTTTACATTTGAATTTCTTTATTATATATTTTGGCTGTCCGCAAATTGTTATCTTCCTTTAGTGAATAAAAATGCAATGAATTGAAGTAATATATTGGTTCTGATGTCAGGATCAAACAGACGTTTTTGAGCATTTTGTTTTCTTAGTATCTGCATGAATTAGTTTGTTGGTTTCTTGGTGAATTTGAAGTAATTATCACTCTTGAGTTCTAAGAGGTTCCTAAATTAAATTAGGAGCTTTTTTCTATCAAAATTGTAATCATTTCCCACTAACGTTATGCATGAAATTAATGTAAGTCATAGATTTCAAAACCGTGAGTCTTTCTCTTCTCGTACACTTGATTGTTTACATTTGTACTTCGATATTGGTGATCAACACATGTACATCCATTGACAAAGATATTTTACCCTTTAATTTACCTTGTGACACAAGGTCACTTTACTAACTTGCGTCTCAGTCAGATTAACACTTCTATAAAAAATGTTATAAACTTCATGCTCTTATAAATTTGTTCTCTTATGCTCAATACCACTTCCAACTACGTTCTCTCCAGTCACCCTTCCGGACATGTTTGCAAAATTTTTCCGTGACAAAGTACAAACCATTAGAGATAAGCTTGACAAAACAATTTCAATTGACTCGTCGTCACCATACAGTTGGGATACAGAATTTGAGCGGCAACCATTAGCAGCATTTGAACCTGTCTCTATGGATTTCGTACGTACAATCGTGTTGAAGAGTGTTCAAAGTCATGTGAACTTGATCCAATTCCAACATCACTGTTGCTTGAGTGCTTAGATCCAGTATTGCCTTCACTAACTGATGTTATTAATACCTCTATCTCATCATGGGAATTGCCATCATTTTTCAAAACTGCCACTGTAAAGCCTCTGCTGAAGAAACCAACACTAGACCATAACGATTTAAAGAACTACCGCCCAGTTTCTAATCTCCCATTCATTTCAAAAATCTTATTAAAGGTTGTTCTATCCCAGCTTATATCTCATCTAAATTCAAACAGTCTTTTTAGCAATGTACAATCTGCATATCGCCCTTGCCACAGTACTGAAACTACTTTTTTAAAAGTAGTTAATGACATTCTCTCTGCATTGGATAGTGGAAAGATTACAGTCCTCACCCTCGTGCATTTGACACAATAGACCATGATATATTACTTCACCGTCTCCAGCATTTATTTGGCATTCATGATACAGCCTTACTGTGGTTCAAGTCCGACATGGTCAACAGGACACAAATTGTATCTGCAAATGGAATACACTCCAACCCAGTTGATCTATGTTGTGGTGTTCCACAGGGGTCTGTTCTTGGACTTGTTCTCTTCGTTCTGTACTCTCAGTCGCTCTCAATTGTCATAGATCATCATCCAGTGTCTCATCAATTGTACGCTGATGACACGCAAATATACAGAACTAGCCACCTAACTGAAGTTGATGCTACCATCCAAGGTGTAGAGAGGTGCATTTCTGATGTGAAATCATGGATGACATGTAACAAGCTGCAGATGAATGATGATAAAACTGAGGTTATTCTGATCACAACACAAAGACTTTCTCATTCACATCCTTTACCTAAAACAATAAATAACAGCAACGGCAACATTAAATTCACACAATCAGTACGAATCCTAGGTGTTACTCTGGACAGTACTCTCACATTGCACCAACATGTCATGAAAATATGCAAGGCTGCATATCTTGAGCTGAGACGCATCAGCTCAATTCGCAAATATCTTTCAGATGATGCCATTAAAACACTCGTGTGTTCATTAATACTTTCAAGACTGGACTATTGTAACTTAATTCTGTCTGGTTCATCTCAATATCTACTCCAGAAACTTCAAAAAGTTCAAAACACAGCTGCTCGTATCATACTTAGAGTACCACGATCAAAGAACACCTCCCCGCTGCTCTGTACCCTACACTGGCTAGCCATTCGATCCAGAATCAAATACAAAATTTGTTTTCTGTGCTACATTTCACTGTCGGATTCTAGTCCAACATACCTATCTGATCTCACTCATGTGTACACACCAGCAAGATACTTAACGCTCCTCTTCATAAATTGTATACTCATTATTCCAAGTATGAAAACAAAGTCATATGGACAGCGTTCTTTTGCATACCAGGGCCCAGCAATGTGGAATGAATTGCCCACTGAACTTAGACACAAAGACACAGTGATTACATTCAAGAGGGCTCTCAAAACTCACTTATTTCGACAGGAAGAACAAACCTAAAGACCTAATAATGTTTCCTACCTGAAATATTCTCAGCATGTTTTTTATGTTTTATTTTTAATGTTTTTCTAATTTCATATTGTTTGTTGTTTGTTTTTGTAATAATATTATTATGTTTGTTATCTTATAAGTGTTGTCTAAAGTTGTAAAGCACTTAGAGCTTCTAAAGATTAGGCTCTATACAAAGTCCACATTATTATTATTATTATTATAATAAAAAAGCCTCTCCAATCTTTTTAAGCAATCCAAGCTGTCCTAAATGACGAGACAAGAATATTAAAAACAGGTGGCTAGTTAACCGAGTTATATTTTTTATTGCTAATTGGATATGATGGACCTCAATGAAAGGGGCATTACTGCAAAAATGACTCAACTGTTAAAGAAAGATGGCCATTAAGCCAGCCTTGACCCTATATGCTTAAAAAGAATGACATCGAGGGAACCATAGCCATCAAAACTCCTAACAAGACTTGAAGAAAATAATAATTCCAGATAGCTTACTCTCATAACGTCCCAATGCTTGATAGAACGTACATTAACGAGGGTACTCAGACAAACAAAATTGAGTTATTTAGAATTAAGCAAAAAGTTTGTAAAATCACTTTCTGTACCTTCATCATTTACAATGTATATTTGTTTTTAAAAAAGTTCAATATTTCTATTCAATAATATCACTCCTGATTTTAATGAAGTCATTATCCTGATCAAGTCATTATCCTGATCAAGTCATTATCCTGATTAAGAATTCACGAGGTGTGGTTTGACCTATTTCAATATTACGTTCAATTTTTAATTTGGATCATTTAATTAGCTCAATTTTTACTTTGGCCTATTTCAATATTACGTTCAATTTTTAATTTGGCCTATTTCAATATTACGTTCAATTTTTAATTTGGCCTAGTTAATTAGTTCAGTTTTTAATTTGGCCTATTTCAATATTACGTGCAGATGTGTAGTCGTTTACAGTTATAAATCAGCGTCGTGATGTTAGGGAAATAAAAGTTATTCCAGGTTTCAACAAAACCCAAATATTATTATTTTTCAAGTCACAGTAAATGCGAATTGATAAAATGTTACGTGGTTGCTATAAAAATTATTACAATAGTTTGTCGAGACTAGTGAGAGGTGAAGTATGTTTTCCTGATTTTTTTGTTTGTTTTTTTTTTTGTTTGTTTTTGAAACTTCGTTGGTATACCGTCTATTTAATGAACTTCTTTATCCTGCTAAAATCATCCAAACATGTTACAGATTAGCAACGTTGTTGGACAGCTTATTATAATGGAACCTTGTTTTATGATGAAAATATATATTGAAACAATTTTAGCAATTACATTTCATCTCCTTGTTTATTTAATAACAATAATATTTCCCTTAGACACACACTTTCACACCTAGTGTATGCACAAAGGAAATATGATGTTGATATGATGACTCTATTTCAACATTAAATACAAATTTCACATATTAAAGTATGCAAATTAGGCACATATGCTAGTAAACATGAAATGATATCACTGGCACTCGTTGGGGGTTGCCATATTAATATAAACATATCCTAACATCTTTTCTTTGTTTCCTAGGTGTTTCCATAGCTGCTACCACATCTGTTTCTGGCGATACTTTTCTCATCGTCGGAATCGTTTGCGGTACATTATTGCTCATTTCTATTGTTATCGCCGTGCCAGTCTATAAGCTAAAGAAGGCAAGGAAAACTGGTTATCCATCAGGTGCATTTATGGATGAGACCTGTCTTCGTCCCACAGGCAAGACCAATGAAAACCCCTATGGCACCAGAAAATCTGTATACGATGAAATTCCAGCAGATGCTGTGATGTAATTCATTGTATGCGACGGTCAAAATGTATTCATCTTGGACAGTGTGGAAGTAGGTGAGAGGAAATATGCAGTCTTAACATGCCAGTCAATAAAGAACTTCAACACAAATATGGATTTGTATGACAAGAAGGTTGAAGTGAATTCCCATTGCTTAAAAAACATAAACTTGAGAAACAGAGAAACGTTACTTTTATAAATTAAACTGTTCTTAAGAAAGGCATTAGTTTGTATTAGTTTCACTAGCGATTGCCTTTAAACGTTTTAGGCAATGAAATATACGGTAATGTATCAATGTTATATTTTATCAATTCGTTCATTATTCCATAACAAATAGACTCCAATGATAAGGGTGTATTCTCTTCCTCTAACTAGAAACTGAATGGTTGATATTTGGAAGGATAAAGTGTTCCGGAAAATGTGCGTAGTCATAATATTTGTACATGTAGATCTATATTCCTTTTTGAATATTGTGTGCGACCTATCTAGGAATAATGCTTGTACATGTACATCTATATTCCTTTTTGAATATTGTGTGCGGCCTATCTAGGAATAATTCTTCTACATGTAAATATTCCTACGACTCTCTGGTCTTAAGGTAAGTAACAGAAAAGGGCAAAAACCATCAAGTTTTGTATCATTCAACAATTTCTTTTCCCCTAACCTACAAATTATAAATTAAAAATGATTGTGAATTCAGTCCCATATAGTCCTACAATTATGTTTACAAGTGAAAATTTACCAACTTTCAACGGACTTCCAGTGATATCCCAATTAAATCCCAGTACTGAATATTCCGACGTGCCTGTAGACTCAAATGAATATCTTGACGTGCCTGTAGACTCAAATGAATATCTTGACGTGCCTGTAGACTCAAATGAATATCTTGACGTGCCAGTAGACTCAAATGAATATGATGACGTGCATGTAGACTCAAACGAATATCTTGACATGTCTGTAGACTCAGATGAATATCTTGATGTACCTGTATACTCAAATGAATATCTTGATGTGCATGTAGACTTAAATGAATATTTTGACGTGCCTGTAGACTCAAATGAATATCGTGATGCGCCTGTAGACTCTAATAAATATCTTGACATGCATGTAGACTCAAATGAATATCTTAACATGCCTGTAGACTCAAATGAATACTTCTACGTGCCTGTAGACTCTAATGAATATCTTGACGTGCATGTAGACTGAAATGAATATCTTGACGTGTCTGGAGACTCTAACAAATATCTTGACGTGCATGTAGAATCAAATTAATATCTTGACGTGCATGTAGACTCAAATGAATATCTTAACGTGCCTGTAGACTCAAATGAATACTTCCACGTGCCTGTAGACTCTATGGAATATCTTGACGTGTCTGTAGACTCAAATGAATATCTTGACGTGTCTGTAGACTCTAACAAATATCTTGACGTGCGTGTAGAATCAAATGAATATCTTGACGTGCCTGTAGACTCTAATGTGCCAGTGTCATATCGTTTGGCGATGTGCAAACAGTCTTTTGACGTATAGCAATAATAAAATACGAATATGGTTTTGTCTGAAATCACTTTAATTCCAAATTAATGTTCCAGTCCAAGAATAATATCGATGAACACTTTGTATTTCCAGTTATTTGAGTAAATAATAGCACCCAAATGAAAGTTGTGAACACAACAATAAGACTGGTTATATATCAGATGTTGAATGCAAGAATGACTAATATCTCAAGTAAACAACATTTTAAAAAAAACTAAGATACAAACGTAGAACCAGGATTAGGGCCAAAAGTTCAATCATAGAAATTTTGAAGTTGTCAACAAGATAAATTTTTTTACTAAGATTATCATTAAAAATGGCAAACAATAGGTAGTATAGGATCTTCCATTGGGGAATTCCAATGTCCAAGACCCATACCCAAATACGCATATTTACCTTCATTGATAATGATCCTAATATTCAACCCGTACTAATAGAGAAATATTAACTATATGTTATTTGTTTACAAATTATCTTTTTACTGGTCATGTACACAATGAACTTGATTTTGGAGAAGGTCAATTCCAACATACAGTTATACATAAAATATAACCATTGCTATAAAAATTCATAACCAATGAAAATTAAATATGTAAAGCAATATAGAATGCGCATTCTAGGAATAGTACTTGTCCATATGAATTTATATTCCTATTAAATAAGGAATGCGCCAAGTCTATGAATAGTATTTGTTTATGTAAATTAATATTCCTTTTGAGCATAGAGCCTTTCTGCTAAAAGAAAATAGGCGCTTTTTTATTTCAATATTGCAATACTTATGAGCATTTTACATTTTGTTGTCAGGCAATATAACACCGGATTTTAATGTCTTCATCGTTATAGTCAGGGATAAAAATACATAAACCATTTGGGTGTACAAATAACATTTTATGTTACATCCAACCGCCGTTTGAATTAAAGACAACCAAAATTATAGTAAAGACCTAGCCATTCCATCAAATTGTCTTGATTAACAGGATGATAACATCAGTGTCTGAAAATTTTATTTCTAAATATAGTATAAAATATACATTGCTGTTTGGTATTGCAATATAAAATAGTGCAAAATTTGCATTGCAAGGAATACATACAAAAATAAAGTTCATCACTTTATATCTATATATATCTGTGTGTGTGTGTGTGTGTGTGTGTGTTTACATACATACATACATACATAAAATAGTAATAAATTCTTACTTGGATATACCGCTCCGGTGGCCGCGTGGTTACCAAACACACAAAAATGGTACTAACAGCTGCCTCGCCTGGCGCTGAGCGTTAAGAGGTTAGTGTTAGGACTGGTCGGCCTGGTGTGAGGATAATGAGACTGGGTGGGACATCATGTTACATGTCTGCGTCATGACGCCCCGGTGCTAGACATCACTATAAACTGTCACACTGTAGACATCGTAGATATATGACTGAAAAAAATGTTAAAGCTACGTTAAAAATCCAAATCAAACACACACACACACACACACACATACACACATTATTAACGATTTCTTCTATGATATTATTCATGACAGTGTCCATTTCCTTTGTATTATTAAAGGCAAGGGATGAAAAGCTTTTCTCTAGATCCAAGGTTACTTGCTGAAATTCTGAAGTTTCTATGAAAACCGCGTTCTCAAATTTTTGTGAAAGGGTGTAATATGTCAAGTCCAGATCTTTTTCAGGTCCCAGGTGGCTTGCTTTTCAAAACGTACAAAAGCACACGCTTCATCTGAGGTCATCGTTAGTAACACCCATTCCAGATCTTCCTTTTTTAATTGATACAGTTCTAACTGTTTAATGGTATAAAATCAGTCTGTCCGCAAAGCAGACGATTATGCATTAAATACGGTCATTTAAGGAAGCTTTGATTTATTTGCTAGCTTTTAGTCTCCATCGACTCAAGACTTGATAAGACCATAATCAGTATCCTCATTTTCCTCCATTTCAATTGAATAATTTGTTTAGCTTTATAAACAAGCATCTTCCTCCATTTGAATTAAAGAATTTGTTTATCATTGAACACAAGCATCTTCTTCCATTTCACTTAAAGAATCTGTTTAGCTTTGGACACAAGCATCTTTCTCCATTAGAACTGAATAATTTATTTAGCTCGTACTCCTTTGAATTGATGAATATATTTAACTTTGGACAAACAGATTTTCCTCCATTTGAATTGAAGAGTTTATTTAGTTTTGGAGACAATCAAAAAATGTATTTCGAAATCCCCTTAACAACATCCAGTGAAAGAATGGGTTAGCAACCCATCATAACCAGATCAAATACGAAAAAGTCCTTTTCCAATAACATTGTGAGCAAATTAAGTTTAAAGCTCTGCTTTTCGAATTTCGTTGGTTTTGTTAATCGTGGAATGTGACCGCTCATAGATTACTGGACCATCAGACATAAGACTGTATATTAGTGAATATCTTATTCTTTATAATTCTTTATCTAAGTTAACACGAAAAGAGTTCTGACTTTTACAAATAAGCAGTTTAATTCTTGTGGTGGGGCTAACGGGGCACATTTCTGACTTTTGCAAATAAGCAGTTTAATTCTTGTGGTGGGGCTAACGGGGCACATTTCTGACTTTTGCAAATAAGCAGTTTAATTCTTGTGGTGGGGCTAACGGGGCACATTTCTGACTTTTGCAAATAAGCAGTTTAATTCTTGTGGTGGGGCTAACGGGGCACATTTCTGACTTTTGCAAATAAGCAGTTTAATTCTTGTGGTGGGGCTAACGGGGCACATTTCTGACTTTTGCAAATAAGCAGTTTAATTCTTGTGGTGGGGCTAACGGGGCACATTTCTGACTTTTGCAAATAAGCAGTTTAATTCTTGTGGTGGGGCTAACGGGGCACATTTCTGACTTTTGCAAATAAGCAGTTTAATTCTTGTGGTGGGGCTAACGGGGCACATTTCTGACTTTTGCAAATAAGCAGTTTAATTCTTGTGGTGGGGCTAACGGGGCACATTTCTGACTTTTGCAAATAAGCAGTTTAATTCTTGTGGTGGGGCTAACGGGGCACATTTCTGACTTTTGCAAATAAGCAGTTTAATTCTTGTGGTGGGGCTAACGGGACACATATGTATAAATGGAAGAAGGTACGGATTACTGGAAAAATGGCGTGGATATATTGTTGCTTAACTGCAGGCTTCTGTTTTATTATAAGAAGGAATCTTTTAATACGAACTCCATTGTCACTGATTTGGGAAAGGTGATCATACTTGACATAATGTTTTATGAAGATGAAACGTTTAATAGCTTGGATGCCGATCCAGCAATGGAGGAGTTGGTTCAAAGTTCAGAGTTCCGTTTCAGAGTTTCATGCGGTAATGCCATGGCCGTGACACTTTTTGGTACAAAGAAATAAACATTAATAATAATAATAATAATAATAATAATAATAATAATAGTGTAAGTTAAACGTTTTATGTAGTATTCGTTTCCGTATTCTACATGTAACACATATAAATGGGCTAACTGTATATATGCAAGTGTTCCATCAACTGGATGTAGATAACGTTCTATGTCAGCATTGCCAAGGGCAGATAAGACTCAATCGATGAGTTATATACTTTTGTTTCTTTCTGTTTCTTTTACATTGGAAAGTGTTTTTCGCTAACCCGAACGCAGCGATATAAGGAGTATTGGTTATAACTCATGCCTGTATATCTAAACCTAATAGAAGAAAAACAGCACTGGAACCGTTCGATTGAAGTCATTAAATCATGGCTTTGTTATTAAGTGTTTTAAAGGATTATTAAATTTCGGCTCCTTTTAGTTAGAAACTTACATAGCATTATTACTGTGAACAAGATATAAACTGTATTTAAGTCAACATGGCACACACTGTATTTGGTATTGCCACAATGAACAAGGCACGAACTGTATTTAACACTGTAACAATCAACAAGTTATAAAATGTATTTGATATTGTCATTACCGACTTTTGCGTACTCGAACAAACATGCTTCTACGTAAATTCAAGAATTGTTCATTGAATATCAAAATTAGATTATTCAAAATCTTATTGCTGCACCATGTTTTGTGCTCCTCTGTGGACAAACGTTAGTGCATGTATAAAAAGAAAACTAGCTATTGGCTATAATAATAGTCTTCGTTTCCTATTAGCTCTTCCTAGGTGGAACAGAGCCTCCAATATGTTTGTAAATTATAATGTATTCAGTTTTGATGAAATAATTAGAAAGTATGTATTCTCAATGATGAAAAGAATATCTAATAGTAAGAACTGTATATTGAAATCTCTTTGGAACTATGACATTCATTTAAATTCTCTTATTAATAGTAGATGGAACAAATTAATATTTAATTGTATCATTTAATTTCATTCTTAACAATGCATGGCGCAGTTAATAGTTGTAGATGTATCTGTATACTTGTACGTATGATATATACGTTCTTTTATGTTTACAATGTTTTAATTTATATCTATATTTTATTTTAGAGGTATGGACTTTGTAGTCTGAAATAAAGAATTCTTATCTTATCTTATAGTCAACAAAACATAAATTGTATTTAATATTGCCACAGTCAACAAAGCGTAAACTGTATTTAGCATTGCCACAGTCAATGGAGCGTCAACTGTATTTGCTATTACCACTCAATAACACGTAAACTTAGCTCTGCTTAGACAAGCCTCTTCTTTCAAGAATATATGCTGTAAATTAAGAGGCGGGTTACCTGATATTAAGTTTAATTCATGACGATAAAATGAAATATGACGATAAACTCTGTCCATACTGTCATCTTAATATTGTAGAAACAATATACTTTTGTTTGGAGTTGTCCAAACTTTGTAGAGATTCGTATGAAGTATTTACCTCTATTTCTGTATTTGAAGATAAAGGCTCAGAAGTAATCACAAAGAGATTGTTCCATCAGTTTGTGAGTTTTTATCTTTTAGCAGGGAGAAAAGAAACCTATTATGAAAATATAAGTACTTATACTTGCTGTACTTGTACTAAGTAAACTCGCTTCATACGTTTGTTTTTTGTTATATTTTTGCATGTAATTTAGACATGTGGCCTATTGTACTGAATAAAGTATCATTGTTTGTCTGTACGTACGTCGCACCAACTTAAGGTTAGGTCCTACTCTTATTCTCAACAAGCTAAATCATGCCAATTCTTGGTTGGGCAGATACAGCATACTTTGTATCATGCCTATTCTGTCTCGTAGTGATGTCTTAGAAGAGTTCACCTTTTTGTTGGCATCAGTCTCTTGAACAAGTAAAAGAAGTTAAAAGCGGTTGAAGTTTTCTTCAGAGATGGGTTTTCATTTTTTCCATCAAATGAGGTCTTAAGTCAAGCTCAGCTGCCATCATCATTAACGGACGAGAATAAGAGGCAGAAAAGACTGTCACATATTAAGGTTTCTTTAAGTACATGTTCGTTTTAGAGGCAGTGCCTCTCTTTATGAGTTATTCTAGTTTGGGTTGTCTTCTTCTTCGAGTGTAAACTAGTTTCGACTTCCCTCTATTTTTCTGTATTTTAGGTTTTCTTTTTTAGCTTTGGTATTAGGATCCCATCTTAAAAGTGAACGAATAATGATATTACCTAAAGAACCACTTCTACCCGGTTTCAAACTGATTGCTTTATTGAGAATCAATTCTTTCTTTGATCAAGAAGTTGTGACCAAAGTACATTATGGAGTTCTTTTTGAATAAAAATGTTTTATTTGAATGTGACTGATGCCTTGTAGTAACTGAGGTGCTGCCAAAAGTAAGCCATCATAAAACTTGTTTGAGACTACCTCTAACAAATGTGAATGCTCTAGTCTTACTGTTTTCCTCGTCTTTTCGCATACGGTGCAATAATCGCATGGAAGGATGAAGAAACACCATTTTGTCGGAAGATGAAGTTGAAATGAAATCATATCGAATAGAAGTGAGTGGTGTTTTATAGTTTGGGGTGTGGTTCTTTGACAATGTAACATGACTAACAGTTTATGTTTTATAATGGCAAAACATGCTGATGTTTGTACATAAAAGAAACAGTTCGTGTTTTCTTGCATGATATAATAAATACAGTTCATGTGTTTTCTTGGTTGGGTTTTTCTTTATTTATTTTGTTTTTATGAAATATCATGTTTACTAAAACGCTGTACTTCATAACCTTCTCCCAAGTAGACAAATCCTGCTCTAGATGAATATTTGGGATTGAGTCCTTCTATATATTTATGCCACCTTCACTTAAACACGTCGAATAGAATGATTAAAAGCCAGTCAAAGTAACAGGAATCTTGAATTCGTCATTGATTTGTAATTTTCGATAATCTAGAGTGATGACATTGCTAAAATTATTGGATAGAGCAAACTCTTTGACTTCTTCGCACTTCCCTTAGGTGACATCTTCATGAACGAATTCCACGTAATGTAATGCGTTTTCCTTAGTCATTGATTAATTGAAACTGACGGCTTGGATAACCAAATTCGTATGTCTTTACAAATATTGGACGTTGAGCCAGATTTTCCCACAAACAATTCAGCATGACGTTTGCAAGCCGTCATTTTGTTCTGTTCGACGTGCTCCAATGTGATTCCTTCTAAGGATAGGTAATTTTATTTGAATTCCGCAGCAATGATGAGGTAAAACGGATTATACCAGTTCGTCTGTGGTAAAACTTGACATCTGATAAAAGCTACGTTCTTGTGAATGTCTTCCACTTTGATGATTTCTGTCAAAATGTGAAGATGAAGGGATCGAGCATATTCACATACCCAAGGATACAACGCACACACATCGATGTATTGGATTTGCTATCCTTGAGATGCGTCGACTTAATACAACGCACACACATCGATGCATTGGATTTGCTGTCCTTGACATGCGTCGACTTAATACAACGCACACACATCGATGTAATGGATTTGCGATCCTTGAGATGCGTCGACTTAATACAACGCACACACATCGATGTATTGGATTTGCTATCCTTGAGATTCGTCGACTTACCAAATCCACCTTCTCAGCCAATATAGATGTCACATTCTCAGCCAGTATTTCAGCTGTCAATTGAACTAATAATTCACTCACTTTTCTAAGAATGCCGTCGGTATTCTAATAAAAGCTCCCTTCTAATAAACGTACACACCCATTTTTCTACACAAATATATTCCTACCTTATCCAGGCTGAAAGATCCATATATATCCATTATGGTATGTCCTAATAATATCAACAGTACATGAGTAATCCAACGACTGTTAGAAACATTAAAACAACTTCATTTATGAACATTTTGAGTCGAACAGTAATGTACGATACTCCAGGCCACCACCACCCTCCCGGAAATTGCACCGCCCCCAGTGCGTATATTAGAACAGCTACATTATTCTCCACTGATTGACCTTTTATATTCGGCTCACTATTTCAATACTTCCTTGACGTCTGGGAAGTACTTACAGAAACAGGATGAATTAATCTCAGTAATCAAGAATGGAGGATATCCACTTCTCATTATGTTTGTATCTGTAGACATATTAAGTTTTGTTTACCACGCTTTCTGCGCCATTACAGGGAAATCGAATCTTTGTAACTAAATTTTATGAATGCATCGATAGTACCGCTGGTAACTTCATACACCTGTTTTCCATACTACTAACTATAAGATTTAAAAAGATAATTTAACGTTTTACTATTTGAACCAATTTAATATAACCTTTTTACAGTCAAGCTAGTCCGTTAGTATTGTAACAAAGTAAGAGGCAATGGGGCATAACTCTTACGAGTCTATGCTCTTAAAATAAAGAACAGAAAAAAGTGAAAGGCAACATGCTTTTAAAGATTCACCAAATCATTTATTTCCCTCGAACAGAAAATGAAAATGAGAAGAAAAAGAAAGAACTTACGGTATTGCGAACTAAATTATAAAATAATCCAAGAATTGCAGACACTGATCCAAATAATTTAAAGTCCTGAACAAAACTCAGTAAAAGTCCAGAATAAATCCAACATACTGACGGCAATGATTCGTCTGTGGTAACTTGAAGAGTGTTGTTGAATCACAGTAATATAATTCCAGTTTTGAATTCACTATGAAATCCGGTGAATTTCTTTGTTGAAAAAAATGATCGGATCACTTTTGTATTTCTAGGAGATATAATCACTTGAATTCAATAATTTGAAGAAATAAAATTTCCAGCCCAAAAATGAAATACTGGACACAACATATAATGCAATTTTAAAAAGCTAGGTCTTAAAGCACAACGGGATAAATCCTCTCAGCTACAAGATTATATAGTTCACTACCTGACATCAGGTCACAATTAGCATTTTCTATAAAATAAAAACATTACATAATGGAAAATAACCTTCTAGAATGATCATGATGTTTACAAAATAAAAATCATAATCTGGATTACGTAAAATACACTAAGAAAATTCCAAAACCTAGATCTAGACACAAATTACCATTTTTACTTATATTATTATTATTATTATTATTAGCAGTAGTAGTAGTAGTAGTAGTAGCAGTAGTAGTAGTAGTAGTAGTAGTCGTAGTAGTAGTAGTAATCATGATAATAATAATAATAATAATAATAATAATAATAATAATAATAATAATAATAATTTTAATACCATACACACAGAGAGGAATTTATCTATGTATTGTTTACACAGAATCAAATATAAAAAGATTAAATTCAGGTCAAGCAGAAATGAATTCAATTTTAGACAAAGTCAAGTCCAACATACAATGTTACATTGCATCAACATGTAATGAAATTTTTAAAAAAATTAAATAAAACTAACAAAGAAAACAAATTAAATATACATAACAATAACACATATTAATACATTGTTCCTAGTATGGATAAAATTCAGTTTTCTATTTACGTATAAATAAATCCATTTTCATGTATACGAATGCTTGTTTCTACATAGGAAGCAGCAGGAAGGGCGAGCAGACCACTTGGTTGAAATATAATTTGCTTAAAGCAAAACATCATACGAAAAAAGTATGTACTTTGTTTACATATATGAGGTCGCGCCCTTCCTGCTGCTATTAATTAAAAAAATTATTGTAATAAATAATGGTACATCCGGAATCTCATACTGCAAGGATAGCTCGAGAACGATTAGAAGCAATCAAAAAAATTATTCCTGTTAGAGGTTTATTCAGAAAAAACTTATGAGCGCAGCAGGAAGCACAAGTTGAGTACGAAGGAGACTCTAAAAAACTATTTAAACCCGTCACTACAAGTACTGAAATAGTTGCAGCGACTACTAAGAAAGTTGCAGCGGCTGCTGAAAAAACTATATCGGGAGATATTAAGCAGGAGGATGAGGAGAGGAAAAAGGGTATTTTCCAGTATTGAAATAAACAAAAAAGATTTTAGAAGATCTTTCAACTAATATAGCTGCAGCTCAACCTCCACCTGTTAGTGAATAAATACCCGAGGATGGCACTGAAACAGAAGCCAGGGCTAGGGTTAATGCTAACGAAAAATTTACTGAAGATAGTATTAAAGTTATAAAATCAATTAAAAACATAAACGATTTGGGTGAGTTTGCCGCGCGGACATTTGATGAACGAGAAAGGGTTTTAAAATCCGAGTATGTTCATGATAATGTCAGTCGTAATATTTGGTACAAGTGGATATATCGTATATACTATGGACTTGATCAGGCTAGTGAAGCTGATAGTAAATATATTGCATTTATTAACGCAATAGATAGATATTTTGTACGAATACAACAACCACAAGTACAACTTTCTTTACCACAGAAACAAAAAAAAAAAACAACCTCCTCCACCTGAGCAACAAACAGAACAACCCAAGAAATTATTACCATCACAACCTGTAGTAATGTTTACCGACAAAGCTCTTGATACTTTTACTGACCGGGATAAATTAATTGATATTGCTGCGTATGATTATAATTCTAGAGAAAAATATCTAAAACTTGAATACGTTGATAAAGTAGAACTTGCAAATTGTATTTCTGCATTATTTTTTGCTTCTAAAAATTCGCGTGTTAATACAAAGGATCCAGAGTACGTAAAATTTAGACGGGATATAAATGACAAAATAAAACAAGACAAACGACAATCTCCAGGGAAAAAAAAAACATGTGCTACTGGTAGTGGTTTGGGAAATAATTATGTTTGTCCTGATAATATTCTCAATGATGTATCACGGTTAAAAGCTTTTCTTGGAGGAAAACGTGCCGGAAATAATTCACCAGAAATAATTAATGAAGCAGCTGATATTTGTCGGCGATTAGTTCAAAGTGGTATCATGGATATTGGTGTTTACCGAGAACTTATGGATGAACTTGTTGATGATTACAGTGACTAGTTGTTAAATAAATGGTAAATAAAATAAAAATGATCATGTACAATAGACATTATAGACCCGTACAGGTCAGAGTAGTAAACTCACGATTACCAATCTACAGAGCAACTTAAGGAAATGGACTTGGTGATGTTGTTCAAGGGTTATTTAGAAGATTATTCAAAGGTTATTTAGAAGATTAGCTCCAAAAGTAGCACCTGTTGCAAAACAATTATATATGAAAGCTATTGATGTCTTCCTTAAAAAGGTCCTGGTACAACTGTCAATGTTGCTGGTAAGGCATTCTCGGCGATCAAAGATTGACTAGCACAATTAATGCGACGAAAATCACAACCAGTAAAATTACCAAGCACTACAGATATGCCTGCAGACGTCAGCAAAATAATAAATCAAGCCGCAAATAAAAAACTAGCAGCCCTGATGGATAGAGAATCTGATGAAGTACAAAGAAATATTACTGCAAATTTGATAGCAGGAAGTGGACTTCGTATTCGTCGATAATTGATTTAAATCGAAGATATATAATAAAATGTTTAAACGTATATCCGACTCAGCATTTAAAATGGATGAACCGGTCCTCAAAGATGAATCGGTACGTGATTATCAATTTTATTCCTATGATTCAAGAGAACCAAATCAACAGGGGCGTATCGAACTTCAAGTTCAGGATACAAGTAGATATTTCTTACCCGCTGAGGCACTTATTGAAGTACAAGGTGAGCTTGTAAAGGCGGATGGTACTGCATGCGACGTCAATGCACGAGTTGGTTTTGTCAACAACGGGATCATGGCCTTATTTGATAGCGCCATATATATGATTGATGGAAGAAATATCGAATCAATTCAGAAGGATGTCGATGTTGCCACAACAATAATTGGTCTAGCAAGATATTCTGACGATTATACAAGATCAGCTGGTCCATCAATGATGTTTGCTAAAGATATTACCAACCACGCTGATCATACTCAATATATTAAAGTACAAACACCATACTGCAGCTGATCCACAACCAGTTGATTTTGAACATGAAGATAGACCAGGTTCTGCTTTTGATATTATAAAAGGTATTAATGGAAATGTCAACTTGGGATTTGCAACACGCCTACCAATGTTGTTAGAAAATAGAAATTTTTCGTGTGCGATTCCGCTGTCTCGCATCTTCCGATTTTGCAGAGATGTTAGAAAAGTCATCTTTGGAGTTAGACACACAGTTGTACTTGTAAGAAAAAGTGATGATAATGATGCGTTCTGGCGAGGGGATGGTGTTGCTGATGCTTCTAGAGTAAAAATAACAAAGCTTTCATTGTGGATGCCGGTGTTAACTCCATCTGTCACTGAAGAACAGAAATTATTGTCTTTTATGGATCAAGGCGGTAAATCATTACTATCATGGTTAACAGTAACCACAGATGCTGTTCAAAGTTGTTGTTGTTGTAGGGTTTAACGCCATTTTTCAGCACGATAGGCTATACATGGCGGCCAGTATTAATAGTGGAGGAAGAACCCGGAAAACCCCGGAAAGAACCACCGACCCACGAGAAGCTACTGGCAAGCTTTCTCACATGCCCACATTGGCTGATCTTAGACTCGAACCGCCGCAGACAGAGGTGAGATGGCAGTGATCCGTAACGAAGAGCGCTTTAGACCACAGATGCTGTTCAAAGTACCGTTAGAGGTATATTTACATGGCATATAGCATCACAGCAAGGTGTTTCTGCGCCACGACATATTTTTACTGCGCTGCAAAATAATAATCGGTTAAATAGTCAGGAACGTTCACATATGATATTTGACAATTTCGGTGCTAGCGAGGTTTCGTTGAGGATAAACGGACAACAAGAACCATCCGAAGATATATCGTTAAATTATGCCATAAATCATGTGGCACTCGCATATCATGGTTTGATGACATTTATGGGACGTGATCTAAATATAGACACAGGGCTGCAATTATCACAGTTAGATTTTACAAGACTGTATCCGATTTATTACTTTTCGCTGGAGCATCTTGATTTATCGAAGCAATCTGTCGTTGATATGCACTTCCGAGCTCATGTTAATACCCCGCCAGTACTCGCGGCTGGTCCACCAGTTATTTATAGTCCTTACAGAGCAATCGCGGTTATACTCAGCGACAAAGTGATGTTACTTGAAGGTGGTAGTGATCGAATGAGAATCGTTGATGCACCAGTGGAAAATCTATAATCATTATTTGGAGGATAGCAAGGATTTATCATAAAATGTCGTACAGTCATGTTAATGTCACTCTGACTCCCGGTCAGGTGAAACATTATAATCAAATTCAACAAAAAACTGCGGAACAAAAATAACGTTAAAACAAGATCAGACTTCTAGTGGTGGTCCAAATAAACTATCCTTAACAAAAAATCAAATTAAACACTTCAATAAAGTACTGAAATCAAAAACTGGAGTTCAACTTGTTCTTTCTCCGAGTGCCATCAAGGACATGGTTAAAACAGGTGGTATTATTCCACTTCTTGCAGCAATACTAGCGTTAATAGCTGCTGCAGCTCCAGCCTTAGCAAAAGCAGCCGCATTAGGTGCTGTTGGAACAGCTGCTGAAATGGCTCTAAAGAAAGCAACAGGAAAAGGATATAAAAAGGGAAGGGGTCTAAGATTATCAGGATCTCGTTGGGGAAGAGGTCTGAGGCTTCCATGATCACTTCGTTAGACGCCCTAGCATTAAATTTTTGATTTGCTCGATGCTGCTAAACGATTAAAAATAAAAAGCTTCAGATGTGTTTTTATGCGAGATCAATTACCGAAACAACCAAACAGTGTTGAAACAGGTATTATTAATCTCGACTCGAGTTCAGGGCCCGGTATTCATTGGGTATCATACGCGGTTGATCCACGAGGAATCGTTTATTTCGATTCATACGGGTTAGCTCCACCGCATGAGTTTATCAAGTATGTTGCACCACTTTACGCGCAAGTTTTGTATTCAACGCTACCCACACAAACAATGACAGATCCGCCAATATGCGGCCGTGAAGTAATTAATGTCGTGCTTGATTATACAAGTAACCGCTTCGTTTTAAATAGATCTCAAATTATAATGGTTGATATTTACGGAAGAAGATCTTCTTCTACCGGCGTTAAAAAAAGAAAGATGACATTGATCTGTCGAAGTACGCGCCTAAAGATGAACTCGCTGATATTATGAATCTTGCTGAAGGTGGCCCAGATGAGATTGCTATTTTTCACGATCGATATGGTAAACTAAAAAACTAACAATATCAAATGGAATGATATAGTTCGACGAGTACTTGGTGCGGTCACGGATAATATCCCTGTGTTTACTGACAGCGGAAAAATCAGGGATTCAAGTATATCTTTTGCAACTATCAGAGATGAAATTGCAAGAAGCGTTGCTAATCGCGTGAAAAATACCGGTGACAATAACGGGAGAACTCACAATTAACGGAAATAAAATAGTAGTTTTAAGAGATCCAACATCAGACGAAGACGCAGCAACAAAAAATATGTTGACGTAAACGCTTTCACAAATCTCCTTAGAAATTTTAGAAAACTTAACGAAAGCGCAGATGAATTTTTTGGTAATCCGTTGACCGTTGACGCAAAACTATCTGATATCAAAAAAACATTAGATACGATTAAAAACACACAAGAAGACATCGTAGCGGAGATTCCTGAAATCGTTAATAAATTTAGTCTGATTAAACTCCCAGCGGGAATAACTCCCGGGCATATTACCAACATCGTGTGCACGGCATCATCTGGATTCGCAACATGGTCAACGCAGAATAATGCTTTCAAATATACCGCAACAGTCAATGGCGTGTACAGGTTGTCTGTGTTCAGTGCTGCAAAATTTAAGATATTCACAACATATCCCTGGCAACATTTCACCGATAGGTTTTCCGGGGTTGTGACTGTTGTATTAAATAAAGGAACCGAAGAAATATTTACACTGGAAGCAGCTGATAAGACATTATCCTCAACATCTTACCGGTGGTGTTTGGAATTTGTAGCTGAAACACCTCAATTATATACTGCATAAAATAATAATGAGTACCCCAATCGACGTTCAAAAATTCATCTACAATCAAGCACGTGAATGGCAAGTAAAATTTAAAGATATCGTCGAACAATATACAGTAAAAATAAAAAAAATATCGACAACGACTAGTTATCGTCGACGTGATTGTTTATTCAGTATTCGCTGTTGTTGCTGGATCCGGTGTGATATTATCAAAAATCACAATGATGGCACCAGTAGCTGTGACAATCTGTATTTCAGCTACAACAACGATTGCAGTTGTTCTTAATATCATCGCAAAAAAATATGTACTTGCACGAATGAAAAATTATCTGATTACGTGATCAAATTACACACAGCGACGGTCGTATATTCCAAATTATCTTCGTTATTATCAGCGATTCTCAGTGATGGAATTATATCTAATTTCGAGTTTTCAGAGATCATTCAAATATACAACTGCGCTGGTATTAAATGTACGAGTATTAATAATGACATCAGTAGAGCTACTCCAGCAGATCGTGACAAACACAACCCCGCACAATACCACGATGATCTCAGTAAGCTCGACTAATCCTGAATTTAGCATAAACTTTCCAACTGCAATTCCAGTAAATAATAGCTGGCCAAATATCAGATCGAAATCATTTAATGGTACACGAGCAAATAATTCACTTGTATTTGCTAATAAAAATAAACCCGATGGAACACCTGACTGGAACGTTGTTGGGATATCCACTGGTTGTTATGAGATTGAGCAAATCAACGATGAATTTCAGCGCAGAATAAAATCAACAACGGGAAAAGAATCAAAAATATCAATGAACATTCATGAACCAACACTGTCTTCTGCAATCGAAATAAACTCTCCTGATTATGTCGTAGATATTTATCAATCTTCGATCAGAACTATTTTAGGTTGGCCGGATGTTCCCCTCCCCAACCCGTACATGATGGACCACCAGAACCGAAGTTAAATGATTTTATCACGGACGAAGCTAAGTTTATAACAGCTCCAAAATATCAAAATTTGTATCCATGGGGTGGGATAAATTATTTTAGTTTGCTTATTTTGGTCCTGGTGAAAGATATCACCTACCGTTTTCCTTGGCTGAAACCAATATTAAAATTAATGAGAGAAACTTCAGAGAAATAGCTAATAAAATTAAAACTGATTATACAACTACATTAACAACATTAGTACAGTTGTTTAAAAATTATATCCTGGAGTATCCCAATATCGATTTAAAACATCAGATCATTGCAACGATACAGTATCTAAATCTGACTATTTCAGATCTTAAATATACCAATCAGTATACTCTTGAGGCAATAAATGTCGGTACTTATAAAGTTGCAGATAGAGAAATAAGTATCAAACAATTATATATGAATTATTATAAAATAGCTGAAGCAGATTTATTAAATTTATACTACCAGGATTTGAAACCTACGAATTGACAAAATCACTCAGCGATCTTATCAACGAAAACTTTCTTAAAATTGTTGAGGCATGTAGAAAAATAGCCCCACCAGCAACTGTTCTTAGATACAATAATGACCTATACGGAGGCAGTAGACATGTACCCCCGGAATCGTTAATATAACATCGACAATTGAGGTTAATCTAGTTTGTGATGTGATCGATGGCAGTTATCAAATAGATCTTGGAAAATCAAATCAGGCTCAACAAGGATATATCTTATACACGTTCACACCATAAGCTTCCCCTGGGGATTTGATCGTGCAAGTACCAACCAATCCTGTTTATCTTCGGTGTCATACTAATATGTTAACACGAATAAATTTTAAACTCACTGACCACCTCGGACGCTTAATTGACCTACGGGGAGAGAATTAATTGTGAATCTGTATGTAAAGTCATAAGATTTTTATCGTAATGATCTTTGATCAGGGATATTTTATTATTATTCTGAAATATTTTATTTATTCTGAAATCTTTTATTTTATCAGAAATATTTTATTTATTTTGAAATATTTTATTTATTCTGAACTATTTTATTTATTCTGAAATATTTTATTTTTGTCAGAAATATTTTATTTATTCTGAAATATTTCATTTATTCTGAAATATTTTATTTTTATCAGAAATGTTTTATTTATTCTGAAATATTTTATTTATTTTGAAATATTTTATTTATTCTGAAATTGATGGGTGGTTGATACTCAGAATCATGTAAATCGATCAGTTTGTTAACTCTGATGTGTAGTTAGGTAGTCAAAATCATGTAAATCGATCAATTTGTTAATTCTGATATGTAGTTAGGTAGTCAAAGTTATGTAAATTGATCAGTTTTGCAAAAAATATTACAAAAAATATCTTATTATTATTCTGAAATATTTTATATATTCTGAAATATTTTTTAATTCTGAAATTGATGTGGTGGTTGGTATTCAAAATTAACAAAATCAATCAATGTTGTATATCTGATGGGGTGGTTGGTACTCAAAATTATTCAAATCGATCAGTTTTGCAAAAAATACCACCAAAAAAATATCTTATTATTATTTTGAAATATTTTTTTATTTTATCACAAATATTTTATTTTATTAGAAATATCTTAGTATTGTTCTGAAATTGATGGGGTTGCTGGTACTCAAAATTATACAAATCGATCAGTTTGTTAATTCTGATGGGGTGGTTGGTACTGAAAAATTATACAAATCGATCAGATTTTATGGAGAAAAAAATTTCAGAAGAAATAAAATATTTCAGAAAAATAAAATATTTCAGAATAAATAAAATATTACAGGCGCTCATGTTCGATCTTTTCATCAATAACGAAGTTATTTTGGATCGTTTCACGATCTAACATAATTTTTCTTAATTGTCTTACACAAGCATTAATTGTTTTCTTTGCTTCGTATTCAGGAGATAAACCCAATCTGATTTTTTCTACTGCGGCAGAGAGAGGGACGAATTCCTTGACCTGATCATCTTTAACCGCAGCTAGCAACTCGAACATCGCCGCCTGAATTCGTTTTATAAACTTGTATTGAGACGGCAGTGAATAACTACCATCAATTTTACGTTGTTCTAAAAAATCATAATCAGAAATAGTCTTTTCAGATATATTAATGCCGGCTTTTTCTAATTTTTTAATAGCAACAATTAATATTTTTAATAGCAACATTAATATTTTCGTGGTTCATTATTTAGTATATATATATATATATATATATATATATATATATATATATATATATATATATATATATATATATATATATATATATATATATATATATATATTTAAAATACATTTTAACAAAAATAAACAGTAGCATGATGAGCGGTTATCAATTTCATGGGTTCCTGCACTGGCCTATATGTCTCCATGGGGTCTTTGTTTGAGATTTTTTTTGTTTTTGTTTGAGACATTTGTCTTTTCTAGAGACCTGTCTTATGGTCTTCTCGGCATCCTTATGATCGTTTCTTTTCGCCAATATTCTTTCTGAATGTTTATTTTGTGGGTACCGATGTGACTTTGAGCTTATGCATCCACGCTACTGTTTATTTTGCGGGCGTCACATTTCTTTCATAAACATATATCCAGCGAATTTTCTAACCGAAACGAAATGTTAGAATATTCAGAAGATTGTCTATGCACTTCATTCATGGACACACACCCCGAGGACAAACCGAGGGGCGAATGCAAAACGCATTCGCCACGCGGCTTGCGTGGCGAGAGGTGTACATGAACGCTTTCGGGCTGCCGCACCCACTTATATAGAAATAAAACCCTATCGATCGGTAATGTCGACAAATATGCCCGTTACGAGATTCGAACCGATGACCCCCAGAACAAGAATCAGCTACGTTAGCATTGTGCTAATGGTTCTAATCTGCTTGTATATGTTTCAGAAAATATTGTGTAGTTTAACCATCACTAAAGAAATCAGTATTTAGTATTTTCTCCTAAAATACAATTTATTTTTAGTTCTAAAACATAAATTCAGCAGAAATACTTTTTTGCGGGGGGGGGGGGGCACCAGACAGATGCCCCCACCCCTACTTAGCCAAAGAGTAAATGTTTTTATGTGTTTCTGATTCCCCCCGATATGCTGCAGTGTGTTTTTTATTCAAAAGAATTTGGTTAAAAAATTTAGTACATTTTTGCCGGGGTATTTTAAATCCCTAGTGTCTCCTATAGGTTTGTTTTTCCGAATAGGTTTTCATCACCTATCTCGAAGTCCTGCTCCTATTTTATTTTGTGACTTTGGCTAGAGGTTCCTATATCCCGTGTCTGCTATTAGTGTTTTTGCTATTTGTTTGTGTATGCTATAATTGTTTTCATGTAGGGATAGCCATATATCTTATTATTCCCAGTTGTCTTATGATCCTTATTACCGGATCTTTATTATTTTTTCCAAAATTTATTCAGAGATTAATTGATTACATTTTGGAATTTTTAAGTCAAGTAGCGGTGTGTTACACTTTATTCAGAAAAATTTCTGTTATTGTTTTAAAGTGTGTTATATATGTGTCGCTCTTCACAGTTTTTGTATATATTTATCCAATTTCGAGTGAGCTCTGTATTTTCTTTAATGTTTTGTACTTCACTCCCTTGAAATTGTTGTTTATATTAAATCATTACTTCCGAAATCAGAAAGTCTTTCGTAATGTGGTTTATATATATACGTCCCAAAAATTATAACCTGACCACAGGCATCCATCGTTTTCATAATATAGTTACTAATTTCATATAAAGTCCCTTTTTGGAAATTCCCATCTAGATATAAAATATTTTGTTTCTCATACATATTATTTTTCTTAATAACATTTAAAATTTTTGTACGATCCTCTAATGTTTCGTTACATTGTAACATTACATGAAATTTATTAAAAGGTCCTATTTTACACAGTGGACATTTTGGCGGTACTCGGACCATACGCCGTCTCACTGCAGCCTCTATTGTCAACCATGCATTGTGCATGTATTTAAAGCAGAGGCTCTGGATTTTCAGTGATCCTAATTTTTTTCAGTTTCCCCACGCCCTATCCCAATTAACATATGTATTATCTTTTTCTATTGTACTTTTTATATTTTTTGTCATTTCTATATTTTACGATTAAATCTTTATCACTCCTATATTTCCTTGGTATTTCTAACTGTTTACATAGTTTATTAATTTTGTAACTGTCATTTCTATTTCTCATTGAGAATCCATAACGGTTTATATAAATACCTTCCCATGGACTCTCAGGCTCTGCTCTTATTTTCTTAAATCTATTTAAAAACTTTCCTACTTTTATGATGGTGGGGCTGGGGAGTCCTACCCTCTCCCCTTTCTTGAGCCTTATACAATATATCTTTCTTTATATAGTGTAACTTAAAATTCCAAATGTAGTCTATTATAATTTTATCTGATGTATTTAAGATTTTACTATTTATATCAATAGATTTTAAAATATAGTTCATGTGTACATACATACACGTTTTTGCTACTTGAGTTCTTTCCATTAAACATAATGGCGTTAGAGCCCAGGTTTTCACATTTGATTTGATTGCTTCTTTTATCCTTTTACAGTTTTCCTTGTCTGCATAAACCCCTAGCACTTTGACCTGCTTTTTAATTAAATGTGGGGGCAATCCCGAGTAATTACCTTTCCAGTTTCCTATTTTTAGTATCTCAGTTTTTTTCATGGTTAATCTGTGATCCTGACGCTTTACTAAACTTTTCAAATTCTTTAGTCAGGTGTTTAAAGGAATTTGCATCCTTTATGAAGTTAGTACAATCATCAGCATGTTGTAACATCTTGACTTCCTCCTCTATATTCGGTATTTTTATACCTTCAATTTCTTTGTTCAGTTGAATTTTTCTATTTAAGATTTCAATTGCTATTACGTATAGTAGCATAGATAGTGGGCATCCCTGCCTCACTGATCTTTTAATTTCGAATTTTTCTGTTTTAGCTCCATTTACCTGTACCCTTGAGGTTATTCTGTTGTACAGGATTTTAGTCCATTTTTGGAAGTTATCTCCAAAGCCAAATTTTTCTAGTACTTTTTGTACATAGTTATGTTCTAATCTGTCAAAAGCTTTTTCTTGGTCAAAAAGTACCATGGCAGCTTTTTGTCCGGTATCATTTATATATTCAATAATACTTTTAATAATTAAAATGTTATGTTGCATGTCCCTCCCCTTAGGTCCACACGTTTGATTTATATTAATTATATTCCCCATTCCATTTTTTATCCTATTTGCTAATATTTTACTAAGTATTTTATAGTCAGTATTTAGGAGGAAGATGGGCCTCCAGTTTTTAAGCTCTTCCCTATCACTCTTCCCTTTGTATATTATTGTTATTATTCCCTCCCTCATGCTCTCTGTCATTGCATCATTTCTTAATAAAATATTGTTATATAACCATTCCAGGATTTGCGACAGTTCTCCACAGAATTTCGTATAGAAATCCATGGTGAGCATATCTCCTCCTGGAGATTTCCCTTTAGTGAGGTCTCGGATACTTTCTATTATTTCCTCTTTTGAGATAAAACTATCACATAAGACTTTATGTTCTGATAGGATTTTCTCACATTCGATATCTTTTAAGAAGTCATCTATTTCTTTATCTTCTATTTTTTGTGATTTGTATAATTTAGTATAGTATTCTTCTATATGTTTTATAATTTCATTTTTATCAGATGTTGTTTTGTCATTATTGATTTTTAAAGCATCTATTATTTTCTCTCCCGCTCTTCTAATTTCCTCCCTCCTATATAACCCCCTCGCTTCTTTGTATACCCGCGTAAATTTCCCAGCTCTTATTTCATAACCCCTTATTTTTTCTTCATCTATAGTATTTAGTCTATCTTTAAGTTTATTTTCGAGTTCTATTGGATTTTCTTTATTTAATTGCAATTTAATGTCTTCTTTTTCTAATTTTAATTTTATGCTCCCTTCTTTTGCAAATTTAATTCCTATATTTTTAAATTTTATTTTCAATTCATCCCATTCTTTAATTATGTATAAATTCCCTTTTTCTAAACTATTATTTATTAATTTTTTAATTTCTACAATAAAATTTGGATCTTCTAATATTTTGTTGTTAGGTTTCCAGGTCCCTTTTCCCCATTTATTTTCATTTGTCACAGTTACTATTATATATATTAATTTATGGTCTGAAATCTTGAAGTTTAATACTTTTGCTTCTTTATAATTACTCTCTTTAAAATTTGTGCATAAAAATGTATCTATCCTACTCCCTTTATTTTGTTTGTATTCAAAAGTATATTCTTTTCTTAATAAGTTTAGTTTGCGATATATATCCGTAAGTTTATGATCCTTAGTAAAAATTTTCATTATTAATTTGCATTTCGAATCTTCAATAGTTAAACCCCCTTCTCTATCAATATCTTCTTCTGCCCAATTATAATCCCCTCCCCCCATTATTATATTTTCCATGTTATATTGCTCGATATATTTAGTTAAATTATTTATAAAAGTATGTTTTCTTTTGTTATCTGCTGGTACATAAATATTAATAAAATGTATTTTCCCAAATTTTAGATGAATCATCCTACCTTTAAAAACATCCCCCTCGTTTACCCTTTCCCAATTAAAACCAGGTTTATTTTTAATTAAAATGGCCACCCCCCGTTTTATATCATTTCCTACATAGTCAATTTTAATTAAAATACCATTTAAATAGTTCTCACAATATGTCTTTGTATTATCAGTAAACCCATTATGCGTTTCCTGAAAGAATAAAATATCGTATTCTAAATTTTTACCAAATTTGTTAATTTTTCCTTACTTATTCCGTTAACATTAATTGATAAGACTTGGAAGTTCATTTCTTCCATTTTTCCGCTTCTACAGGGTGTCGCATTATGGTTTTTCTATTTTAAATTGCATATAATTTGTTTTGAATTTGGTTATTTTATATAAATTTGGAAAATTTCATGTTGGGGTAGTAAACCCACCCACCCCATCCTCTGTAGTATTGTTTGCATCGTTCGATGATGTTTCCGTCAGATTTATGTTATTTGCCGTTGTTTCATTCTCTGTTCTAATCGTGGACGTCGTTTCCTCCATGCTCTCGTATTCAGATTCTGTTTGGTTACTTTTTTCTTCATCATCATCATTTTCCATTTCATTTTCAGTCTCATTTTCATCCCATATAGTTTCTCTCTTTTTCGTTTGCGCCTGGTTTTCCGTTTCTATCTCCTGTTATTTGTGTAGCTCATTATCTAAATTTACTTGTTCTGTTTCGTTTTCCTTTTCCTGTGGCGATTCAGTCCCGCTTTCCACCTTTCTTTTCTTTCTATTTCTTCTTGGGATTGGTGTTGATGTTAGCAGTGTTGTTTGTTCTGAATCTGTTTCTTCTCTTTCTTCTTCTTCCAATATTTCTTCTTCCTCCAGTCCTGTAAATCTATTTTTGATCGTAATCCCTTCTTTTGCTGGTGTTGTTGTTGCTCCCGTTCTGTTAGGGCTTAGGATTTGTTGCCACTCTAGCGATGATTGTAGGTCCTGGATTCCGGTTAAGTCAATTTCTGGTAGTGATGTGTTGGTTTCTTCCTCTTCATTTCCTTTTTTCCCTCCCTTATCTTTTTGATCATTTCCAAAATTTCTTTTTGTTGTTGCCACATCTGTTGTTGTTTTTGTTGTTGTTGTTGTTGTTTCTCTTCTTGTTGTTGTTGGGCTGTATTTCCTGAAATGTTCTTTGGAGATGCTACTTTACTGTCGTATGTATTAGTCTCTCCTTTTTTCCCAGATTGGGGTCCTTGGTTTGGGCAATCGCATGGCCCATGGCCAGTCTGTTGGCATATTGGACAGCTTCTGTCGTTTTCCGATCCTTTATACCACGTCTTTAGTTTAAATCCCAACACGTAGAAAAAGATTGGTATCTTTTTGGCATCTTCCTTGTTAACGTACATGGTCCTATTCGCCGATTTTATTGGAGCAAAGCCCCAGACCGTCGCCATCTTGTGTGTTACTATGTTTACTCGGAACTTTTTGTCTATTTTCAATTTCAATTCTTCACTGTCCACTTCCAGTGGGAGCCCCATCACTTGTATTTCTGTAAGTTTCGGCTCTTTTTCTTTTATGAATGGTTCCGTTGTCATCACTTGTATTTCTGTAAGTTTCGGCTCTTTTTGTTTTATGAATGGTTCCGTTGTCATCACTTGTATTTCTGTAAGTTTCGGCTCTTTTTGTTTTATGAATGGTTCCGTTGTCATCACTTGTATTTCTGTAAGTTTCGGCTCTTTTTGTTTTATGAATGGTTCCGTTGTCATCACTTGTATTTCTGTAAGTTTCGGCTCTTTTTCTTTTATGAATGGTTCCGTTGTCATCACTTGTATTTCTGTAAGTTTCGGCTCTTTTTGTTTTATGAATGGTTCCGTTGTCATCACTGTGGCTTATGTTCCTTTTATTTCTATCTCTCCCGGGTCTAGTAGAGGTACTTGATCTTTTGTGTTGAGTACGTATTTATTGATTCCGGCGTGATGGAGTCCATCGATTTTTCCAATGTTGACTCCCATTGTATTTAGTGCCGATAGAACTTCTGCCTGTCTAGGCGCTGTGGTTGCGGCTCCAAAGTCAATGATCTGGCAACCTGCTGGGTGGCTAACAATTTATTTGTTGTCTTCAACTCTTGTTTGAAAGAATTTCCCCAGCTTCGATCCTCTCTGAACTGTATTTACTTGCTTGGTTTGTAAATCCATTGTTCTGGCTGTGATGTGAGCTAATTTCACAAGGTGGGTCGCACACCACTATTATTTGGATAATACAATCCTAAATGCTATTTAATGAGTTTAGAGATTATCGAAATGTTAATACTACACTTATTGATACTATTTACCTAATTTACGTAGGCAAGTCAAAGCATATATACGAAAGGGTAAAAAAGTAAAAAATTAAGATACTTATTAGTCTCCCAATAGATACTAGTATACAAAACGTTAGTATAAGATACTAATGCAAACAAATATGCATACACATAAATATCTCACTTTGTCACAGCCTTCTTTGCTCCTTTGCTTCCTGTAGCTTGCTTGGGTTTATCTGAAAACTTAGATAATCCTCCACGGATTTTGTAGCATTGTTACTGATATTAATTTTTTTTATCATAGTATCTTTAAAGTTCGCGATATTTTTTTGCAACACAATTTGCACACAACTGTGTTTTTCCTCGTACTCCAACACCACATCGCAGACATGGTATAAGTCCTAAACAACCTCTACGAACGCTTTGCAAGTGTTGTTCGCAGAATTCCTTTTTACAGGATTTATTATAAGGAGTCAATGAACCCACCACGAGCCATTGTATACATTATATTTTAATTTAAATACTTGTTTGAAATATAATATGAACGAATTCGATAGATTATCCCGAATAAAGCCCTTGAGCGGAGATAGATTTAATCTTGACAGAATATCTCCTAACCTACCGATACGAGATTATCCCGAATCAAGCCTTGGAAAGCAGATAAATTTAATCTCGACAGACTATCTCCTGACCTACCGATGCGAGATGTATTTGATCCGAAAAATAAAAGTTTGATTAATAAAATTCACGACGTCAAGAAAGAATTTCATACAGATGGTGCATCTCATGTCTGGTCAACGTTCAAGATAATACGCAACAAAGATATCATCGACGCTACCATGAATGACAAACGAGCAGGAATTATCATTAACTATCTTGATAATCGCAAATATCTTTTCAGAATAAAATTTGTCGTGTTAACAGAAACAGATGACTGGATTATCCGTGATTAATATGATCCTGTTCATGCTAATAAAAAAACTGCCATACTAAGTAAAGATTCCAAACCAGGTCTATTGACTGGTATTGACAAATCGTATTATGAACTAGCATACACTGTAACAGCAGTTATTTATGGAATCTATCCGATGAATGAAAAACCCAGCGTTGATAATATGAAGCCGAGAAATTTTCAAAAATAAACTGTGTAGCTGAACGAGTAACAGAACATTTTACCTTTTCGACTCGTGGAAACGGTCTAACGGATAAAAGACGTAAAATAATAAACGATGGGGAGAAATGGTTAAAGATACCGAGCGTCTTTTCAAAGATGTCGCTGAGTTAGGAAAAAATTTAAAATTCCCAATAACCGAAGCGACGATAACAAGAGAGATTTTTTATGAATCAAAATATAAATCAAAAGGAGCTTCGATTAAAATCATTGATCATAACGCGCATGCGTGGACTAACGCAATAACAATATTTCCACGAGATCGAACTGTTAAATACTATCGCGGATATATGTTTGATTTTATTAACGAAATAAGTAAAAACGATCCTGTGTCAGTATGGTTGTTTCAAAGTTCTGAGATATGGAAGAAAAAAGTAAATTTGATCAGTTTTTAAGACCGAATGGTGTTATTTATCGAACAGACCTTCTCTACGAGAAAATGAAAAATCTTGCGCTGCAATATACTGATGATACTGACGAACTACTGAGCAACTGTTTTACTGTTCCGTCAGTTGCGGCTCATTTTTCTAGAAAGAAAAATTCGTGGAAACCAACTAGATTTGATTTTCTTGATGATATAATATCGAGTTGTGTCGAATACGGACACGGCGGACTATGGAATACTAAATACGATGATAAAGACGTCATTTCGGTTGATATGGTTGCATGTTATCCAGGACGTTTTCTGGGATACGGAGATTGTTCTGTATACTTTAAAAGATTCGGTCATCCGACACACGAAATGACGCATGTATCGATAAATGGACCATTACCGGATTTTGACCTGACTGATTTGCTTGTGTCGAATCATTCGAGTTTGCTTAAGATTTCCATATTATTTGTTATGTTTGGTTCGGTAGGCATTTTTCTGAAAAAAAGCGGGCACCAATAGTACTATTACGGTATATGCTTGATTGTGCGATATTAATATCGCTGATTGTAAGTGAAGCAATTATATCATATCGAAAAGAAACCAAAGTTTGGTTGCCACAGCAAAAGGAATATTCCGATGATGAAAACCCCGATAAAACAGATTACGAGAATAAAATCGCAAAAGATCTTGGCAGAAAAATAATTGGCAAGTTCACCCAAGGAGGATCATATGATCATAAAAGACATTGTACAAGACTGATCATGGACGATGCTGAGTTAGATTTTATAATCGCTGATACAACGAATAAAAACACGTTTATAAGTCGAGAAATAGCTTTCTTGCCAAATGGAAATAAACTAGGTACAATTGTGAGCTACATGGACGGTGAGTCACCTTAACATACTCATTTAAGATTATCAATGTTAGCGTACGTTTCGATAAATTTATTATCGATGATAAATAAAATTTCTGAGTTGTGCATCGTGGGGTTCGTGGAGAATAAAAAAGGAAAATATACTTAATTATTCCGAATCCGCTGCTGTTGCGGTTAAAGATATTTACTTGATAAAATCAGGCAGAAATAATCAGATAGCTTCTGCACCATCGGTATACGATCCAATAACTAGACACAAGACAGTTTATCTAAACGGACCTGGCGGTTCTGGTAAAACCACTTGAGCGATCGAACTATTTCAGAATTCAGATATGATCGTGCTAACACCTACACACAGACTCGCGCGAGAAATGAAACAACGAGGAGTACAATCATGTACTAATCACAGCTTTTTTAGGTACAAAGGTGACGCATGGACTCTTGATGGAATGGGAGAAAAATATATTCCGAGGATTATCGTTTGGGATGAAATATGTAATGTGTCGTTGGAAAGATTAAAAACATTTCTTCATTGGTTATTAACAAGAAATACTGCTGTGATAATGTGCGGAGATCACGGTCAACCACCACCTATAGATGGACCATCTCCATATGACTGGCTGAAAAATTTCGTTGATTACTATGAAGAAATAAACTGATGATCATAGAGCACTTGATGCAGAATTAAAGGAATTAAAAAAATTAATCAGACTACAACCGAAGAAAATTCAATGTGAAGTAATGCGTGAAGTGATCTCAGAAACACCCATGAACGACTTTTTACAAACGTGGAGACCAAACGATTTGATAGTTGCAAGTAGAAAGATAGTTCGTAAGACACTTCAACGGGAGTTGTTATAACTACATAGAAGTGAACTGGAAAAAAGAAAGAATATACTAGATCCAAATGGAGTAGAAAAAAACTTTCAAACGACAATATACAGTGAAGAAAGGAAACTTTCAGACTACTAGATTCATAATGGACTACAACTAACTTTAAATCTTTTTAACTGTATGCCATGAACCAAACCGTGACGGTGTTTTCAATTAAGTCCGCGTTCTTAGCCGAGTAACGGAATAATAATCTTCAAAATTGAAAACCAAATTTTAAACTATTTATCTTTCAGACCATCAACTTATAAAGCAGAAATAGAGAGATAACATCTCTACATATGAGCAGTCCTCACAACAGGAAGGGGACCGATCCGGTGGACAAAGACTTATAAAATGGTACAAGCAGCTGCCTCGGTTGACGTTCAGCACTAAGAGGTTGGTGTTAGAACAGGTCGGCCTGGTGTCAGGATAATGTGACTGGGTGGGACATCATGCTACATGTCTGCGGCATGATACCCCAATGCTAGACATCACTATACTCTGTCACACTGCAGAAATTCTGGCGATATGACTGAAAAATTGTTAAAGCTACGTTAAAAATCCATACCACACACATGCACACACGCACGCACGTACACACACACTAACCAAAAAGTGTTGCATATTTAACACTTGCAAACACAAACTCAAAACACGGGGATAAAACAAGTTGACTCTGGCAAAAATCGCTGTTAAACAAGGAATCTAGCTTATTGGATCGATAATGTCCAGTGAGATGGAAGTATGCAACGACTAAATATTACAGAACAGAACAAATAGAAACGTCAACAAAATTCCTCTAAACAAAGTTAAATCTTTATTAGTTCTCTTCTTTGTCACAGCCATAATTAATTAACAGAGGACAGGGGATAAAACTCAATACCAAACCTTGAACTTTAGGATAAACGAGGTGTCCCCTCCAATTCCAAGCTAGCTAATGCTGGAGCGGTGCAATGAGATGTCAATATAACTTAGGTCTCACTTTCGACAAGCACCAGGATCTCCTCACCTGGTCAATATATATTTAAGGTAGTCGTCTGCGTACATTCATGATTTAAGCAATCAGATTTTAATTAAACGTTATATATATATATATATATATATATATATATATATATATATATATATATATATATATATATATATATATATATATATATATCTTAATGCTGAAAACCAACCGACAAGCGATAGGATCTCCTCCCAAACAGCTGTCATCCAAAACACTGCATTAGGAACATCCCATATAGCCAGGCACTGAGGAAACTCAGAATTTGCTGTGACGATGAAACTTTCCTAAAAGGGTCTGAGGAGTTATCTAAACATTTATTTATCGAGGCTACGACAAAGACATTATTAAAATATGGAAAGAAGGAAAAGACTGATAGGATACCATTTATCCTGACCTGCCATCCAGTCAACCCCAAAGTAAGCAAAATCATGGGGAAACACTGGCCCATCGTGGAATCGTCATACGAACTAAAGTTAATCCTCCCGAACAAACCTGTAGTAGCCTACCGAAGACCAAACTAAACTCAAGGACATCCTAGTCAGGGCGAAGCTAACGCCAATCACTAATCAAGACCACCCTACTCAATCCAGCCTCTGTGGCGATAACATGTGCAAAACCTGTCACCATATTATAGAGACCAGGACATTTTTGACCACAGGGACAAGAGAATAACTCAATATGCATGGTACAAACAAAATGTGCAAAACTGAGTTTAATTAATTCAACACATGTAAGATCTGTAGCCGTCAGTATGTCGGATAAACTGAAAAGCTTCACAAAAGGATCAACCTTCTTAGATCTGATTGGATGACAAAGAAGCTGATCAGAAGCCCGGTCGCAGAACACTTCTCCTTACCTGACCACACTTTCAGTGATATAACACTTATTGCAACTGCTCACAACCCCACCTGGAGTTCCGAAAAAAGGAAAGAAAAGGAATCTTACTGGCTACGCCGCCTTAGGACATTGAAACCATGTGGTTTAACCAAGTAAACTAGAAAAAGACAGCCATACACAAATAAAATTATCTTTTGCAGCAGACACATTTTCTTTTAAATAATTCTCTAAATTTGCTTCATAGCCTATAATTACTACTATAACAATGAAATACATGTATCTGGGATATAATTTGCCCTTACATTAATTTACATAAAATATCAGATGTCGTTATGGCTCATCAATTTCTAAGTTAACAAAAATATTTTCCAGCATTCGCAACAAGTTGAAATACACCATAAATTTGCGACTACTCATATGTGCACAAGTCTGAATCAGGTATTGAATCAGACACTATAAAGGTGCAAAGGAAGTGTTTCACCGTGCGCTTTCCATGTCAATGTATCGAATCTCTCATAAAACATTCATCCTTTGCAGTTTCTCAGTTATTTAGGTAACGATTAGAATATGGAAATACAATTATATTAACGCATTTAATGATAAAATATCTCTGCAAAAACAAAAGCATTTCTTTTTCAAGAATGAAATTATTGTTATAATTACATGAGCTATTACATATACAACATAAATCGTCTCTATATAAGGACTTCAAATAGGTCAAATCTAGGGATGACGTCAATAATTAAACTATTTACTAATTCACGAGCCCTACACTACATCACTGGTTAGAACAACTGACACCGTATGGAAACAGGAAACGAATTTAAAGCTTATTCAAGCGATAACAACCTTACAGTATTACTTTATTAAGTACGTAATACGCTACTAACCTGAACGATGTAAAAGTTCTATATATTACAAGTGGCGTAGTAAGAAATTCTGTCCCTGCCCCCGAAAACTTAATTATGGGTCTGACTCCCAGTACATAAAAAATTTGTCTGATGGCAATTATAACACACCCCTATCCCCTGCAGTTACAAGGGTTGATTGGGCAGTTTCTAAGCCACTGACGTATAATCATTTCATACCAGGGCATACATCATTCGCCAGATACTGCAGTAATCATGTGACGTCACACTGTTATACCAGAAAAACTAACTCATACAAATATTTAGATCCTTCTACTTCTACCGGTACGTCCGATTGATACAACACTTCACTGATACACAAGTACATGCTAAATTAGCACGCCGTAGACAAGTGTCCAGAAAGACAGATAGAATGTCCCTGAAGTATAGGTCGATCAAATATGGCGGCCGAGCAGGTATATACTTGCGTTTCTTTTTCAAAAGCAGGATGGTTTTGTCCTAGTAACTAAATAAGGATAACGTTACTAATGAGGCGGTTGTCAGGTTTCTGAAAACGTGTCCACCTGCATGAGTAGACATACACCTGACGTAAGTGTCGATATCCTTTGTACTCATTGGCATTTTGCGACACATGTCGCATTTGTACAGTGTGGTTTCGGTGGGGGGGGTTTAATTTTTTGGGGGGGAAGTTGTTTTCTTTTTGTGTTTTTTTTTTGTTTTTTTGTATCAAAAGCAGGCCACGAGCTTGGAGAATTAGGTGCAGCAAAATATGATATTGGAATAATGAACATAATAAAAACCGGCAACAGATGAAAACCTGAAAATGGAAAACAACGTTCATCTCGTTTGCAAGAGCAAGATATTAAAGATTATGGCAAAGAACTACAAGTTGAAAAGAAATTCGAGCTTTTCAGAAAATATGCTTCATTTACTTTTGGTTTGCATATATGTATAGTTTACTATTGAATGTATTGACAAATTTAGCCGCATTGTTCAAATGATAGACTTGCAATTAAATCCCGATTCAGTTATGTGTGAATATGATTACTATTCCATTCCATCAGTTTTTAAATATAGAGAGAATTCATTTAATATGAATGCACTTTAGATTAGGTTTTTCAAGTCTTTGGCTTGGTGACGACGTGGGGGAGAAATGCTCAACTCAGAACGCCCGCCCGTATTCAGATTCCGGTGCATTCATGATTCGTCTCACACCTGTCGCATTCCTTCCAAACATCTTTTGCTGTCATGGCAAGTCCAGAGGGGGAGAAGATGTTATGATACAACTAGCAGGAATTGAGAAAAACTGAAATGCGCTTTAATCTGTTTTGGTATTTGTTATTGTTATTTAATGAGATCAACCTTTGTGATCGTAATACCCGTATACTTAATGGCCCTGAGCAGCAGAGAGGGTGAACAGACCATAGAATTCCGACAAAACAAATAAAACAAACAAATAAAACATCTCGTAGAAAGGTCAAGATTTTTACAAATTAACGTTTCCTTGAGATGTTTTATTTCTGTAATGGACGATTGTACTAATGAAACCTCAGTTCGAAATAGTAGCTGAAAAAATAAAGTACTCTACGTGTTTATTTATTTCTTGTTTATTTTTTTGACGACCAACGTTGGTAGGCACCCTCTCTGCTGCTCCTCTTCTGATGATATTAATTAAATTATTATGTTATAATAAAATGATACATCCAGAATCTCATACTGCAAGAACAGCACGAGAACGATTAGAATCAATTAAAAAATTTCTTCCTGTCAGAGACTCATTTAGAAAAAATCTGCAAGCGCAGCAAGAAGCAAAAGTTGAGTATGAAGAGGACACTAAAAAACTGTTTAAGCCCGTCACTGCAGCTACTGAGAAAGTTGCAACTGTCATCAAAGAAGATCTTCTTCCGGTATCAGAAAAAATAGCAAGAAGAACTAAACAGGCAAAGAAGATTTTACGAGACCTTCCAACTGACATAGCTGCAGCTCAACCTCCACCTGTTGGTGAGGAAATACTTGAAGGTATTGGAGAACTTCGTACTGAAGTCGCCGATGTGAGAAAAAAACTTGCATCTAAATCCAAATCAGGAGGAGAGAGCTTAAAATTAATTGCAAGATTTAACGAAGGAGTTGTTGAGGAAATTAGAAATATTGAAAGAGAGAAATTACCTGAGATGACATTAGATAATATATCTAATAAATCTAATTTTTTAAAACCCTCTCATGAAAAAATAAGTAATGATAATTTCATTAAATGGATATATCGCGTATATTACAATAAAAAACAAGCTAGAGGTCCAGAATTTGAAAGATTTAATGAAGAAGTAAATAGACTTAGAGGGAGACGGGAACAACTAGGACAAGGAGAGTCCTCCCAGTATCAGCTTCCTCCACCTCTGCAACAAATAGAACAACAGCAATCTTCTTCGCCGCAGCAAAGGTTGAAGTCGGAAATTAAAAAGGCTAAAGAGTCACTTAAATCATACTCCTCGAAGAAAATTTCTTCACCTTTGCGTAAAATTTCTGCACCGGATGTAACATTTACACCGACAGATTCACCACATGGATTTCGAGAAGGTGACTCACCCCCGGTCACCACTGAAGTACTTACTCCGGTAATGCAACCACCAGTATTTAAAACACCTCAAGATGAACCTAAAACAGGACATGGTTTATGTCCTGATAATATCATCAATGACGTGTCACGGTTAGAAGTTCTCATAGGAGGAAAACTTGCCGGAAATAATTCACCAGAAATAACCAATGAAGCAGCTGATATTTGTCGGCGACTATTTCAAGGTGGTATCATGGATATTGGCGTTTACCGAGAACTTATTGATGAGCTCGTTGATGACTAGTTGTTAGATAAATGGTAAATAAAATAAGATGATTGTGCATGATAATCATCGTAAACCCACACAGGTTAGAGCGGTAAACTCATGATTACCAATCTATAGTGTTATTTACGGAAATGGACTTGGTGATGTCATTCGGGGATTATTCACGAGGATAGCTCCAAAAGTAGCACCTGTTGCAAAACAATTATCGATGAAGGCTATTGATATTGTTCGTGATAAAGCTCCTGGTGCAATTGTCAATGTTGCTGGTAAGGCGTTCTCGGCGATCAAGGAAAGATTAGCACGATTATTGCGACGAAAACAACAACCACCGGTGAAACTGGCAAGTACTGAGGTGATGCCCGCAGACGTAAGTAAAATAATAAATCAGGCTGCAAATCAAAAACTAGCGGCGATATCTGAAGAAGCAGAAAAAAATATAACAGCAAATTTAATAGCAGGAAGCGGTCTTCATCGACGATGATCATCATTTGGAAAAATG
This sequence comes from Sinohyriopsis cumingii, assembly GCA_028554795.2. Lineage (NCBI taxonomy): Eukaryota > Metazoa > Mollusca > Bivalvia > Unionida > Unionidae > Sinohyriopsis > Sinohyriopsis cumingii. The sequence continues at coordinate 116,287,400 of CM068835.1, read as the reverse complement.
GTAACTATAATAAAAATGTTCAGGCGCGAATCAGACCCAGCATTTGATATGGAGGCACCTGTCCTTAAGTACGAGTCGGTACGTGATTATCAATTTTATTCTTATGACGCAAGACTACCAAATCAGCGGGGGAGAATCGAATTACAGGTTCATGATACAAGTAGATATTTCTTGCCCGCTGAGGCGTTTATTGAAGTAGAAGGTAGACTTGTAAGGGGGAATGATGCGGCATATGGTGCTAATTTACGTGTTGGTTTTGTCAACAACGGAATTATGGCACTGTTTGATAGCGCCACATACATGATTGATGGAAAAAATATTGAATCAATTCAGAAGGATGTCGACGTTGCTACAACAATAATTGGTCTGGCGAGATATTCTGACGACTTTACAAGATCGGCTGGTCCAACAATGATGTTTGCTAAGGATATTACCAACAACGCTGATCATGTTCAGTATACCAAAGTACGGACACCACAAGATACTGCATCTGATCCACAACCGGTTGCTGATGGTCCTGAATACGCAGCCAGACCAGCTGCTGCTTTTGATATTATAAAAAGTGTTAGTGCGACTTACAACCTGGGATTTGCAACACGCCGAACAGCGCTGTCGGGAGATGATAGAAATTTTTCGTGTGCAATTCCATTATCTCACATCTTTGGATTTTGCAGAAATGTTAGAAAGGTCATCTTTGGAGCTAAACACACAATTGTGCTCGTAAGAAAAGGTGATGATAATGATGCAATCTAGCGAGGTGCTGGTGTTGCTGATGCTGGTAAAGTAGATATAACAAAACTTTCATTGTGGATGCCAGTAATGACTCCATCTATTACTGAGGAACAAAAATTACTATCTTTTATGGATCAAGGCGGTAAATCATTGCTATCATGGTTAACAGTAACCACAGATGCTGCTCAAAGCAATATTAATGGTTTATTTACATGGCATATAGCATCACAACAGGGTGTTTCTGCACCACGACATATTTTTATTGCATTGCAAAATATTAACCGGATAAATGATCAACAACGTTCACATATGATATTTGATAACCTTGGAGTTAATGAAGTTTCCTTACGGATAAATGGACATCAAGAACCAGCCGAGGATATACAACTAAATTTTGATCAAAATCATGTAGCGCGCGCATATCATCGTTTAATGTCATTCATGGGACGTGATCAAAATATAGATACTGGTTTGCAAATATCACAACTAGATTTTACAGGTCTATATCCGATTTATTATTTTTCACTAGAACATCTTGATTTATCCAAACAATCTGTTGTTGATATACACTTTCGAGCTCATGTTACTAACCCTCCTCCTGATATACCCGGTCCACCAATTGTTCTCGGCTTCTACAGAGCAATCGCGGTCATACTTAGCGACAAAGCCATGTTACTTGAAGGTGGTAGTGGTCGAATGAGGGTCGTTGATGCACCGGTGGAAAATATTTAATTGTGTTATTTAGAAAAATATTATTTATATAAAAATGTCGTATAGTCATGTTAATGTTACTCTGACCCCCGGTCAGGTAAAAAAGCTTCAATCAAAAACCGCCAACAAATGCGGAACTAAAATATCACTAAAACGAGATCATATTAGTGGTGGTCCAAACAAATTATCGTTGACAAATAATCAGATTAAACATTTCAATAAAGCCCTAGAATCAAAAACTGGAGTTCAATTCCATCTCTCCCCGAGCGCCATCAAAGACATGGTTAAAACGGGTGGTATATTTCCACTACTTGCGGCCATTCCGGCATTAATAGCTGCGGATGCTCCAGCCGTAGCAAAAGCGGCCGCGTTAGGTGCTGTTGGAACAGCCGCTGGAATGGCACTAAAGAAAGCAACAGGGCAAGGATACAAAAAAAGGGGCGCGGCTTAAGATTACCGGGATCTCGTTGGGGGAGAGGCCTAAGGCTTCCAGGATCATTTCGTTAGACGTTCCAGCATCAAATTTTGATTTACTTAATGTCGCTAAAAAATTAAAAATATCTGCCTTTAGAGGTGTTTTTATGCGAGATCAATTACCACCGAAACAACCAAACAAACTTGAAACAGGTATTATTAATCTCGATGAACGTTCCGGACCTGGTACTCATTGGGTATCATACGCGGTTGATCCGCGTGGAATTGTTTATTTTGATTCGTACGGGTTAGCTCCACCTGTTGAATTTATCAAGTATGTCGCACCACTCCACGCAACAACTAGAGGTTACAAAGTTTGGTATTCAACGCTACCCACACAAACAATGACAGATCCGCCAATATGCGGCCGTGAAGTAATTAATGTACTCGACGCTATATCAAAATCATCCAGGCCGCCACATAAAGTCGTGCACGATTATACAAGCAACCGATTTGTTGCGCGTAAAGCATTTTAAACAACGGATCTTATATAATGGTTGACATCTACGGAAGATCTTCTACTAGTAAGAAAATAAAATCCGACGTTGATCTGTCGAAGTATGCGACCAAGGATGACCTTGCTGATATCATGAACCTGGCTGGAGTTGACCCAGATGAAGTTGTTATTTTTCAGGATCGATATGGTAAACTAAAAACCAGCAATATCAAATGGAATGATATAGTTCGACGAGTACTTGGTGCAGTTACAGATAATATTCCCGTGTTTACTGACGGTGGTAGAATCAGAGATTCAAGTATGTCACTTAAAACCATCAGAGATGAAATTGCAAAAAGTGTTGCTAATCGTATAAGAAACACCGGTGACACAATGACAGGTGAACTTAGCATGAACGGGAACAAAATAGTAGCTGTAACAGCTCCAAAATCTGACAACGACGTCGCAAACAAACTATACGTCGACGACGTAGACAGTAAACTATCCACGCTGCGGGCCGAATATGATGTTCACGTAACCGGTTTTATAAGGCTTCGAAGAAATTTTCAAAAAATCGATGATGCCATAAATAAGTTCTTTGGAACTCCTTCCGTCATTGACATGAAACTCGTTGATATCAAAACTGACCTAGACATGATCAAACAAACACAGCAAGACATCGTAGCGGGAATTCCTGAGATTGTCAACAAAACCAATCTGATTAAAATTCCAGCTGAAATAACTCCCGGGCATATCACAAACATCGTATGCACGGTATCATCGGGATTTGCAACATGGTCGCAGCAAAATAATACTATCAAATATACCGCAACAGTCACTGGCGTGTACAGGCTGTCCGTGTTCAGTGCTGCAAAATTTGAAATATTTACAACGTTTCCATGGCGTCATTCCACAGACAGGTTTTCCGGGGTTGTATCTGTTGTATTAAATAGCGGAACCGAAGAAATATTTATTCTGGAAGCAGATGATAAGAAATTAACCGCAACATCCTTCTGGTGGTGTTTGGAATTTGTAGCTGAAACACCTCAATTGGTTACTGCATAAAAATATATATGGACGGTGCACAATACAGATACAATCAAGCACGTGAATGGCAGGCGGCGCTAAAAGATCAAGTCGATCAATATGCAGTAAAAGTAAAAAAATATCGACGACGATTGGTTATCGTTGATGTGATTGTTTATTCAGTATCCGCTGTTGTTGCTGGAACCGGTGTAATATTATCAGCGTTGACAACGATGGCACCAGTAGCTGTAACTATTTGTATTTCAGCAGCAACAACTATTGCAGGTGTGCTTAATATCATCACAAAAAAAATATGTACTTGCACGAACGAAAAATTATCCGATTACAAAATAAAATTACATACAGCGACGGTACATACTCGAAATTATCCTCGTTGTTATCAGCGAGTCTCAGTGATGGAATTATATCTGATTTCGAATTTTCAATGATAACCAAAATATACGACGAAGGTATCGGTATTAAAGATACAAGTATCAATAATGACAGAATTACTCCAGCAGATCGTGACCAACACAACTCCGCCAAAGATAACGATGATCTCGGTAAGTTCAATTAATCCTGAATTTAGTGTTAATTTTCCCACTGCAATTCCAGTAAAAGAAATAGCACTAGCACAATTACGAGTATATTACAGCTGGCCAAATATCAGATCAAAATCATTTAATGGTACACCAGCAAATAATTCGCTCGTATTTGCTAACAAGAACAAACCCGATGGAAAACCTGACTGGGTTGTTGTTGGAATACCAACCGGCAGTTACGAGATTGAAGAGATCAGTGAGGAATTTGCGCGTAGAATAAAATCAATAACAGGAAAAGAATCAAAAATATCAATTAATGTTCATGAACCCACCCTGTCCTCGACGGTTGAAATAAACTCGCCTGATTATGCCGTTGATATTTATAAATCTTCAATCAGATCCGTGCTAGGATGGCCTGAAATTCCCAGGGTGTATGAAGGACCACCAGAACCAAAATTAAATGAATTTCTCACTGACGATGCCAAGTTTATAACAACTCCAAAATATCAAAGCGAACACCCATGGAGTTCATTAAATTACTATATAGGTGGTGTCAGAGCTGTATTTACTGCACCTGATGGCACACAACTTCCTATGATGTTAGGAAGTAGTATGTACTATGTTAGTAATAAAAAAGCTTTTGTCGATGAAGAATTTATTGGTTTATTTTCCATTGCAATTAAGTCCGAGTATGAACGTATATTCGGTAATCTACGAAATTTATTTTTTGATATAACACATCTTTATTCAGAAAATACAAGACAACAAATTATTGAAACAATACAGCATTTAAACCATGCTATATCAGATCTTAATTATATTAATAAAATTATTACTCTATCACTTACTATCAACACTCCAAGACAGTTTGCATTTACTGGTGGTGATGTTATTTATGATGCTGAACCTCGTATAACAGTTAAAAAATTATTTACTGATCATTATAAGATAACTGACGCGGATATACCAACGTTCATATTACCAGGATTTGAAACAGATGAATTAAGAAAAACACTCAAGGATCTTATCAACGAAAACTTTCCTAAAATACTCCATGCATGGAGAAAACTAGCACCGTATCCAACCGTTCTTAGATATAATAATGATCCACACGGCGGCGGAAGACACGTATCTCCGGGGATCGTTAATATAACACCGACGGTCGCGGTCAATCTGGTTTGTGACGTAATCGATGGCAGCTATCAAATAGATCTCGGAAGATCAAATCAGGCTCAACAAGGATACATCCTGTACACGTTCACACCACAAGTTCCCCCTGGAAGTTTAATCGTGCAAGAACCAACTAATCCTGTGTATTTACGGTGTCACAATAATATGTTAACACGAATCAATTTTAAACTCACAGACCACCTTAATCGCTTAATTGACATACGTGAAGAAGAGCTTGTAATAAATCTGTATGTAAAGTCGTAAGACTTTTGTCGTAAGACTTTTATCGTAGATCTTTACGTAATGGAGGGTTTACCAACTCACCCATCAGAGTTATAAATAAATAAATAATAATTCAGAAATAAAATAATAATTCAGAAATAAATAATTTGTAAAATTAAGAAATTTGTACAATTTTATGTTTTTGATGGGGTAAATGGTAGTCAAAATTAAGAAATTTGTACAATTTTGTAAATTTGATGGGGTAAATGGTAGTCAAATTAAGAAATTTGTACAATTTTATGCTTTTGATGGGGTAAATGGTAGTCAAAATTAAGAAATTTGTACAATTTTATGTTTTGATGGGGTAAATGGTAGTCAAAATTAAGAAATTTGTACAATTTTGTTAAATTTCAGTAAAAAAAAAACAAATTAATTCAGTAAATAAATGAAATTAATTTATAATAAATAAAATTTATCAGGAACAATTTGACAAAGTTAGAACTTTCTTGATTTTGACTACCAATACACGTGGTCAGCGTTGACATGGACCCCAGTTACCAAAACTTTCATTTTCATTATCACCAGTAACGAAGTTACCCTGGATCGTTTCACCAGTAACGAGGTTACTCTGGACCGTTTCACCAGTAACGAAGTTACTTTGGATCGTTTCACCAGTAACGAAGTTACTTTGGATCGTTTCACGATCTAACATAATTTTTCTTAATAGTCTTATACGGGTACTAATCGTTTTCTTTGCCTCATACTCGTGGGATAATAACGATTTAATTCTTTCTACGGCGGCAGAGAGGGGAACGAACTCCTTCACATGATCATCTTCTACGGTAGCTAGCGACTGAAACATTGCCGCCTGAATCCGTTTCATGAGCCTGTATTCAGATGATAGTGTGTGTGTTCCCTGGGTTTTACGTTCTTGTAAAATCTCAAAGTCAGAAACTATTTTTTCAGGATTAAGTTCATCAGATATATTAATTCCATCTTTTTTCAATTTTTTAATAGCAACAATTACATCATTGATATTTTCATGGTTCATTTTATAATATATGAATCTTTAAAATAAAAAAAAAATATCCCTAGAACACCTATCGAGTGTTTAGCGAGTTCGTCGGGATGTTTCAAGGACAGCACAAACATATAACTTAACTAAGGTACGCTCAGCAAAAACCCACCCATAATAATTAATCCAGTGGGTGATACGAAAATATGTATCAACCACAAGTCAATATTGTGGTTGGGATTTTGCTGAGCGGGGGGGGGGGGTTTGCGGTTCCCCCCACTATTATAAAAATCGCAATTATGCGTACACCACCGACAAATTGTCAGCCATGGGGGTTTGATCCTGGACCGCGAGCGTCACAGTCCAATACCATACTGATTGAGCTATCAAACCTTGTTACGAACATATGTTTTGGAAGTTAATATATAGTTAGCTATATAGCTAAGGAACCAATATTTACACTAAACAGCGGTTTCTGAATAATAACAGTTTCTGTATTTATAACAGTTTCTGAATAATAACAGTTTCTGAATAATAACAGTTTCTGAATAATAACAGTTTCTGTATTTATAACAGCGGTTTCTGAATAATAACAGTTTCTGTATTTATAACAGTTTCTGAATAATAACAGTTTCTGAATAATAACAGTTTCTGAATAATAACAGTTTCTGTATTTATAACAGCGTTTTTCCTAAGCAGACTGAGAATCAATAATAACAGTGGCATGAACACACCCGCAGGTCGATTACCATGACAACGGTTTCTGTTCTACACACAGCTTCCTACGGATCAATAACATTATCATGATCTCTCGTAATGTTGTATGATGGGGAAATATTTAAAAAACATAAATAATACTTCTACGAGTAATTAATTACGATGTAATTAATTACAATGTAATTAGTTAAACTGACTAATTACGATCATAAAAAATCAAAAATCTGCGAAGAAAACTATATATTACAAAGTAATCTCCCTTTTATATAATCAAAATTCAGTAGTGTATGGAGGACCTACTGTGACATAAATTAAAAAAATTAATTCAATGTGGTGATGATAGTTAATAATGTGGTGATGATAGTTATTGATACTGAAAGATGATTTTCTGCTTATATTTTTTCGACAAAAGTAGATCTGGTTATATTTTCTGCGACGTATTTTACCACACGCGAGTTAATATCAAAATATGTCGCAGCCGCGTTCATAGACTGAAACATAATTTCTTTGCCGGTTTCTATGTTTGTGGAAATTACCGCCCTCTTTCCGATTGTCTTATATCTTCCTGTATTTCCACGTGTATTATTCTCGCTGTGAGAGATAGCTTGTAAATTGGATAAATTATTGTTTTGAGTATCCCCGTCAATATGATCAATAACAAGACCGTCATTGATCATCCCATTATGACAATCATACGTAAATCTATGACATAGATAATGTTTCTTTCCCCCCTCGCATGTGAACCTTAGATAACCATGATTATTAATACAACCAACTAGTTTTTTTAACTTACAGTGTCTAATGACACCGTTAATATTTGATTCATAGTTTGTTATGACAGCATGTGGGACAAATATATTTTGCTCCATTATAATAATATTATGCGTTTAAATCATTGTTTGTCTGAAATCTTGGTATATAATCCCTCACGGATTTTATAGCTTTTTCACCGCTATTATTTTTTTTGTCATAATATCTTTTAAGTTCTCTGAACCGTTTCCCGCCGCACTTTCCACATAATTCTGTTTTTCCTCGCACTCCAATACCACACCGTAGACATGGTATTGGTCCTAGACTTCCTCGTCGTATGTTTTGTGAGTGCATCCAACAAAATTCCTTTCTACAGGATTTGTTGCATCGATTTACTGAGCCGATCATCAACCATCTGCATTGGGACATTGTATATATATATATATATATATATATATATATATATATATATATATATATATATATATATATATATATATATATATATATATATATATAATTTTCTTTATTTAAATATTTGTTTTAATTATATGAACGAGTTTGAGAGATTATCCCAAACTAGGCCTGTTAAATATAAATTCAACCTTGACAGATTATCTTCTGACTTGCCAGTGCGAGATCTGGTAGATCCGAAAAATAAAAGTTTGATCTCGAAAATTCACGACGCCAAGAAAGAATTTTACACGGATGGTGCATCTCATACATGGTCAACGTTCAAGATTATACGCACTGACGGAGTCAAGGACGCTGTCACGGACGCCACAATGAACGACAAGCGAGCGGCAACTATCATTAACTACATCGCTGAATACGAGGGCAATCAAAAATATTTCTTCAGAGTAAAATTTATTGTATTAACAGAAACAGGTAGTTGGATTATCCGTGACAAATATGATCCTGTCCTTGGTAATAATAAAACTATCATATTAAGTAAAAATTCCAGACCGGGTCTACTGACGGGTATTGACAAACCGTATTATGAGCGAGCATATCCTGTAACGGCGGTTATTTATGGAATCTATGAGATAAATAAAAAACCCAACGTTGATAAACTAGCGCCGATGAAATTTTCAAGGTTAAATTGTGTGGCTGAACGAGTAATAGAACACTTTACAAACGCGATGCGTGGAAATGGATTAACTGATTTAAGGCGTGAAAAAATAAACTCGTGGGCTGATTCGGTTAAGGATACCGGTGCTACAATAAAAGATGTTGCTGAGTTAGGAAAAATATTAAAATTTCCAATAACCGTAGCGACAATAACGGGAGAAGTACTGTACCAGTCGAAATATAAATCGAAAGGAGCTCCAATAAATATTATCGATCATAACGCGCACGCATGGACTAACGCGGTAACAATATTTCCACGTGATCGAACTGTTAGATTTTACCCCACAGATATGTTTGATTTTATCAACGAAATAAGTAAAACCGATCCTGTATCGGTATGGTTATTTAAAAGTAATGAGGAGGGTGAATTTGATCAGTTTGTCAAACCGAACGGTGAAATATATCGCACAGAATCCCTCCATGACGAGATGAAAAATCTTGCGACGTTTTTACAGTGCAAGCACGCGGAAAATACTGACAAATTACTAACTAATTGTTTTACCGTTCCATCTGTTGCGGCTCATTTCGCCAGAGAAAGAAATTCATGGAAACCAACACGATTTGATTTACTCGAGGACGTACGCGCAAGTTGCGTCGAATATGGACATGGCGGATTATGGAATACCAAATACAATTACAATGATGTTATTTCGGTTGATATGGTTGCATGTTATCCAGGAAGTTTTCTGGGATACGGAGATTGTTCTGTGTACTTTGAAAGATTTGGTCACCCTACAAACGAGATGACGCGAGTGGCAATTAATGGATCATTACCTGATTTTGATCTGACTGGATTCGCCTGTATTGAATCGTTCGAGTTTAACGAAAATCTTCACCAGATTTGTTATGTTTGGTTTGGTAGACATTTTTGTGAAAAACGTTGGGCACCTATAGTTTTGTTGCGATATATGCTAGATTGTGCGATACTGACATCGTTGGTGGTCAGTGAGGCAATTATATCATATCATGCACAGACCAAAGTTTGGTTGCCCATGTCAGATTCTGAAGTTATTAGCGAGTTTAAGGAAAAATGTCCTGATGTTTCCGAAGATGATATTCCTAATAAACTCAAAACCGCAAAAGATCTCGGTAGAAAAATTATAGGTAAATTTACTCAAGGTGGTGCATATGATTATAAAAGACATCACGCACGATTAATTCTAGATGATGCCGAGTACGATTTTATAATCGCTGATACAACGGCGAAAAATACATTTGTAAATCGAGAGAGTGTTTATTTATCCGACGGAACAAAATTAGGTACGATCGTTAGTTACATAAATGACGTATCCCCGCAATATACTCATCTAAGATCTTCCATGTTGGCTTATGTTTCTATAAATTTATTATCGATGATTAATAGATTTCCTGAGACCGCAGTCAGAGTCGCAACAGATTCGTTTTATATTTCAAGTAAATATTTAGAACCTGTTATGAAATTTACAAGTAATGATGAACGATGGGGTTCGTGGAGAATAAAAAAGGAACTATTACACAATTATGTAGAATCAGCAGATGTTCCAGTGAGAGATTTTTATCGTGAGGGTAATAAAATATCAGAAATGTCGAAAGCACCATCGTTGAGTGATCCAATAACCAGATATAAGACAGTATATCTCAATGGACCTGGTGGATGCGGCAAAACAACTCGAACGATTAATGTTTTTAGAAATTCAGATATAATCGTGCTGACACCCACACATAGACTCGCACGTGAGATGAAACAGCGGCAAGTACAATCGTGTACGTATCATAGTTTCTTTCGGTGGCGCGGAGATACATGGACTCCTGAACGGATGGGAGAAAAATATATACCTAAAATAATTATTTGGGATGAGATATGTACGGTGTCATTGGATACATTAAAAATGTTTCTTGATTGGTTGTTGACGAAAAATACCGCCATAATAATGTGTGGCGATCATGGTCAACCGCCGCCCTTTGTTGGACCATCTCCACATGATTGGTTAAAAAATTTCGTTGATTATTACGAAGAAATAGATGATGATCATAGAGCTCTTGATGCAAATTTGAAGGAGTTTAAAAAATTAATCAGATTACAATCAAACAAAATTCAGTGTGAAATAATACGTGGAGTGATCTCAGAGACATCAATGAGTGATTTTTTGAAATTATGGAGACCCACCGATTTGATCGTAGCAAGTAGAAAAATAATCAGAGACGCTTTACAACAACAGTTATTTCAGCTGCATAAAGAAAAATATTCAGAACTACCCGTACCGTTGTGTTATAGACCATCAGATACACGAAAACAGAATATTAATGTTGATATTCCAGGACCCTTGACAGAGTCAAGGAAACAGAATCTCGTATTAAATGATATTGTCGCCGTTGATATCAGTGTGGTTGAAGATGCATTACGCGCTGACAAATCTCCATGGGTGTTGGGATACGCTATGACAATCCACTCGTCTCAGGGATTAACTATTTCTGATACACGAGTCTGGATTGTAGACGATCGCATCCAGTGGTCAAATTTAGTTTATTTGGCGGTATCGAGGGTCAGAAATATATCTCAATTACGTAGAATTATAATTCCTGAAATCGTTGATAAATTTAACATCATCGATGATGATATAATAAGAAAAAAATTAATCGGATACAAACAATCTGATAAAAAAAATAAACGTGACTTTGATCTTGATGTTGAATTTATTATTGAGTTAAAACAGCAGCAGAATAATCATTGCACCAGTTGTAATTGTATAATGTTATGGCGGTATTCGAGTAATGATTCAAGACAATTTACCGTAGATAGAAAAGATAATAGTCGCGGTCATACACGAGAAAATACCATGCTGACCTGTCTTGAGTGTAATCGACGTCGGGGTGCAGGCACCCTTAGCGCTGGCACTAGTGCTAGTTAAGTGATCGAAATCACCGGAGTGATTTTGGTGGTAGTTGTGTATCCGCGGAAATTATTTGTAGTTGTTCACGTGTAAATCCACGTTGAGGAGCGGCCGAATCTAATCTGTAGATTGCAGGTCTGGAAACGCCTACGTTTCTTCCAGTGGATCTTGTCACAATAGATATTTTGTGTGTGGTAACACTCCAAATAGGATCAGTTGCTCTTCGTTTACCACCTTCAAGTTCACCAGGCTCATATAAATATCTGACTGTAACATCACCTAATATTTTTTGTTTTCCAGCATCTTTTCGTTGTGTTGGTATATTTTTTTTGTGACCGCCCTAATGGGTTTCATGTTGGTTGTTCGTGTGATCTCATTATTTAATGCAGCTATCACGCCTGGTAATCTTGCCACCCATTCGCGAGATCTTTTATCCTGAATAAATTCCCTCGCGTATTGATATCCAAATAACCGTTCAGCAAGTGTTCGATTAAATCGCTCAACAATTGCCTGATCACGGTGAATTGCAGTATGACCTCGTCGTATTTTGGTATTATGTTGTTTCATCAACGATGATACTGGACCAAGAAATTCCTTGCCAGGATCAACCTGTAGTAGCTGTGGCCATCGCAGACCACCTTGTGGTCCGAGTCCTCGTTGATAAATTCGTTCAAACGCATCGGCTACTTCAGATGATGTTTTCGCTGATAGCGGCTCTGCTTCTTTATATCTACTTGCAACATCAACTACGGTTAGCGCGTATTTGTACGTTTTTCCACGCACAGTATCATGCGGTAAAAACAGAATATCAGCTTGATGAACTTCATTAGGAACACTGACATCGAAATACGCGTACTGAATTTGTTTAGGACGTGGTAAATAAATTTGCCATATTGCCTGCCTGGACAACCACGTTGTAGCAGTAGAATGTTTAACCGCCGCTGCATCAGCAAGTTTACCAATTACTGCTTTGCCTCTCCAGTATCCTCTCGGTGAATAATAAATTGATTCCATTATTAATTACCAGCCCCAATCGTTAATTTACCTTTCATCGAGGATCTTACTAACCAATTAGCTAATGATTCTCTAATATTTTTATTTTTTATAGAATTTAATGAATGAATTAATTTCACATCTGCAATATGCCTATGTTGTAGATTTTGACTTTTATAAGCTACATCATGAGCATGACAAGCTCGATCAATAGCGTTTATTGGTTCCTCGCCTGGTTTTGGTTGATCTTGATTATCGAGCCTGATATCGAGTCGAGTACCAGGACCGCAATAATTATATCCTGGTAGATGTTTTTCTCCGCTGTATTTAGCCCATGGAGCACCTGGAAACTTTGACATCAAATTAGCAATATCACCACCGCGCTTATTAGGTAAAAACGAAAATTTCTTTCTACCGCATATAGAACATTTTCCACCGTACGCTATTTTTTTTATTTTTTGTTATAACCGTGGCTAAATCAGTAGTTGGAGTTTTAACTCTACAGCGTAAACAATATAAATTCATGTTATAATATATATGGATATAATTGATTTCTCAGCAACTCGGCAGCGAGAACCTGTTAAGCATCATTCTGCGCTACCGAACTCCATCAGAATGATTATCATAGGACCATCTGGATCGGGTAAGACGCAATTATTACTTAATCTGATAATGAGATGGTTGAAATGGGATAAATTATATTTAGTAGCACCATCCGTTGATGATCAACGATGTTATGATGTACTTAAAGATTTCAATGAAAACGCACGATTACTGGATGAAGATAATGATGTTATAGAGTTTATAACCGATATTGATGAAGCACCATCCGTAGATTCCATAGACGGATTTATTAATAATTTAGTTGTATACGACGATGTGATGCTAGATAAACAATCAAATCCAGCCAGAATATTTTCCCGAGGTAGACACAAAAATACAGACGTGATCTATGTTACTCAACGATATACACAAATTCCGAAGGTGATCAGAGACAACTGCAACATTTTAGTTGTGTTTAATGGCGTAGACACACACACGTTGCGAAATATTCATCAAACTTGGTGTGGTGGTGACATGGATATAATTAAATTCAAAAATTTCTTCTCACGAGCGCAAGCTACTCCGCATGGATTTATAACAATAAATTTACATGATCCAAGAACAAGATATCGTGTGGGTATTGATAAAATATTTGGGTAACAGGGGTGATGATAAAATTAAATTTAATTAAACAGATATCATTAATATAATGAACAAGTGTGCGTGGCTACGTCAAGGAACAACAGATAAATGTAATAAAAAATGCCGTGGAGAATATTGCAAGAAACATAATTATCTTATAAAGAAAAACCTTCATGCTGGTCCACGAAGTTGTGTTGGTTGTAACAACGGTGTTAGAGGATTATATCAGATTTGCAAAAATTGCGATGGAGATCGATACAGAAGTTTGATGAACTATTACAGAAAAAGAAAGAACATAAATCCAAAAATAGAAAAACCACCATCAGAACTTGAATATTACTTGAAACATAGAACAAATTCCGAAGGTTCAGATGAAGATGAAACAGATGAGGAAAAACGACAGCGAGAACGCGTTGAAAAATATTCATCAAACTTGGTATGGTGGTAAATTAATAGCAGCAGAGAGGGTGCCTACCAACGTTGGTCGTCAAAAAAATAAACAAGAAATAAATAAACACGTAGAGTACTTTATTTTTTCAGCTACTATTTCGAACTGAGGTTTCATTAGTACAATCGTCCATTACAGAAATAAAACATCTCAAGGAAACGTTAATTTGTAAAAATCTTGACCTTTCTACGAGATGTTTTATTTGTTTGTTTTATTTGTTTTGTCGGAATTCTATGGTCTGTTCACCCTCTCTGCTGCTCCCTGCGGTGGGGGTTTATCTGGCTAAACTGTCACCTTGGAAACACTTGGCCTTGGCATAGATTTTGTGATATTTCAGAAAAAGCTTTCTAATAACTTGTTGCAGTTCCATGACAGCAGTTATTGAGAAACATTGTAAGACAGCATACTATGATTTTTATTCATATATTTCAGTTATGGCATCTACAAATATATCGCGCATTCTAGTTTGGTACATTTCAGATTTACCGGAAGTAAACCTACTATATACGTCCATAAAATCAGGCATAATCGTGATGTTATGCATCTCCATACAATGTGGTGACACGGATACATTTTCACCTAACTTTCGACCATAGTTTCGAATTGTGTTAGAATCAAATGTGCTAACATTTATATGTATGTATATATGTATGTATGTATGTATGTATGTATGTATGTATGTATGTATGTATGTATGACTGACTGACTGACTGACTGACTTTATTTCCTCTTTAAAAAGAGATTACATCAGAATAAACAAATTCATGATAATACAAGATCATAAAATAAAACAGAAAATTGACAAAAATACAATAGTAATACTGTGTCAGCTACCGTATTGACAAAACGAAATATCTCAATGCCTGCAATTATGCAAATCTGCAGTCATTTGGCAGAGCAAGGCACTAATCTTTTAACAGTTGCTTGACGATGATAATATTTCGAAAAGTTAATACGTCTATAGTGTTATGTGCTTAACATTAAGTTCGAGATAGTAACGAAAATGAAATAAAAAACTTATAACAGTGTAATTCTATATGTAGTTTTTTTTTCTTCATATGACGCATGTATTTATGCATATATATACTTGTTTGCGCGTATGCGTGCGTGCATGCATTTATCTATGACTGACTGTCTAAATGACTTAGTTACCTCTTCAACAAAGAGTATATCAGGTTGCTAAGATACATATTATACATATCATAGGATTATGAGACACATCATGGACGAGAACGCAAGCATGATATGTATACATCGTCAACTAATGCATTTACAAAATGAGATATATAAATACAGAAAACCATATAGAAATCTCTTGGAAATAAACATAAGCAAATACATAAAAAAATACATAAACACACACACAAACAGCTGTCATACAACAAAATTTGCGGATTTGACAAGAAGACTTTGGCCTTTAATTGTTTATATTTAATGTTAATTTACTACTTGCTTTCAATATCATGTTAGGGCATGTTAGTTGATAGTAGGGCACACATTTTATTGTAGAATGAAGCTATGCTGTTTGCGGTCACCAACA
Organism: Sinohyriopsis cumingii; assembly: GCA_028554795.2. Taxonomy (NCBI): domain Eukaryota; kingdom Metazoa; phylum Mollusca; class Bivalvia; order Unionida; family Unionidae; genus Sinohyriopsis; species Sinohyriopsis cumingii. The sequence continues at coordinate 116,271,438 of CM068835.1, read as the reverse complement.
TGAGCCTATCTGATACGTCATCGTCAATAGACGACATGCAGTCAACCCTGCTTCCGAGAAGTGTCTCCAACAATATATCGTCTTCTTGATTGAATAAGTTAACCCCGTCTCTCACTTCTAAAGAGTCAATCAATGTATGTATGTATGTATGTATGTATGTATGTATGTATGTATGTATGTATGTATGTATGTATGTATGTATGTATGTATGCATGTATGTATGTGTGTATGTATGTATGTATGTATGCACGCATGTATGTGTATGATTCTATGTATGTATGAATGTAAGTATGTATGTATGCATGTATGTATGTGTGTGAATATGTATGTATGTATGTATGTATGTATGTATGTAAGTACGTATGTATGTATGTATGTATGTATGTATGTATGTATGTATGTATGTATGTATGTATGTATGTATGTATGTATGAATGTATGTATGTATGTATGTGTGTATGTATGTATCTCTGTTTGTATGTATGTATGTATGTATCTATGTATGTATGTGCGTATGTATGTATATATGTGTGTGTGTGTGTACGTGTATGTATGCATGCATGTATGTATGCATGTATGTATGTATGTATGTATGCCTGTATGTGTGTATGTATGTATATATGTATGTATGCATGAGTATGCATGTATGTATGTATGTATGTATGTATCTATGTATGCATGAGTATGCATGTATGCATGTATGTATATATTATGCATGCATGTATGTATGAGTATGTATGGATGCATGTATGCATGTTTGTTGGTATGTATATACGTACGTACGCATGTGTATGTATGCATGTACGTATGTATGTGTGTATGTGTGAATGTATCTATGTATGGATGCATATATGTGTGTGAATATGTATGTATGTATGTACGTACGTATGTGTGTATGTATTTATATATGTATGTATGTATGTTTGTATGTATATATGAAAGTATGCCTGCATGTTTGTATGTATGCATGTATGTATGTATGTATGTATGTATGTATTTATGCATGATGTATGTCTGTGAATATGTATGCATGTATGCATATATGTATGAATGTATGTATGTTTGTATGTATGTATGTATGAATGCATGCATGCATGTATGAATGAGTATGTATGTATGTATGTATGTATGCATGCATGTATGTGTATGATTCTGTGTATGTATGAATGTAAGTATGTATGCATGCATGTATGTATGTGTGCGAAAATGTATGTATGTATGTATGTATGTATCGCTGTTTGTATGTATGTATGTATGTATATACGTATATACGTATGTATGCATGTATGTATGTATGTATGTGTCTATATATGAATGTATGTATGTATGCATGCATGTTTGTATGAGTATGTATGTATATATGTATGTCTGAATGAATGTATATATGTGTGAATGTATGTATGTATGTATGTATGTATGTATTGACGTATGTATGTATTTATGTATGTATGTATCTATATATGTATGTAGGAATGTATGTATGTATGTATATATGTATATATGTATGTATTTGTGCATATATGGATGTATGTGTGTGAATATTTATGTACGTATGTATGTATGCATGAATGTATGTATGTATGTATGTATGTGTATTTGTATGTATGTATGTATGCATGTATGTATGTATGTATGTATGTATGTATGTGTGTATATATGTATGTATGTATGAATGTATGTACGTATGAATGTATGTATGTATGAATGTATGAATAAATGTATGTATGTATATATGTATGCATACATGGATGTATAAGTATACATGTATGTTTGTAAGTATGCATGTATGTATGTATGTATGTATGTATGAGTATGCATGAATGCATGTATGTATGTATATATGTATGCATGCATGTTTGTTTGTATGTATGCATGTATGTATGTATGTACGTACGTACTTACTTCCGTACGCATGAATGCATGTATGCATGAATCTATATATATATGAATGTGTTTGTATAGATATTAATGTATGTATGCATGCATCTTTGTATGAGTATGTATGTGTGTATATATGTATGCATGTATGTAAGTATGTATGTATGTATGCATATACACATTGTACACATACATACATACATATATATATATATATATATATATATATATATATATATATATATATACACATATATAGACATACAACACATATACATATATGCATGCATATACATATACATATGTATACATACATATGCATACATACACGTAAACATATATACACATATACATACATATATATACACATACATGAACATATACACATATACATACATACATGCACATACATACACATATATATATATATATATATATATATATATATATATATATATATATATATATATATATATATATATATATATATATACACACATGCACATATATATAAAAATATAAAGAAACGTAAAGAAAACGCAGTATCTATACGTATGAGTGAGAGAAGTCATTGAAAACAAGATATATATGCAACATAGATTAAGAGAGGAAAATAAAGGAATTGGAATTATTTACATTCGACTGTAACGATTTAAATGGATTATCATGTTCTCTCTCACTTTGAACACATGTAGATAATTTATAAGAGGTATGTATGTGTGTGTTTGTATGTATGCATGTATTTTTGTATTTATGTATGTATGTATGTATGTATGTATGTATGCATGTATGTATGTATTTATGTACGTATGTATGTTTGTGTATATGTATGTATGTATGTATGTATGTATGTATTTCTATGCAATGCTGTAGTTATACACGGCTTGCAACAATTTTCAAAGTATGTTTATGAGTAAACACAATAATGGAACACTTTTCTTTACAATATATTTTATGTTTTTTTTTTCCTTTCCTTTGAGGTATAGTACCTCAAAATGAAAATGCCTTTGATTTATGTTAAGTTTATCGTCTGCATTCTGTTTTTGTTACCGCGTCCCATGAAATTGCCTTTGATTTATGTTAAGTTTATCAAACTGCTCAAGGGTACATTTTGTATAGATTTTCTCAAAACCTGCTTTTTGGCGATTTTATCTCGCTCTGGCCAATCGAATCCGAAATATTTGCATTGTAGTAAGAATGCATCGTCTTGGTTGAGTTTTTTAGCACAGCTCTAGATGGAAATCTGATTGATTTACGCAGAGAAACGTTTGTGATAAGTTTTTATGTACATGATGTGCAAGCACGTTACCTGTAATTGATTGTCGCGCCACATTGTATAATCATGAATATTTTTCTCCATGCAAGTGACGTCATCGATTGGTTATTTAGAACAACGGCACCTAAAGAGTTGCAGAATCTGAAACAAATCGGCATGAAAGCTATCGACGTGGATAAGGATAAATCTGGCAGGAAGAGTATTTAGATCGCAAAGAGAACGATCGATGCAATTGGTGTGATCGTCTCGGACAAGGCTGAACTTCACGCAAACGTATAAATACACGTGCAGATAAAAAATAATTAACAACATTGGGATCGCTACAAGCACTATCTCGATTGTCGCCGGGACCCTATCTGCGGAGGATAAAATTTTACCAATGAGTTTGTATACACCAAAGCAAAAACACATACCAATCATGATCACAGCGGAAAGCAGTGTATCAAAGATCATAAGCTGTATTCGATCGTGTCAGACGACAGCGCAATCACTATCGATGAATAAAATCTTGTCATGACCGAGGTTGGAAAATGTAACACACCGACTAATAATGGATACCGATTCCGTATCGGTATTTAAAAAATGATTATGTCGTTGTATTTACGCGGCTTTTGTGGTGAGTTAATTTTTAGCTTGGTCAAGTAACTTAATTGTTTTACCATATAATCTCTGACTCGCTGCTCGTGCTGCTGGATGTAACATTTCAGCAAAATAAGTTCATTCAGTGGTTGGGATCGTCGCCGTTTTTTACTCCATCCATCGTTTTGTTGGGACAGAGAAACACGATCGCGGTCCACTATTCTCTCCAAGGGTAAAAAATTCCACTGGCACTTTTGACTCCGCCACGTAAAACTGTAGCTCCTTGACAAGTCTGTATTCGGCCGACAATGCATAATGTCCTTCTTCAGGCTGCCCTTTCTTTTGTTCGAAGTTTTTCTTACCAAATCGATATTTCATTCTGGGTGAAGTTTATTACCACTAATGTTTAGATTTTTTATTTCATGAAGTGTCAAGGAGATATTGTCTGCGTCCATGTTTTATATATTTTATGTATCTTTAAAATGACTTAATAGTAATTATTTTCATTTGCCAAGTTGGAAAATACCTGATATCCTCAAAAAGGGAAACAGTGTCTCTCAGGTTTTGCTGTGGACATCATCATTTTTTTTTTAAGATTCGGCCCGCTGCAGACTTAAGTTGTTGTACATATTTTCTTACGGTCATGAAATGTGTTCCGATCAGTGTTAATTGAAGCTGTGTAAATTTGAAAACTCCAAATGAAATCATAAGGTGCCAAGCGAAATTCTAGAAAGCTCAGAAGAATTATTTGTGCTCTTAAGTAAATATTACTGACGGCCATCGTCGCATTTGACTTTCATATCATGTGCAACCAAACTAAGCTCGAGGGTCTACTCAATTAATCAGGAGAAACATTTTTTACCGCGAGCCTGATTCGAACCTGAAAAGTCTCGATCAACATTTTAATGCAGCGCTGTAGCCAAACTGGTCATGAAGAACACTTAAATACAGAATTAAAGAACTCATACAAAACGTTAATCATACTAAGTCACAAACACGTAATAGACTCCTTCCTCCCCATTTATATTTTCGATCGACTCGCTCACCAAAAATGCCTTTATTTTTTGTTAGCGGTATTAAGTTTGACCATTGTTAGAGGCTACCTCAATCCGAAACATATTTTCCTCCTTGAGAATCAAAGAAAACTGCATGAGAACAATTTAATCTTAATTAATATTATGTTCTATTTAACTTTAGGGTTTCTCTCATTGCTAACGTTGTATATGTCAAAACAAAGGTAGTTTAGGTCACATGGGATTTATACGTTGAATAATTGTTTTTTATTACTGAATATTTGTTAGCGTCTTCCACCACTACTATCGTAATGAAGAATGTAAAGAATGATATTGCAGGAAAGCGATGGTATATGAGTCTTACGTACACGTGTTAAAGAACATGAAAAAAAAATACTGATATTTAAGTTGTTTATATGAAAAACACATCGAAGTTAATTACATATTCAGTATTTGCGAAATATGATCATTATTATATGGTTGAAAAATGGATTGCTCTTTAGTTATGGTTTAGTGTTGATTTGTAACTGTTTCTGTACTCTGCTGAAGAAAAAAAAATCGTTTCAACTACTAGATTCAAACTTCACTGACAGTATAGATTCGTTGCTCGTCATGGGTGTGGAAAACGTTTTGTACAAATTCAGCATCCAGTTTGTTCTCGTGTTTGCTTTTCTTTTCTCATCTTAAAAACTCTAAACGTAGTAACTTTAGAAAAATTATATTCTTTGGGGTGGGACAGATTTGTTGACACAATATTGCATACATTGCGATAATTATAACCTAACCTGTGTATTTTCCTTTTTTGTTCATGTTGTCTCTCAGCCTTTGTTCTTCACTTTCTTCCTTTCTTCTATGTCAACATTATTATTATTTTTATTTTTATTATTATTATTAGTAGTAGTAGTAGTACTGGTAGTAGTAGTAGTAATAGTAGAGTAGTAGTAGTAGTAGTGGTAATAATAGTAGTATTTACCCTTAGTAATGATGATTTTATGCAGAGTACCATCGAGGTGGATGGCTTAGCTTTAGTTTGTATCTTCAAACCAGAACAGCTGTTCTTCCCACCAATCCACCACCAGACATGGTATCCAGTTTTGGTTCAGATTCAAGGTGGACTAACCTATCTAGCTAATCTTCATATCGTAAGCTGTGGAGGTGTTACCGTGGAGATCAACCATGTCAGCCAATTCTTTTTAATTCCTGCTAAGCCATCAATATCATCTGTGAAGCGAAGGTTGGTGATTGTTCTTCCTCAGATGTTGACAGTGCCCTCGTGTTCTTCCAAGGCATCATCCAAGATCCTTTCCAAAAAAATGTTGAAGAGTGTAGGTGACATTATACATCCCTGTCTGATTCCAGATATTGTTCGGAAAAAATCTCATCTGCTGCCACTGATGAGGATATCACTGGTGGCTTTGCCATAGTGGCTCAACAACCCGCGGCAGTATTGACCTGATGCACTTCGTTATATGTGCCCATAATGCCCCATGCCATACCCTGTCAAGGCCCTCTTGAAATCTATGAAGAGATATTATAAATTTTGCTGATGTTGAAGGTAGTCCTCGAATACAGTTTGAGATTAAAGATTTGTTCTGTTGTGCTCCTTTCTGCTCGGACGTCTGCCTGCTCTTCAGTAATAATTTTTTTCCGCTTGAGGCTTTATTCTGTTGAGAATTATCTTCAGTATCGCTTTGCTTGGGTGGCTGAACAGACTGTTGGTTCTGTGGTTTTGACAAAGCTATAGGTTTCCTTTCTTGGGGAGCAAGATGACCAAAGATTGAGTTCATGTTGTGGGCCATTCTCCTATCCGCCATATGGTGTGGCAAATTGTTGTTAGAACTGTGACTACTTCTTCTCTTCTTACTTTAATGAGCTCTGCTAATATGTTGTCAACGCAGCTACTGTTTCTTTTTTTTAGTGACATAAGTTCAGCTTCTACTTCCTCACAAGGAATAGGGCTGTCATCAATTTTATTTTACCTGAGGTCAATTTAGTACTGCTGGATCTCCTTGGGTTTTATGATTGTACATTTCTGAGCACTATTCTGTACATTTCTTGATGGTCTCTTGATCTTCTGTGAGGCATTTTCCTGACTTGTCTTGGATGGTGAAAGTTTTCCCTTGTTTAAGAGTTGTGAGATCTTTAACTAGTTGATATGCCATCTTGCTGTTATTTTGCTCAGACTGACTTCGATTTCACAGTTTTGTCCTTCGATCTAGGACTTCTTTACCTCTTTCAATGGGTATGGAAATTAGCCCCGAAAAAAAAAAACTGATGACAAACAATACCAATGGTATGAGTACAGAAATAAAGGTCAGTGGACAGAAGCTGGAAACAGTCACAAGTTTAAAGTACATGGGATCAATTATCATAGATGAGGGCTCCAAACCTGAACTAATTTTCAAGATTGCCCAGACAACAGAGGAAACAGCAAGGTTGAGACCACTATGGAAGGACACCTACATTGCTCTTGGTTCCAAAATAAATCTGATACGTTCGATTATCATATCTTTTCTTGCATGCTTGTGAAACAGGGACGCTTACATTAGATCAACAAAAGAGGATTCAAATATTCGAAATGAGATGCCACCGCAAGATCTTGAGCATCTTCTACCTGGACTATGTAATCAACGAAGAGGTTCGCAACTGGATACGAGCCATCGAACCCTATGAAGATCTTTAGACCACTGTGAAGATATGCAAACTGAAGTGGTACGGTCATGTCTCAAGATCATCTGGACAGAAAAAGCACGGCACAGTGCGAATGTGCAGAAGGAGAGGCAGACAGAAAAAGAGGTGGAAAGGCGAAAATTAAAGAGTGGACAGGCATGGAGTTTGGTGATTCCCAATGGGCAATAGAGAACAGGGAAAGATGAAGACAATTGGTTGTGAAGTCATCTGTGGTGCCCCAACGACCTTTTGGGTTACGGGATTGGTGGTGATGATGATGATGATGATGATAATGATGATGATGATGATGATGATGATGATGATGATGATGTGATTGATGATGATAATGATAGTGATGACGATGACGAGGAGGAGGAGGACGACGATGATGAAGAAGATGGCGATGTTGATGATGGTGATGATGATGAATTTAAGATAATGATTTATAAATAGTTTGTTTCCATGATGATGACCTTAGACGGTTCTAGAAAATGAACTGTGTTTAGTTTGGAATAATTTACTGATTGGATCATTGTATTACAACATATATTAGGTGCGGATATAATATATCCTCTATATCTTATGTACAAGTATACAGATATAAAATGCACCGTTGGGCTATATTGCGACATAAAGTCGTGGGAATATATAGGAACAATGAAGTAGACAGTTGTTCATTCCTATTCCTAGATTTTAAGGTATCTTCAGTTATAACTTGAGAGGATTTATTTACATTATTCATTAGAATTGCAAAGTATTTATTGACTTTTGGAGTAAAATATTACTTTGGGATAATTGTAAATTTATTACAAAACATTCTGGATAGTATCATTGTGAATTAGCAAGACTGTTAGCTCATCAGCGCATTCAAGAGTACTGATACTTCAACATATTCAAGAACCGGAATTCATTCGAAAAAGCAATGGAATTCTTTCAGCATTCTATACTTTGGATTTGTGATCAAACTTTTATGACTATTTGGATTTCATTAACAAAACTGTAAGTTGCTCTCAAAGTTTCTCTTTTTATAAATTAGAAATTTATATGGTTATGTATATTTAGTTTCATTGTTCGCTTGTTAGTTTTTCATTTTTTTTATTTCATTGCATGCTGTTGTAATGTAACATTGTATGCTGGACTTGACCTTCTCCAAAACTGAGTTAACTTCTGCTTGACCTGATTGACGTTTGTAATTTCATTTTTTGTAAAAAGCTAATAATAGCTGATAATAGCTAAATTATTCTCACTGCGTATGGACTTAATATCAGGATCATTATTAATAGAAAAGGTAAATATGTTTATTTGGGTCAAAGTTTCGGAGTGTCCTAAGTGAATTTTTCATGATCTAGTTTATTGTGTGGGAAACATTAAATCATTCTAGAAGGTTATTTTCCATTAGGAAAAGGTTATTTTTTAGAAAATGTTAATTATGACTTGAGGTCAAGTAGAAAACTATATAATCTTGTGATTGTGAGGATTTGTTCATTGGTACTTTAACATCTAGCACTTTCAAGTTGTATATTGTATGTTGTGAGCAGTAGTTTTGTGCTGGAGTCTTGTTTGTTCAAATTATTGAATTCAAGTGACTATTTTCTCTGGAAATACAAAAGTACTCTGATAAAATATTTGGACAGAGACTTTCATTGGAATTTATATTGAATTCAAACCTGGAATTGTATTACTGTGATTAAAGAAAAGACTGTTGACACATCATCACTTTAATAGCTACGACATACACGTCATCTACTTCAGTTTTTTTAATTTTTCGGGACCTTTACTGAATTTTTTTCAGGACATTAAATTATTATGACTTGTGTCTGTAATTCTTGGATTGTTTTGGGATTTAATTCGCAATACAGTAAGTTGTTTTTCTCGTTTTCTCTTTGTATTCTTAGTAAATAAATGATTTGTTAAATTTTACAAAGATTGTTGTCTTTCACTCTTTTCTGTTACTTTTTTAAGAGCATAGAATCGTAACAATATTATTTGTTGAATTTTACCATACGTGCTAGTTTTGCTTTTTCAGTTCTTTACTTTAAGGCATAAAGTCGTGGCATTAGTCAGTGCTAGTAAACTCCTATTAAGTATGTTATATGTAAATTTGCTATGTGTACTTGAGTTTGAATTAACACTTTTGCATTATTTTAATTTATTTAATTAAGTGGAATCTTTCGTTTTGTGCACACGCACGGTATATTCTCGGTATGTCGTTGAAACAAACTTGTAGGTCCAGTGGTAATGGTGCGTAGAGTCTTGCACTAATTGGAGATAAAAACGTTAAGAAATACCGGTAGATTCGTGGATATTCACAATACTAAAGGAGGTACCAAGCTGCCAATAAGTATTAACAAGAATACAAATTAAAACAGTAGGCCCTATCTCGTTCCAAACTTGTCCAATAACTCAATACCCAGACATGAATTGTAATGTTGGTTATTTGTAATCTTATCTCACATGTCCTGTCCATACAAAACCTAGAATACTAAGTCGGTATATTCTCCTTATTTAAAAAATCTCTGATCAATATTGGTAAAATTGTCATATTAAAAAGTACAGAAATAAATAGAATCACACATATAAATGTAATATCTCTTGTAAATACTAACATTAATACTATTAATACTACTACTAATAATAATAATAATAGTAATGCACATTACATATTAACATGTAAGTTACACTGATGATGATTTTAATATCAATATCATCATCATTATTTTTTTTAAATACATATCAGTCGTCATAACACACGAAATATCAAATTCATGATAAATAGATTTAGTACAACATAGAAAAAAATTCGTATTTCCGGCGAATACTTACTTGACCACATGAATAAACATCTTGAATGTGGCTGAATTCATAGTATAAGGGAGGTATTCCTTTGAGCACTGTATAATATGTTTCTGCAGCTGTAGCCCTGTAACACGTAATCCGTTGATTCGGTCCCAGTATCCAGTTAATAAACAGTATGCGAAAGGCAAGGTTACGTGCCCGCAATTTTGTACATTTTTGACTCCTTATTTAAACTCGTGTATCAGAAACGTTTCAAAGGTTAATAATCCCGCGCCTTCTAATTTTTATGAACGCATTTTAGAGATGGATAGGCCGTCGTGTAATAACTTTAGATTTAGATGCTGGATGTGGATGAGACATGGGAACAGTCGAGTTCACTGGGGATGGAATTGCCATCGTCATGTTTTTATCCCGACTCTTCATATTTTCGTTATACTTACTGTTTACGCGATTTGTTTAATGTATAATATATGCATGTATCTATCTCAATATTTTTGGAATATATATCTTTATTAATTTCCAAAGCAAACAATTAAAAAAATTGCTAAAATTAGTGAAGGGTACTCTGGAAATAATGCGAATATGAGTAAATGATCGAAATAGTTTGTTCATTAAAATTGAATTATGTGACATAACTTACAAATATTAATGCAAATTGATTGAATTACTGCCAAACAAATTTTATTCAAATAAAAATGTAATTTGTTCCCCATTAAGTTATTTCCCTTGCACTACCTTGAAGGTAAAATTTAGTTATTTTATTTATTGCTATTTCTTTAATTTGTGGCAGATAAAAGTTTATGAGAACGTGTTCATGTTATCTTCCGGTTGATCTTCACTATCCGGTGTGATCTGTCTCTGCCTTTGCTCCTTTCTGATGTTCTTTAGTAATTGTCGTCGTTAACACAAGTCTTATTGTCCATACATTTTGGGTTGTGTGTCCTCAAACGAAGATCGAGTTGATCCTATACAATTACATAAAGAAGACAGACAGACATGCAAATAGAAAGATGTATGTTAAAGAAATGCAAAGTTTATACAGATATACATAGATAATTATATATCTGAAATGAATAGTTGCCATTTTAGTATCTGTTGAGTGACGTCGTTTTCACATAACAATAGTGACAGAAATAGTAGAGGTAAATTTTCAAAGCAAAGCGTTTGGCCAGTTATATTACTACAAACAATATTTTGCAGTCATGACGTAGCTTACCAAAGACTAAAATTGGGACATCTGGTGGTTTTCTTGTCTAAGCGGCTTTGATGTCTTAAACACTTCATCCAGTTGCTACGTTTAGCATATAAAGAGCTACTGTCAAAATGACCGAAATATTTCGTATTCATGTGTCATAGGATGGTGTCATCGATATTCTATTACACTAGTAGATCATTCTCTTTCACTCCTGTGAAAAAGTATCAGATGTGTCACAGAGGCAGCCATTGTGAATTTGATTCATGAATAAGCCTCAAACTTCACAACTTCGGATTTATTTTAAAAATTTGTTTTAACCAATCACTTTTATTTAGGCATTATGGGATTACGAACTACAAGCGAGATTTTCATACCTCCAAAATTAAAGAGCTTTACAGCTTGCAAACGAGGCACCTCCAGAAATGAAGATTTGACAAAGAAAGTGCTCCAATGAGCATCGGCAATTTTACCCTTTTCAAAAACACATATTAACACTTAACACACTTTTTTTTAAAAAGAACTGTGCTAAGTTTAAAATTAAATCCAAGAAATGTATCAAACTGACTTCAATAAGCCATGAAAATTGACAAAGTAATGAGGCCTCGAGTTTGGAACTGATTTGTTGCTCTTAACATACACATGTGACGTCAGAGTTGGTCGGGGTAGGGATAATATCCAAACTAATAGCAGAGTCGCTTATTTTGTGACTATGATGCAGATTGGAACAAACATACAGCATGACGGGATCACGTAACGAAATACTACACCACTGTGTATAGATATTAATTACTTGTGAGAGAGTACCAGGTGAAGGTGAACTTGTTTGGAATTGCAACATGCATACTGGAGAGAATGTTGACACACCCCACCAATGTCACTAATGTTGCTTTCATCTACAATGGCTGACATTTCTTTGGATATTGTGCACGTGGAAATTGTACATGATCTAAACACACAGCTAACCAAAATGGCTACTTCGTTGTGCTCGAAAAATCGGCCTGAATTACTCTAAAGTACACTGTCTTTAGCAGTTATTAAAATAGGGAAAACGAATTTTGCACAACTATACAATACCAGCCTCTGAAAGTGAAACAAATGAATTACAAAACATATAAAATTTAAAAAAGTTACCAGCTCCATTTTTACAATTTACCTCTGAAGTCCATGAAGTGAAAATGATCAAGCGGAGCTAGCAGTTTTATCATACATGCATATCTGAAGTAAGACCAATCTGTATATGATATAATCCAAATTACACCTATGAATCAATCAATCACACACAACAATAAAGGGAATTTAAGGTTCGTTTAAGAATAACTAAGATATTTTAAACAGACAGTATGACCAGGATGGAAAATCTGGGAAAATCTTTTTTTTTCTATCAAAAAATTAAACCTATGCAAAAGAGGCAACTGTAGAGAGCCACCATATGAAAATTAAAATATTAGCTGAGACAATTTGTGGAGGTGTTTAAAATAATTAGAACCTCTGAGACATCCGGTACATTGAAACAAACACAGTTATCAAACTATACGAGAATCATGTGAACAGATCATAGTCAATGCACTGGAAACATACGATAGTTTTTCTGAACAGTTTGCTATGCAAATAAACTATTCTGCTGTCAAAAACATAGTGGCATGTACATGTGCTGACGATTGACTACATATTCAGATAATTGGTGTGTCGTCGAATGTATATAGGACTCTATATTGGGAATGAGGACCACATGTACTCGAGACAACGGTTCGTTCAAAAGCCTCATGCATTTATGAAGCTGATGTGAAACTACATCGTAAGATGGTTGATTGGTTGCATTAATCACAATGATGAAGAAATGTTAGAACTACATGGCGTCTTTTTGCAGTCAAGAATAAATGAGTCTAGTTATGTGGGATCTTGGCAGTTGCCAACCATTGCGATTTTGGCATAGCCATTACATTTTCAATTATGTACACACAGAGGGACAAACACAACGCAAGGAAAAATATAGTGTTTGTCATATTATAATCTATGTTTGTAAGAAAAGACTGGAAAAGAAGTTTATAGCCGTGTAGTACTTGTATATTCGAAAGATTTAACCAAACGTATACACTTATTTTTCCTAACACTCTTTGCATGGAGCTTTATTTGTAAGCATATTTCAACAGGACGCAAGGGGTAGTTTTGTAAGCATATTTCAGCAGGACGCAGTGGGTAGTTTTGTAAGCATATTTCAGCAGGACGCAGTGGGTAGTTTTGCAAGCATATTTCAACAGGACGCAGTGGGTAGTTTTGAAACCATATTTCAACAGGACGCAGGGGGTAGTTTTGTAACCATATTTCAACAGGACGCAGGGGGTAGTTTTGTAACCCTTCTTAATTAAAGGATATCTAGGTTATTTTCTGTTGTTTTGTTTTTTTATTGGTCAATGCTGAATGTTACCTATATATTTGTTAATTAGGTGTGTGTGATGTTATTGAAATTGTTACGAGGCATGTACGCCTCACACGATTTCTGTTTGATACCTACTTTTTCATCATATAACCATTTCTGTAGTCTAAAACACTAACCTTGACCGATCACTGCCATCTCACCTCTGTTTGCTTGGTTCGAGTCCTGGGCTCTGCCATTGTAGATATGTGAAAAATTTCGACAGTAGCTTCCCATGGGTTAGTTGATATTCCCTGGGTTTTACCTGGTTCTTCCCCCTACCTGTTATACTAACCTTCGTGTGCTGAATAATGACGTTAAATCCAAACCAACAACACTCAAATCAATAGGCCTCCATGAAGTAGAGATAGCCATCCACTGGAGTAGAATATCTTTTTATAAAAACGACCTGGATGGCAAATATTTTGAAGTACATCAGGTTGTTTAGTAAACAATGTTTTTCAAAAATTATCATAGGTGCAATGGGATAGTATTTACACTGTGAGCATCACCTTGCGTCAAAAGTGGCGGTCGGACATTAAAATGGCATGGGTGAATGCATGTGCCAATTTTGGGGCATCAATATATATACCTCTTCAGCTATGAGTCTGCAAACACTTGTCAGATCAAATGAGTTATATTCTGATTTATTACAGCTAACCAACAATAATAACTTTTTTATCTAACTGAAGTACATTATTTTTATAAACATTTAGGCTCCTGCGTATTAAATGTGTACATAACAAATGTTTCTTGGACCCATAATGATATGTTCGAAGAGAAAAGACAAGTCTCTTATGCATTAAACCCCAATGCTCAACAAATCACTCGTCTAAAATATAATACTATATTTTAATTGTCAATCAAAGCTGGCACTATCGGTTTTGCTCATGTATTTTCAACATCTGTGAAAGATGTAAGCCGATAGATTATTTTGAACAGCAAACATATAAAATTAAAAGAAAGGAGAACAACCAGAAATTAGGAGTGACGTTAATTAAGGCAGAACACGGGTAAATCACGCTTGTACCTTTAATGATGTGTTGGGGTTTCATGTATGCAGGCAATCAAAAGCCTTTTTATCGTGTTGTGAGGCAATTTCTGCACAGTAGGACGGTCTTTATTGGGCTACTCGGCGTTCAGGTCATTTGATATATTTTTTACAAAATCGATCACCTTTAAAATCTCTCGTTCTGAATTAAACTGTAGTACACACGTTTTTTGGTGCACACTGGATGTGTGATGGGTGGGGGTGTATTATTATCAATTTTAAATGTTATTCGAGGATTTTACCGTATAGGACGACAATACTAGACCGATAATAGCCAACATCAATTATATAAATCCCAAGAGTACTAATCAGTACTGGTTATCATTGGCAGTTTCATTTCTAGCAGATATATGCCTGGTAATTAGATTATCAAGTGTTCCTGTTTTAAGCAATGATGACCGTTGTCATGCATGAGTGGAAGTGGGTGTATCTGTGTATTTGATCAGTATATCAGTAGTTTAGGCGTGCTATGCAGACTATTTAACTGTGGGCGTGATTTTTGCGAATTTGATTACACATAGCGATTGTTCGATTTATTTCGCTGCCGGTCACTGAAAATTCCTTTCAAGGTCATTATAAGCCTCTCTAAGAAATACAACCGACCCAATCATTGTTAAAGTATTTAAACATGTTTAGGTTAGGCCAACCAAGCTGTGTGATCCAGTATAAACTGAAATGAATGTCCTAAGCTATGATGTCACAATTCAAGAGTCATGTATTGGAGGAAAAATATATGTAATGACTTTTGCATTGGCAATAATTAGACGAGTTCTTGCCCCAGCTGAATGCTCTGTTGCCATTGTAAAGTCCCTACCGATCGTTATTGTTTTTCCTCTGTAGGCTTAGCAATGACACCAATGGTGCAAGTCCCTACAATATCAGAATTAAATTGAATTTGGTAAAACCATGTTAGTATTAAATGTTAGAAAAACACTTAATATTTTATTAAAAATCAGTACAGGTATTCTCTTACAAAACGATGACGTACTCATTGAGGTGACACTCTCCGTTTGTCTGTCTGTCTGTCTGTCTCTCTCTCTCTATATATATATATATATGTTTGTGTGTGTGTGTGTTTGTGTGTGTGTATGTGTGCGTGTGTGTATGTGTGTGTTTGACATGACTGCGTTTAGGATGCTTAATTATTAAAACCACGGTTCACCATGGGATTTTCCTATATGTTAATTCAATGTACAACTATATTTAAATCCCAAAATAATCCAAACAATTCTGTCACAGGTCATAATGAATAACGTTCTAATTAAATTCTAGTGGTGTTCGAAATAAGATCCAACACTGGATGTGTTGATGTTCCTTCAGTAGCCTGTGACGTGGAGACGTGCCAACAGTCTTTTGATGAATCACATTAATATATTACAAGATGTCTTTGTTTGAGTTCATTATATTTATAAGTTAATGTTTCTGTCCAAGTAAATTATCGATAAGCACTTTGTATTTCCAGTGAATAACAATCTGAATAAATAATTCCGCCCAAATCAATACCCGAACACAACAATACAAAGATGTCTGCTGCAGATGTTATCACAGGAATGAGTACTTTCTCAAATAAAGAAGATTAAATTTAAAAAAACTAAGACATAAAAGAAAATTCAGGATATACCTCCAAAGTTCATTTATACAAAATTCTAAGTTGTAATCAATATACAATATGTTTAAAAAATTATAATAAAGAATGTAGTAAACATCAGATACAATATGTTCTTTATAGGGGAATTCCAGTAACCTAGACCCTTACCCAAATAAATACGTTTTCCTCTATTGATAGTGATCCTAATATTTAATACACACTCACAGGGAAATATTAACTATGCATTATTTGTTTACCAAAATAAAAGCTACGTGTCAGGTACAACATGAACTTGAATTTGTACAAGGTCAAGTCTAAATTACTGTTATGCATAACGTAAAGTCGTGGAGAAGAAAACCTAACAAACCATGCAAATTAAACATACATAACATTGCACCAACTGAATCTAAATTATATCAAATGCCTAAACGTGTTTCGTAGCTGGATAACACTTGACTGCAAAGGAATTAAAACTGTTGCTAATGGGCGATGCTCCAGATCAAATCAATTAAAACTGCAAACCAATTGTATATAACATTATTCCATATAAATAAAAACCATTTTGGTTACTTGACGTCTTATGCCAATGATTGCAAACGATTGGACACAAACAAAACAGTGCAGCATATAGAGCGATTTTCGTCAATTGAACAGTTAAATGCGGTATCGTTTGCATATGACAAGATAAATGTTGTATATGAATGGGAATTTTCGAAACATGAAACATGACTAAGTAAATATTACACTTAAATGATTACTCATCCCATATAAACTCTAATACTAAATTTTGCAATGTCTGATATACTTTTACTATCATTTTTTCTCGATCAGTTCACGAACTCTTGTTATTATCTCAAGAATTTCAATGCTAAAAATAAATGAAAAGAGAATACAAGAACAGCACAATAAAAGAAATACTCTTTTACGAAGTTGTGGGAACATGTAGCCTAACTCCATCGTAACACTTACATAAATATTTTTTTTTAAAATTGATAAATATCCCTTTATATCTTGTGATATATCCGTCTTTGATAGTCCCCCTTTTTATCCTGTTATGTATCCGATCCGTTTTGGGTTGTCTCCATTTATATTCTATTAGGGGGCGCTCACCACTTATTTTGTACTTTTGAGAGAGTGGCGTATCTAAGGTGAAGTTGTTTGCATTTGATAAATGTTCTGTGGAGAGAATATTGACATACGTCTTTGCTACTTTGATGTAATGCGGCTGACATTTCTTTGGATATTGTACTTAAGGAAATTGTACATGATCTAAGCACACTGCTAACTAAAATGATTGTTCCTTTATGCTAAAAAATTTAGCCTGAATTAGTCTAAAGTACACTATCTTTAGCACCTATTAAAATAGGGAAAATGAATTTTGCCCAACTACTCAATACAAGCTTCTAAAAGTGCAATGGATGAATTACTACATATATAAAATGTAAAAAAGTTATCGGCTCCTTTTTATACAATTTACCTCTGAAGTCTAGGAAGTGAAAATGACTGAGCGGAGCTAGCAGTTTTGGAAAGGTGCACATCTAGAGTAATGCCAGCTATATAACCCATATTATACCCATCAATCATACGCCAAAATAAAGGGAATTGAAGGGAACCTAGTATACAAGGTCTTTCTTAAATAGCCAGTATAACCAGTGAGGAAACCTGGGGAAATTCTTTTTCTTATGCAAAATATAAAACTGTAGAGCGCCACCTTATGTATCCGTCTTGGATAGTCTCCATTTATGTCCTCTTATGTCTGTCATGCAGATTATCAACCATATCATCGCATTGTTTATGTTCGACACCTACTTCCCATGCCTCTTTCAAATTTAGGATTGTTAGCTGAACTGAAGTGTAGCAAGGTCCGCACACTGCTGATTAACCCTTCTTAGGTTGCAAGATCCGTGTCTCATCCAGGATATATTTTGAAATAAGTGGCTGTGTTTAGTTGAGTTGTTCAAACAACTACTTGTAACACTTATCTAATGCATATTTCTATAAGAACTGTAACAATTCATCGGATCCTGCCATGTTTTTGAGATTTTTGTCGTCTTAGCGTATTGTATTGTGCATTATATGAGACAAGTTACTTCATACATTTTGGAATACCCTAAATATCGATCTGAAGCAAACATAGCAAACAACCCAACTTTGAAAATAAGCAGTCCAATTTCTACAATAATTTGTTTCCGAAAGTAAATCAGCCTCGAAACAAATCCATCTGATCTATTTAATACATATCTTGAATGCAGAAAAGTAATGCGTGGACAGAGAAACTGATGTCTTCATAAATGAAAAACACAAAACGTTGTACACTATATTTGAAAATTAAACTGTTATACAATGTATCATCATTTATAGAACGAATCTATTCTTCATCAGTGGTGAATTCAGATACGTGACACACTGGATTTCCAGAAACAATAGTTTTCATTTTTTCAATAATTGACCAAAATAACGTTAATATTTTTAATATTTCATTGGATAATTGAATTTGCGCTATCTGTTACACTTATGATCGTAAAACTTAAATTAAATAACCCAGATATAAGCTTCGAATATAAAGTTCTTTTTTTAAAAAATCACGACTGACTTCTAATTGCATTCATGGACTAGTGTAAACACGTATGAGCTTCAAATCCAGTATACTCTAACAGTATGGGTATCATTCCTATCATAAGTCTGATAAATTTTCATAGTACTTGAGCATCTCAGCGTGCTAGCGAAGAGTGGGTTTATGAACATAACACGAGACGATGGAACCGAGGCAACAGGTAAAAAAATGAAACTGAAAGGTCGGTTGTTAAGATTTAAATGGCCAGTACAAAAGGCAGCAATTGAAAAAACAATGGATGTGACAAAGAAATATTTGATTTAATTTATTATAGACAATGTATCATATTTCCGACACGGAGTTATTTCCTTACTATACTTTCGGTAATTTCGAAATTCTGTATTTACGGATTCGTTGTAGAGAGATCTGGAACACAGATCGAATATCATGACGACGCACTATAAAGACAAAAGATAAGGAAAAGAACATTGTGTGTGCTGAATACGAAATTAAAACAATTTATTGATTTCTTTGACCCACAAAATTAAATACTGATTTCAGTGCCATGATTACTGAAAGTTGTTTGTCATTGTTCCGTCTTTAAAAACACGGTAAAATACCCTATTTGATCATACTGAGATGCAGCTCAACGTCTATCATAAATTTTACATTGGTTTACAAAATACTGTCTTAAGCAGCCGTTTATTGCTTCAGATGACACGACGGAAATGGCTGAGCTAAGTTATAATTTACTAGGCACACGAGAAGATCGGCTGAAACGCAGAAAGCAGTATAATGACAAAACATACAATAAAAAGAAACTAACAATAATTTCATTAAAATGGTTTGATATTATTTACTCAATGAACATCATTCGTAAGTTAGACACATATTTTATAATGTCTGCGCAAATACATCGAATAATGTTAGGGTCAGCTAAAATAGATTTGTGGAAATTTTCAATTTCAATATCAGCAGCAAAGTTTAGGGCTTAGAGAAAGATTTCAGGAAGTGCTGTAGAAACTCCTAAAATTACAATGCATTTGTTTTTTCCATCCTTTAAAAATGTCGAAAAATCGTGAAATTTGGATTGCATGAATGTAAAAGTGCCGAAAATGGCGTTTAAAGAAGGCCACGTATTGGAGTCAACATTGATTTTCCAATATATAAATAGAGTTTGACTAATAGTAATATGGTCACGTGAGGCATGAAAACGTACTCTGAGAGATCGCTCACATGCGAAATCGTTGGAACCAATAGTATACTAGTATTCAGTAAAATAATTGTAAGATTCACTTTCATTGGTCGTTTCTCGAAATGTTGCGGGAAGCTGCATCTTTAGTATTGAAGAGTACAAAATGTACAAAGTCATGGCGGGCGAGATGTTTAGGATTTTTCGTAGACCTAGTAGTTGGCCAAGACGGCGTTGCTTTATAGCTGAAACTGTTATACAAGAGACTTTAAATGCATCAAGGTAGGTATTATATCTATAGTATTCGCATACCCTCCCGATTGTTTGTAAGCCCTCTGTCCATTTCTGATTTCTAGAATAGTCTATTTCATTAGAAGCTGGGTCGTCTGCGTCCAATATTTGCAATGTTTTGTTCTAATATTTCTAAAACAATTTGAACAAATAAATAGGAGTCTTGTATAAACGTGTTCAAATAGATGTAAATCCCAAATTTATGGAATTACTGAGATTTTCAAAGACAGTAATTTAAGTCACATCTGTGCTTGAAAACAGAGACTGCACCAAAGAAATATGGCAACAATATTGCTAAAGAAGCTCCTTTCTGATTAAAAAAGTCAGCAGTGTTTGGGACCCCCTTGGTGGCAATTAGTTTAGAACACATAAATCAGTGAATGCAATGGCTAAGTTTTGTGCATTTTTTATCTCTTTGATTCTTTCTCTTTTTCAAATCAGTAGGATGGTACAAACAAAGGGTATGGTGTGAGAATACTTTAGTTTACTTTAACCAGCAGCAGAGAGAGTGAACAGACCATTTGATGGAAGGTGCATTTATGAAAAATAAAACTTCCTGCGAAAAATGAAAAATATAAGCGTAATAACGTTAAACCAAAGCCTCTAACCAAAACTGATTTTCTCTAATTGGGTTAGTTTTTTGTTACTTCATTTTTGTAGTTCATGTTTTTCTAAATTTTAGTGCGTGTTTTTGTTTATCCGTCGGTACACTCATTTGTGGTCGCACCGTCTCAGCTGCTGTGTGGATTTGGAGTAATTAAATCATTATTATATCAATAACGGAATTTCACACAGCTAGATTAGCTCAAGAGCGTCTAGAGGCAATTAAGAAATATATCCCTGTTCGAGATGCTGTGAAGCAGTAACTACAAGGGCGCCAGAAGTTTCAGATGGAATTTGTAGAATATGAAGAGCAGTTATTTAAACCAATTATCGAACCAACAAAGAAAGTGTTTACAGCAACTAAGGCGACTCAAAAAGCTCT